>JAKVDI010000139.1:0-56543 GCA_022836835.1 Pythium insidiosum
TACCCCAATTTCTGAAGTTTATCGGTATTTTCTCGATCTACCAAGCTTGTTTGAGAACGTTGGACTGTCTTCGATCGAGCTCAAGATCACTAAGCGGCTGATCAGCAATCGGTTTGACTTCGTTTACGGCGACGCTCATGGGCTTGCGTATGTTCTCGACCCGCGGTATCTTGGTAAGTCAATGGATATAATTACACGAGCCGGAGTCGACCAATTTCTCTCGACGTGGCATGGCCAAGAGCAGAGCGACGCTGTGCTACTCGAGCTTTCCCAGTTCCCCCGCTATATTCGAGAGTACCAGGTCAAGGCGCCTCGCCAGTGGCAGCTTTTAAACGATCGGCAAATCAGCGTGTTCGATTTTTGGTGCGCTTTGTCGCATTTCCCGCTCCTGCAGCCCCTGGCTCTGCAACTGTTTCGGTCAAGCACATCGAGCGCTGCGTCCGAGCGCAACTTCTCCACGCATGGATACATTCACTCGAAGCTACGTAATCGTTTGTCGTCAGGTCGGGTTGAGAAGCTTGTGCACATATACTTCAACTCCAAGAACATCGACGAAGGTGATATGGACCGATACACGGAGATCGAAGACGTTCTGCGCGACATCAGCAACCAGGACGACGCAGAAGAAGAAGATTTTAGAAATCTAAACGGCGAATTCGTCAGATATTAGGGTACGTTTGTTGGTTTGCTGCGGCTAAGCCAGAAAATATATTGAAATTCTGACCGATACATGTGTAGATCATTGCTTGGTGATAACCGGTGTTGAACGACAGCGTTCAATTCCCACGCTCGGAGAAGGAGTAGCTTTTCTACGTTGTTGCTTGGAGTCACTCGACCTCGTTGATTTTGACCTTGGTACTGGTGAAAATATATGTGATACGACAGAAATTAACGTTGGGCCTGTGTATTTTATGAATTTAAGGATTCTTGGCGTCTTGTGGTCCGTCAGAAGACAGAGGAATCATGCCAAGACTGAAGCCCAGACAGCGGCATGCGCGGCGGCAGCAACGAATCCATGGTTCGTGGTGGCAGCTGCGTCTCAATCATGAGATCCCGCCAAACAACGTGTTGGAAGGTCGTTCGACGGTTTCCGGTGGACTTTTCGCCCGCCGACAACCGGCGAATCAGCGCGAATATGAGATCGAGAAGATCTACGCCAAGAGATGGATCAACTCGCAGGAGTATCTCCTCGTCCAATGGGTTGGGTACCACGAATTAACGTGGGAGCCAGCAGAAAACATTCCATGGATTTTGCGACATCGATTCAATATTGAAACTGTCGATTCAGTTTGGCTGTGTCAGTCAACACGAGGTCGACGCAGGCCAAGGCGCGAGCGCCCTACAAGGAACAGTCTACGTTTGCAGGAACAATCGCGGAATGCGTAATGTTAATCAATATATCGAATGTTCGATTGTTTACTTGTGTGGGTGGGTCGCATCGGGTGGGGTGGAACACAGCGAGCGGGGTGGGAGGTTTTTTTGTTTGTCCCCAAATATCCCCGTCCCCGATGGTGTGGGGTGGGTGGGAGGGAACATTGGAATAATCCCATCGGGAATAATCCATCCCGCAACCTTGAGCGAGAGTAAGCGGAGCGAGCGAGCGCGCGACCTCCTTCACGCGATGCGATGTCTCCATCTCGCGGCAGTGCATGACACGACGAGCACCACGTTCGTTCCTTCTTGTGTACTCTCTTCATACACCCTCACTCCAACACACACAGACGCTATACTGTACTGTACTGTATTGACGCAGCGAGTGAGGCGCATGAGAAAGGGAAGGGGCCGCGTTCCCGCCAGCACTCGTGATGCGAGTTGACCATGTCATGCCAAGAGACACTCAGGTCGAGTCCCATCGACCCAATCCGGCACACTGAGTGGGCGTGTGCGTGCGCGTGTGTGGTTTGTTCCTCACTTTCGAATCTTCGCGCTTCCAAGACAATCAATCTCAATCACCGCAATACTCGAACGCTCCCACAGCTAGCTACACGGCAAGCAGCACGAACACGATGCAAGATCCACGCTCCGAGATGATCTGGCACAGCGTCTTCCTCTTCGGCGGTGTGCCTGTGACTCCTGCGATGTCGCTCTCTGTGCTGCCGTTGTCATTGACATCGACGTCGACGTCGACGTCAGCGATGGCGGTGCGTCGACGCGCTGGCGACAGAGAGAAGCAGGCCGAGACCAACACCAAGACCAACATCAAGACCAACACCAACACCAACACCAAGACGAAAACCGCCCACGCCACGAGCGTAAGCGATGAGAAACCCAAGTCCAAGTTCTGGACCAAGCTCTGGACCAAGCTTACAGGAAAGAACAGGGACGAGAAGAAGACGAAGACGAAGACGAAGACGACGACGAAGACGAAGACGGAGACGAAGAAGGAGACGGAGAACGTTCACACTACCGAGAACAATGCCGTGCCGCACTGCGCGGATCACACGCCACAAGGCTGCATATTGCAGCCACAGCCGCAGCCGCAGAGCAAGCTGCTGGAAAGTGACGCTCTGTCACGTACTGAGCCAGAGCAGCGTCACAAGGCACGATCGCTGTTTCAGAAGCTCGTCAAAAGCAAGTGCAAGGCTCCTTCCAAGGCCAACGCGAGCTCTAGCGGTACTGATGGCCCCCACACCTCAGGTTCAACGGACCGACAGCCGAGTGAAGTCACGTCGGCGCCCAGCTCCGACTCGACGGCTCTCGGCGACACTGCAGACGCGAACAGGGACAGCAACACGATCGACGTCGTGGATGTTTTCAGCGACGACGACGACGACGACGACAGCGGCGACAGTGACAGTGACATTGACAGCGGTGGCTACATTGACATTGACAGCGATATTGACAGCGACGATGGCGCCGAGGATGCGGAGGATGCGGAGGATGATGGCGTGTGGGACAACTGTGAGTGGGAACGCGACCTTCTCGGTGTGCTGCGCGTGCTCTGCAATTCCCATCGCGCCGCAGCATCGGACGCGGATGTCGACGATACAGCCATTGAGGACAGCAGCAACTGGGTATGAGCGCTTTCTTGAACAGAACAAACGAGTCCAGCAGTTGCAGACCAATTACCGACTGGTACTCCACGTGACTGATGTCATGGTGAATGCACACACACGCACGCACAAGCAGTACAGCGTCCTTCACCTCTTGCCTTACACGCGACAGAAGAGCATGCCATGGACGAAACGAACCCAAGCCATATCCACACTTCAGGAGGGAGTACATTGTTTTTGTTATTTTTTTTTCTGCGTATAGATTTTACATGTGTGTATCACATTTGGTTGATCTCCACGGCCACCAACACATCAAAGCAATCATTTTGAAACGACTGCGAGTGCATTGATTTCACCGCACGATGCACAAGCGGTTTTGTGTGAGCTAGCGTGCCATCCTGTCTTGAACACAGCAATGCTTTGGCATCAAGTACAACAAACAATATTGATGGAGAGAAGTATGTGTCGAAATGTTATCATGCTTTGCCTTCACACCATTGTGGTGATAGTCATACACTGCACCATTGCAAAGGATCGCAAAAGTCCAGAGGAAAGTGGAGATAGCTGGTGCGTCGCAGGCGAGCATCATTCGTAAAGAGATGCTTTGTAGTTATTTCCCTTCAGCGGCGGACATCCATCAACATCGTGTGTATGAATGCTGCATCACAGTCTGGCTACAACACCTCAGATGAATCGGTCGTAGGATGTTGTGCAGACTGCGCTTCCTTAATTCTTGCAAGCAGGTTGTGCAGATCCTTCCTGCCTGGATTTACGGAGGAGCACACACAAAGGTGCAATTTGAGAGACGATTCCTCAAATGTTACAAGAAGGAACTGGTAAAGTACTGTACAGAAAGTAAGAAGTAAATTACACGAAGCTTCAGAATAGTGACATGCTTCAACTCGCTTTGCTCGCTTTCCCTGCCGTTTGAATGAATGAACTCGAGCGAGAGTAAGCGGAGCGAGCGAGCGCGCGACCTCCTTCACGCGATGCGATGTCTCCATCTCGCGGCAGTGCATGACACGACGAGCACCACGTTCGTTCCTTCTTGTGTACTCTCTTCATACACCCTCACTCCAACACACACAGACGCTATACTGTACTGTACTGTATTGACGCAGCGAGTGAGGCGCATGAGAAAGGGAAGGGGCCGCGTTCCCGCCAGCACTCGTGATGCGAGTTGACCATGTCATGCCAAGAGACACTCAGGTCGAGTCCCATCGACCCAATCCGGCACACTGAGTGGGCGTGTGCGTGCGCGTGTGTGGTTTGTTCCTCACTTTCGAATCTTCGCGCTTCCAAGACAATCAATCTCAATCACCGCAATACTCGAACGCTCCCACAGCTAGCTACACGGCAAGCAGCACGAACACGATGCAAGATCCACGCTCCGAGATGATCTGGCACAGCGTCTTCCTCTTCGGCGGTGTGCCTGTGACTCCTGCGATGTCGCTCTCTGTGCTGCCGTTGTCATTGACATCGACGTCGACGTCGACGTCAGCGATGGCGGTGCGTCGACGCGCTGGCGACAGAGAGAAGCAGGCCGAGACCAACACCAAGACCAACATCAAGACCAACACCAACACCAACACCAAGACGAAAACCGCCCACGCCACGAGCGTAAGCGATGAGAAACCCAAGTCCAAGTTCTGGACCAAGCTCTGGACCAAGCTTACAGGAAAGAACAGGGACGAGAAGAAGACGAAGACGAAGACGAAGACGAAGACGACGACGACGACGAAGACGAAGACGGAGACGAAGAAGCAGACGAAGAAGGAGACGAAGACGGAGATGAAGACGCAGACGAAGACGGAGACGAAGACGGAGACGACGAAGGAGACGGAGAACGTTCACACTACCGAGAACAATGCCGTGCCGCACTGCGCGGATCACACGCCACAAGGCTGCATATTGCAGCCACAGCCGCAGCCGCAGAGCAAGCTGCTGGAAAGTGACGCTCTGTCACGTACTGAGCCAGAGCAGCGTCACAAGGCACGATCGCTGTTTCAGAAGCTCGTCAAAAGCAAGTGCAAGGCTCCTTCCAAGGCCAACGCGAGCTCTAGCGGTACTGATGGCCCCCACACCTCAGGTTCAACGGACCGACAGCCGAGTGAAGTCACGTCGGCGCCCAGCTCCGACTCGACGGCTCTCGGCGACACTGCAGACGCGAACAGGGACAGCAACACGATCGACGTCGTGGATGTTTTCAGCGACGACGACGACGACGACGACGACAGCGGCGACAGTGACAGTGACATTGACAGCGGTGGCTACATTGACATTGACAGCGATATTGACAGCGACGATGGCGCCGAGGATGCAGAGGATGCGGAGGATGATGGCGTGTGGGACAACTGTGAGTGGGAAAGCGACCTTCTCGGTGTGCTGCGCGTGCTCTGCAATTCCCATCGCGCCGCAGCATCGGACGCGGATGTCGACGATACAGCCATTGAGGACAGCAGCAACTGGGTATGAGCGCTTTCTTGAACAGAACAAACGAGTCCAGCAGTTGCAGACCAATTACCGACTGGTACTCCACGTGACTGATGTCATGGTGAATGCACACACACGCACGCACAAGCAGTACAGCGTCCTTCACCTCTTGCCTTACACGCGACAGAAGAGCATGCCATGGACGAAACGAACCCAAGCCATATCCACACTTCAGGAGGGAGTACATTGTTTTTGTTATATTTTTTTTTCGCCCACCCTGTTTCACAGGATTATTTTACCCTATCCCTAAGCGATGGTTCAGGTTGTTTACAGGATCAGACACCAGGTCGCAGACAGGATGTAAAAAAAATTTCCTTACCAGATTCGCGAAATTTGGCCGAAATGCACGAATATGAATTGACTTATCCAAGTGGTCCACACAGGGTACCCTGTGGCCACAATTTTGCTTATCAAACCGTTGGAATCCGGACGGAATCCGGCAACGGCAACGGCAGCATCTCGCTCGTCAGGCTGGACCGATTGATCGGCCGCCAGTGCAGCAACCACGTCCGGTGTTTAGTGCAAGAAGACAGGACTGGACTGAGCAAGGTTTGTGCTGGACTGAGCAAGGTTTGTGCTGTTATCTTGTGTTCCGTTGCCCTTCAGTTTTTTGAAACGAAGGCATTATGGTCAGACGAAAGACAAGCACCACGATGGATGATGGGGATGCGAGCCGTGCGTCTCCCAAGCCAGACGCATCTTCGTCACCTCCGAAACGCAGAAGCCCGCGATTGATCGCGGTCGCAGCGGCGCAAGGCGTGCCTGCCGCGCCGCCCCTCGACCAATCCGACAGCGCAGCGATCGACGGCGCCGTAGGACCTCACGCCACTCGCGAGACGCGCGCAAAACGCGCGGCCTTGCGCGCAGAGCTGGAGAGGGAGCGCCAGCGCGTTCGACGACCAACAGAGTCAATCGATGACGCTATCGAGAGAGACGAGGCATCGGAGCACGAAGGCAAGGCATCGGAGCGGGAAGACGAGGTCTCAGAAGCAGATGAGGATGAGGAGGCGGTGGAGAGCGATGATGCCCTTGACGACGAATACTCCGACAACAGCTGCGGCAACCAGTATGCGAGTTCAAGCTCCGTCACGCAATCTGTGTCGAGTCACCGCAGATCCAGGTCGGCAACAGGTCGGTCCCAGGTTCACGTGGACACGTCATTCCTCGTGTCGGTCGAGCCTCCAGTCAAAGTCCACGAGAGCTGGAAGGCGTGGGAGGCGTACTTCGAGCAGTACAAGGCTCGAACGTTCCAGGTCCTCCCTGTGTTCGAGACACTGAGGTCGAGTCTCCGGAATCGTCGTATCGCGTCAACGGCTCGCGGGAAATCAGGGGCGGTACCGTCGATCCCGGAAGACGAGTTCGAGTACTACTCCAAGGTGCACATTTGCACACACGGCTATCCAGAGCGTAGTGGCCAGCGGAAGTCGCAAGACAGCGATTCGGGTCGGAAGTCAAGACCGTTTCAGAGGGTCCGAGCAACGTCATGCCCGTTCCGGTTCGTGGTTCAGCTGTTCTACCGGAGGGTCTCGACAAGTGGCAGCTAGAGGTTTGTCGTGGGTTCTTCCACCACAACCACGAGGTTTCGGCGAACACGTACAAGGACTACCCAGTCGCTCGAGGTATCCATGACCCCGTGGTTCAAGCCGAGACAGACGTCATGATCAAGATGGGCGTGAAGAGGTCGAAGATCTATGACCATCTACTCGAATGCGGTCAGAACGTGACACTGCGCGACGTGGATAACATGATCCAGCGCGTTCGCAAGGATGAGAAGAACCGCAGTGACGACGATGCGACGGCGGAGGTGGTGGCTCGCTTCGCAAGTGAGGACCCCGACAACGTGATCACTGTGGATGAGACAGATCTCAGCGAGACAGGTGTTGTGTCTCTAACTTCGAAGTATATGCGCGAACTCTACACTCGCTTTCCAGAGCTTCTGCTAGTGGATACGACACACAAAACGAACAGGTGGGTGGTTGTGAATGCTTGCGGACGTATCAGGATCGTTTCAGGTTTCTCACAGGATTGTGCTTTGCTTGACAGATACAATTATCAGCTGCTAACATTAATGGTTATGGACGAGGTTGGTGTCGGTCAACCGGTCCAGCACTCGGTCCTCGAAACGAACGGGGCCTGGCACATGGACCGTGCAATTAGGCACTTCAAGCGAGCCCATCCGGACCGTTGGAAGCTCCTGCGCGTCATTGTTGTGGACAAGGATCTCAATGAGATCCGAGTCCTGGAGAGGCATTTCCCGGAGGCTCAGGTGTTGATTTGTCACTTTCACGTGATCAAATACCTGAGCCTCATGTGCCGCAAGCCAGAATTCGGAAAGCTGTCTCAAGATGATGTCGGCGGCATCGATGCTCTCGTCCATGGAATGGTGAACGCAGAGTCAGCAGCAGAATACGAGAACAAGAGGGAGTCTCTTCGTCAGCTTTGTGACAGAGTTGGGTGCAGTGCGTTCTTCCAGTACATGGAACGGAACTGGCACACGTGTCAAGAGAAGTGGGTGCTGCACCGTCGTGCAAAGCTGCCCCACCTGAAGAACCATACCAACAATCGCCTAGAGAGTTTCTTCGGTAAGTTCAAGGACGGTCTCCCTGGGTGACATCGATGGCAACGATGTTGTCCGAGTTGGTTTGTTACGATCGACGTCAGCGCAAGGAGGCTGCGTATCGACAGAGACCAGGAGTGTACGTCGAAGCATCCGCACATTCGACCGGTCAGTGACTAACACGTTGTTGCAGGTACACGAACCCGAATTACGACGACGAGCTACAGGACGTTCTCCGCTTCACAAACCCGTGGGTCGCAAAGCACGTCGCGTCTGAGTACGCCGCGGCGCCGAACAAGTCCGTATATCGATACGACGACATCGACGATGGTCATGCGGTGCGTGTG
Source organism: Pythium insidiosum (assembly GCA_022836835.1). Classification (NCBI taxonomy): domain Eukaryota; phylum Oomycota; class Peronosporomycetes; order Pythiales; family Pythiaceae; genus Pythium; species Pythium insidiosum. Next base: position 8,391 of record JAKVDI010000139.1, read on the forward strand.
GTTGGGCAACGACCGCATGTCGTCAGCCTTCTCGACTGGCGATGCGACTGCGACTTCGCGATGGCCATAATGCTACCGTGCAGACATGCAATGGCGCTTCGAAAGCACAGAAACGTCGAGAGTGGATCAGTGATTCCCCTTAGGCGTGTCGACCCAAGGTAAGTGTTTCAGGTCGCTGGCTGGTTGTCATCAGGATCTAAACAGTGCGGTTGCGTGTAGGTGGACGTGCTCGTCGGTTGATACACCGCTCGTCCCCATCTTTGTCTACAACGAGTTCGCGACGACAGTGGATGATGATGCCGATACGAAGGACGACGCAGAGTGGTCAACGCCCGCTCAGAGATATAAACGGGCGCTGCTGTCGACGAATCTCATCGCCTCTGATCTAGCGGAGTGCGCCGACGAGAAACAGTTCAAGGAGTTTGAGGCACATTTGCTCGCTGAGTGGCGCAACATCCGACAAGGGAAGCGACGACGCATCAACTTGGACGCACCAGAAGACTCGGATTCGACTGCCGCTGCTCCTGTTTCGACTCTCGCTGGTCCTTGCGAAGTGGCTGCCGCTGACATGGATGTGCCGACTGCTGCTGACGTTGACATGTCACAGCCGCACAGTCTGTACGACGGTAGTGAAGGCTCTATCGCTGCGTTCGATCCCTCAGGTCCAACGTTCGAGCCTGTCGAGGGTGACCTCCTAGCGTCACAGTCGCAGCCACAGTCGCAGCCGGCACCGACGCAGACTCAACTGACGTCGTCGCAGTCTGGTGGAGAGGAAGCAGTTGATCAAGACAAGCAAGAACAAGACAAGCAAGAAGCTGATAAGCAAGAACCCGATCCGGATCCGGAAAAGTCTGTTCTCCCCCAACACTCAAACGCGCAACGTGACACTATGAAGGATGACGATAATGACGAGAAAAGACGGCCCAACACCGTCATGATCGCTCCAGGTTCGTCATAGGATGGTTTGCCTAATTACTACTCTTCACTGACGACGATGTGCAGCACGTGCGACAGGAGCGCCGGATTCAGATTCGGACTTCGAGGATCCACCAGAACCAGGGAGCTTCACGATTCGGCTGAACCCTGTTGCTCGAAAGACTGGTCGCCCTGTGCTGGACAAGGCGAAGAAAGCCAGCGACGTCAGGCAACAGCGCGTCCTATTCAACAAGACAGAAGCCGCCAGGCGAAATATTGGTGAGGTCACGCTCGAAGATGTCCTTGCCTCCCTCGACAAGGAGAAACCTGGTCTCTCGACTGCGCTTCAGCGGTTGAAAGTTATTCCGACCAAGTTTGGTGCAGAAGAGTCGCGTCGTCCGAGGTTCGAGCGCAAGAAGAACCCTGTTCTAAACGTCGATGCGTTTTATCTCCTGCCGAAGAAACTGCTCAGGTCTGCGATAAGGATTCTACCACTCCAGAACGACGTCAGCGACGCAATCTGGATCTCGAGTCAGAGTCAGAGCCAGTCGTCAGCGGATGGAGAGGCCTCGGTAGAGCAAGAAATCGTCTCTATCACTGCGGTTGGATCTTTCTCGCGTCGCAAGATCGAGGTAATGATGCGTCTCCTCAACTTGAGAGAGCAATGTGAAGAAGGTGAGAGCTGCGTGAAGTGGTTGCTGGATGATGTTGTGCAAGGCGTCGCACCTCAAATCCATAATGACGTTCGTTTCGTGGCTCGAATGATTGGCGATTCCTTCCCAAATGCCGTGCTTCCCGATCTCGGCTGTACTGACTACGTGATGTCGATGTTGTACCGTTTCCAACCACCGAGAGAGTTCAACGACGCGATTCTACGTGCTGTATGCGACCGCATTCAACAAGTCTACCCCGGCGCGCGTCACGCGGGAATGCCGACCGCGAAGGTGAAGGCCAAGCATCAACGCGTCATTCCAACCCTTTCCGATCGTGTTAAGGATCTTGCTGTGAGCAACGGGGCAACGACGCTGCTTCTACCCGTGAATTTCGGCAACACGCACTGGTGTGGAATTATCGTTGATGTCATCAAGGAGACAATCTTCTACTACGACTCGCTTTGTGCCGCGCAGTACAAGGCCGCTCTCGACGATCTGGCTCAGATCATCGTTAAAGACGCCACACCGGGGTACTCGATTGTTGCTCTCAACACACCAGCTCAGTTCGACGGGTTTAGCTGCGGCTTTTTCGTGTGTATGAAGTTTTGGCGCTACGTCGACCCATCTGTGTCGCAGGATATGACGTTGAACTCAATCAATCGCCGACGATTTGAACTCATGCGCTTCCTCCTCACGGGGCAGAAGCCCGATGTCATTGCTCAAGCTCAATGAGGTAAGTGTTCCGAGATCCCACGCTGATGACACTGAAGATGTCGCTGATGATGATATGCGCACACTCACGCATGTAGTTACGGCAAGACGTACGTGTTGCTCTATTTGCCCTTTGTTCAGTCGCGTGTGTGCAAGATGACAATATCTTGGCGCGAACGGCAATGACTCTGATCACAAGCACAGTCTGCAAGCACAACGATGTCGAGATGCCGAGTGGACGAACGCGTCGAAGAACACGGTTAGATAATCCTGACAACAACCTGTTCGTCGTCAACATAGTAATCCTGGCTTCCTTCAATTATAAAACTTCATTTTCATCTAGGTGACCTCTCGATTCCTTACGACGTATCTTACGCCATATATGACCGACCTTGCCAAAAAGATCATAAGTTCATCGGTCCTGTGACCATCCTGTTATTGACCTGTATGCGCGAAAAATCCTGAATGCACCTTTGTTGCAAATAATCCTGGTAAGCAGGGCCCGCCTTTTTTTTTCTGCGTATAGATTTTACATGTGTGTATCACATTTGGTTGATCTCCACGGCCACCAACACATCAAAGCAATCATTTTGAAACGACTGCGAGTGCATTGATTTCACCGCACGATGCACAAGCGGTTTTGTGTGAGCTAGCGTGCCATCCTGTCTTGAACACAGCAATGCTTTGGCATCAAGTACAACAAACAATATTGATGGAGAGAAGTATGTGTCGAAATGTTATCATGCTTTGCCTTCACACCATTGTGGTGATAGTCATACACTGCACCATTGCAAAGGATCGCAAAAGTCCAGAGGAAAGTGGAGATAGCTGGTGCGTCGCAGGCGAGCATCATTCGTAAAGAGATGCTTTGTAGTTATTTCCCTTCAGCGGCGGACATCCATCAACATCGTGTGTATGAGTGCTGCATCACAGTCTGGCTACAACACCTCAGATGAATCGGTCGTAGGATGTTGTGCAGACTGCGCTTCCTTAATTCTTGCAAGCAGGTTGTGCAGATCCTTCCTGCCTGGATTTACGGAGGAGCACACACAAAGGTGCAATTTGAGAGACGATTCCTCAAATGTTACAAGAAGGAACTGGTAAAGTACTGTACAGAAAGTAAGAAGTAAATTACACGAAGCTTCAGAATAGTGACATGCTTCAACTCGCTTTGCTCGCTTTCCCTGCCGTTTGAATGAATGAACTCGAGCGAGAGTAAGCGGAGCGAGCGAGCGCGCGACCTCCTTCACGCGATGCGATGTCTCCATCTCGCGGCAGTGCATGACACGACGAGCACCACGTTCGTTCCTTCTTGTGTACTCTCTTCATACACCCTCACTCCAACACACACAGACGCTATACTGTACTGTACTGTATTGACGCAGCGAGTGAGGCGCATGAGAAAGGGAAGGGGCCGCGTTCCCGCCAGCACTCGTGATGCGAGTTGACCATGTCATGCCAAGAGACACTCAGGTCGAGTCCCATCGACCCAATCCGGCACACTGAGTGGGCGTGTGCGTGCGCGTGTGTGGTTTGTTCCTCACTTTCGAATCTTCGCGCTTCCAAGACAATCAATCTCAATCACCGCAATACTCGAACGCTCCCACAGCTAGCTACACGGCAAGCAGCACGAACACGATGCAAGATCCACGCTCCGAGATGATCTGGCACAGCGTCTTCCTCTTCGGCGGTGTGCCTGTGACTCCTGCGATGTCGCTCTCTGTGCTGCCGTTGTCATTGACATCGACGTCGACGTCGACGTCAGCGATGGCGGTGCGTCGACGCGCTGGCGACAGAGAGAAGCAGGCCGAGACCAACACCAAGACCAACATCAAGACCAACACCAACACCAACACCAAGACGAAAACCGCCCACGCACGAGCGTAAGCGATGAGAAACCCAAGTCCAAGTTCTGGACCAAGCTCTGGACCAAGCTCACAGGAAAGAACAGGGACGAGAAGAAGACGAAGACGAAGACGAAGACGAAGACGACGACGACGACGAAGACGAAGACGGAGACGAAGAAGCAGACGAAGAAGGAGACGAAGACGGAGATGAAGACGCAGACGAAGACGGAGACGAAGACGGAGACGACGAAGGAGACGGAGAACGTTCACACTACCGAGAACAATGCCGTGCCGCACTGCGCGGATCACACGCCACAAGGCTGCACATTGCAGCCACAGCCGCAGCCGCAGAGCAAGCTGCTGGAAAGTGACGCTCTGTCACGTACTGAGCCAGAGCAGCGTCACAAGGCACGATCGCTGTTTCAGAAGCTCGTCAAAAGCAAGTGCAAGGCTCCTTCCAAGGCCAACGCGAGCTCTAGCGGTACTGATGGCCCCCACGCCTCAGGTTCAACGGACCGACAGCCGAGTGAAGTCACGTCGGCGCCCAGCTCCGACTCGACGGCTCTCGGCGACACTGCAGACGCGAACAGGGACAGCAACACGATCGACGTCGTGGATGTTTTCAGCGACGACGACGACGACGACGACGACAGCGGCGACAGTGACAGTGACATTGACAGCGGTGGCTACATTGACATTGACAGCGATATTGACAGCGACGATGGCGCCGAGGATGCAGAGGATGCGGAGGATGATGGCGTGTGGGACAACTGTGAGTGGGAAAGCGACCTTCTCGGTGTGCTGCGCGTGCTCTGCAATTCCCATCGCGCCGCAGCATCGGACGCGGATGTCGACGATACAGCCATTGAGGACAGCAGCAACTGGGTATGAGCGCTTTCTTGAACAGAACAAACGAGTCCAGCAGTTGCAGACCAATTACCGACTGGTACTCCACGTGACTGATGTCATGGTGAATGCACACACACGCACGCACAAGCAGTACAGCGTCCTTCACCTCTTGCCTTACACGCGACAGAAGAGCATGCCATGGACGAAACGAACCCAAGCCATATCCACACTTCAGGAGGGAGTACATTGTTTTTGTTATTTTTTTTTCTGCGTATAGATTTTACATGTGTGTATCACATTTGGTTGATCTCCACGGCCACCAACACATCAAAGCAATCATTTTGAAACGACTGCGAGTGCATTGATTTCACCGCACGATGCACAAGCGGTTTTGTGTGAGCTAGCGTGCCATCCTGTCTTGAACACAGCAATGCTTTGGCATCAAGTACAACAAACAATATTGATGGAGAGAAGTATGTGTCGAAATGTTATCATGCTTTGCCTTCACACCATTGTGGTGATAGTCATACACTGCACCATTGCAAAGGATCGCAAAAGTCCAGAGGAAAGTGGAGATAGCTGGTGCGTCGCAGGCGAGCATCATTCGTAAAGAGATGCTTTGTAGTTATTTCCCTTCAGCGGCGGACATCCATCAACATCGTGTGTATGAGTGCTGCATCACAGTCTGGCTACAACACCTCAGATGAATCGGTCGTAGGATGTTGTGCAGACTGCGCTTCCTTAATTCTTGCAAGCAGGTTGTGCAGATCCTTCCTGCCTGGATTTACGGAGGAGCACACACAAAGGTGCAATTTGAGAGACGATTCCTCAAATGTTACAAGAAGGAACTGGTAAAGTACTGTACAGAAAGTAAGAAGTAAATTACACGAAGCTTCAGAATAGTGACATGCTTCAACTCGCTTTGCTCGCTTTCCCTGCCGTTTGAATGAATGAACTCGAGCGAGAGTAAGCGGAGCGAGCGAGCGCGCGACCTCCTTCACGCGATGCGATGTCTCCATCTCGCGGCAGTGCATGACACGACGAGCACCACGTTCGTTCCTTCTTGTGTACTCTCTTCATACACCCTCACTCCAACACACACAGACGCTATACTGTACTGTACTGTATTGACGCAGCGAGTGAGGCGCATGAGAAAGGGAAGGGGCCGCGTTCCCGCCAGCACTCGTGATGCGAGTTGACCATGTCATGCCAAGAGACACTCAGGTCGAGTCCCATCGACCCAATCCGGCACACTGAGTGGGCGTGTGCGTGCGCGTGTGTGGTTTGTTCCTCACTTTCGAATCTTCGCGCTTCCAAGACAATCAATCTCAATCACCGCAATACTCGAACGCTCCCACAGCTAGCTACACGGCAAGCAGCACGAACACGATGCAAGATCCACGCTCCGAGATGATCTGGCACAGCGTCTTCCTCTTCGGCGGTGTGCCTGTGACTCCTGCGATGTCGCTCTCTGTGCTGCCGTTGTCATTGACATCGACGTCGACGTCGACGTCAGCGATGGCGGTGCGTCGACGCGCTGGCGACAGAGAGAAGCAGGCCGAGACCAACACCAAGACCAACATCAAGACCAACACCAACACCAACACCAAGACGAAAACCGCCCACGCACGAGCGTAAGCGATGAGAAACCCAAGTCCAAGTTCTGGACCAAGCTCTGGACCAAGCTCACAGGAAAGAACAGGGACGAGAAGACGAAGACGAAGACGAAGACGAAGACGACGACGACGACGAGACGAAGACGGAGACGAAGAAGCAGACGAAGAAGGACGAAGACGGAGATGAAGACGAGACGAAGACGAACGAAGACGGAGACGACGAAGGAGACGGAGAACGTTCACACTACCGAGAACAATGCCGTGCCGCACTGCGCGGATCACACGCCACAAGGCTGCACATTGCAGCCACAGCCGCAGCCGCAGAGCAAGCTGCTGGAAAGTGACGCTCTGTCACGTACTGAGCCAGAGCAGCGTCACAAGGCACGATCGCTGTTTCAGAAGCTCGTCAAAAGCAAGTGCAAGGCTCCTTCCAAGGCCAACGCGAGCTCTAGCGGTACTGATGGCCCCCACGCCTCAGGTTCAACGGACCGACAGCCGAGTGAAGTCACGTCGGCGCCCAGCTCCGACTCGACGGCTCTCGGCGACACTGCAGACGCGAACAGGGACAGCAACACGATCGACGTCGTGGATGTTTTCAGCGACGACGACGACGACGACGACGACAGCGGCGACAGTGACAGTGACATTGACAGCGGTGGCTACATTGACATTGACAGCGATATTGACAGCGACGATGGCGCCGAGGATGCGGAGGATGCGGAGGATGATGGCGTGTGGGACAACTGTGAGTGGGAAAGCGACCTTCTCGGTGTGCTGCGCGTGCTCTGCAATTCCCATCGCGCCGCAGCATCGGACGCGGATGTCGACGATACAGCCATTGAGGACAGCAGCAACTGGGTATGAGCGCTTTCTTGAACAAAACAAACGAGTCCAGCAGTTGCAGACCAATTACCGACTGGTACTCCACGTGACTGATGTCATGGTGAATGCACACACACGCACGCACAAGCAGTACAGCGTCCTTCACCTCTTGCCTTACACGCGACAGAAGAGCATGCCATGGACGAAACGAACCCAAGCCATATCCACACTTCAGGAGGGAGTACATTGTTTTTGTTATTTTTTTTTCCTGCGTATAGATTTTACATGTGTGTATCACATTTGGTTGATCTCCACGGCCACCAACACATCAAAGCAATCATTTTGAAACGACTGCGAGTGCATTGATTTCACCGCACGATGCACAGCGGTTTTGTGTGAGCTAGCGTGCCATCCTGTCTTGAACACAGCAATGCTTTGGCATCAAGTACAACAAACAATATTGATGGAGAGAAGTATGTGTCGAAATGTTATCATGCTTTGCCTTCACACCATTGTGGTGATAGTCATACACTGCACCATTGCAAAGGATCGCAAAAGTCCAGAGGAAAGTGGAGATAGCTGGTGCGTCGCAGGCGAGCATCATTCGTAAAGAGATGCTTTGTAGTTATTTCCCTTCAGCGGCGGACATCCATCAACATCGTGTGTATGAGTGCTGCATCACAGTCTGGCTACAACACCTCAGATGAATCGGTCGTAGGATGTTGTGCAGACTGCGCTTCCTTAATTCTTGCAAGCAGGTTGTGCAGATCCTTCCTGCCTGGATTTACGGAGGAGCACACACAAAGGTGCAATTTGAGAGACGATTCCTCAAATGTTACAAGAAGGAACTGGTAAAGTACTGTACAGAAAGTAAGAAGTAAATTACACGAAGCTTCAGAATAGTGACATGCTTCAACTCGCTTTGCTCGCTTTCCCTGCCGTTTGAATGAATGAACTCGAGCGAGAGTAAGCGGAGCGAGCGAGCGCGCGACCTCCTTCACGCGATGCGATGTCTCCATCTCGCGGCAGTGCATGACACGACGAGCACCACGTTCGTTCCTTCTTGTGTACTCTCTTCATACACCCTCACTCCAACACACACAGACGCTATACTGTACTGTACTGTATTGACGCAGCGAGTGAGGCGCATGAGAAAGGGAAGGGGCCGCGTTCCCGCCAGCACTCGTGATGCGAGTTGACCATGTCATGCCAAGAGACACTCAGGTCGAGTCCCATCGACCCAATCCGGCACACTGAGTGGGCGTGTGCGTGCGCGTGTGTGGTTTGTTCCTCACTTTCGAATCTTCGCGCTTCCAAGACAATCAATCTCAATCACCGCAATACTCGAACGCTCCCACAGCTAGCTACACGGCAAGCAGCACGAACACGATGCAAGATCCACGCTCCGAGATGATCTGGCACAGCGTCTTCCTCTTCGGCGGTGTGCCTGTGACTCCTGCGATGTCGCTCTCTGTGCTGCCGTTGTCATTGACATCGACGTCGACGTCGACGTCAGCGATGGCGGTGCGTCGACGCGCTGGCGACAGAGAGAAGCAGGCCGAGACCAACACCAAGACCAACATCAAGACCAACACCAACACCAACACCAAGACGAAAACCGCCCACGCCACGAGCGTAAGCGATGAGAAACCCAAGTCCAAGTTCTGGACCAAGCTCTGGACCAAGCTCACAGGAAAGAACAGGGACGAGAAGAAGACGAAGACGAAGACGAAGACGAAGACGACGACGAAGACGAAGACGGAGACGAAGAAGCAGACGAAGACGGAGATGAAGACGCAGACGAAGACGGAGACGAAGACGGAGACGACGAAGGAGACGGAGAACGTTCACACTACCGAGAACAATGCCGTGCCGCACTGCGCGGATCACACGCCACAAGGCTGCACATTGCAGCCACAGCCGCAGCCGCAGAGCAAGCTGCTGGAAAGTGACGCTCTGTCACGTACTGAGCCAGAGCAGCGTCACAAGGCACGATCGCTGTTTCAGAAGCTCGTCAAAAGCAAGTGCAAGGCTCCTTCCAAGGCCAACGCGAGCTCTAGCGGTACTGATGGCCCCCACGCCTCAGGTTCAACGGACCGACAGCCGAGTGAAGTCACGTCGGCGCCCAGCTCCGACTCGACGGCTCTCGGCGACACTGCAGACGCGAACAGGGACAGCAACACGATCGACGTCGTGGATGTTTTCAGCGACGACGACGACGACGACGACGACAGCGGCGACAGTGACAGTGACATTGACAGCGGTGGCTACATTGACATTGACAGCGATATTGACAGCGACGATGGCGCCGAGGATGCAGGATGCGGAGGATGATGGCGTGTGGGACAACTGTGAGTGGGAAAGCGACCTTCTCGGTGTGCTGCGCGTGCTCTGCAATTCCCATCGCGCCGCAGCATCGGACGCGGATGTCGACGATACAGCCATTGAGGACAGCAGCAACTGGGTATGAGCGCTTTCTTGAACAGAACAAACGAGTCCAGCAGTTGCAGACCAATTACCGACTGGTACTCCACGTGACTGATGTCATGGTGAATGCACACACACGCACGCACAAGCAGTACAGCGTCCTTCACCTCTTGCCTTACACGCGACAGAAGAGCATGCCATGGACGAAACGAACCCAAGCCATATCCACACTTCAGGAGGGAGTACATTGTTTTTGTTATTTTTTTTTCCTGCGTATAGATTTTACATGTGTGTATCACATTTGGTTGATCTCCACGGCCACCAACACATCAAAGCAATCATTTTGAAACGACTGCGAGTGCATTGATTTCACCGCACGATGCACAAGCGGTTTTGTGTGAGCTAGCGTGCCATCCTGTCTTGAACACAGCAATGCTTTGGCATCAAGTACAACAAACAATATTGATGGAGAGAAGTATGTGTCGAAATGTTATCATGCTTTGCCTTCACACCATTGTGGTGATAGTCATACACTGCACCATTGCAAAGGATCGCAAAAGTCCAGAGGAAAGTGGAGATAGCTGGTGCGTCGCAGGCGAGCATCATTCGTAAAGAGATGCTTTGTAGTTATTTCCCTTCAGCGGCGGACATCCATCAACATCGTGTGTATGAGTGCTGCATCACAGTCTGGCTACAACACCTCAGATGAATCGGTCGTAGGATGTTGTGCAGACTGCGCTTCCTTAATTCTTGCAAGCAGGTTGTGCAGATCCTTCCTGCCTGGATTTACGGAGGAGCACACACAAAGGTGCAATTTGAGAGACGATTCCTCAAATGTTACAAGAAGGAACTGGTAAAGTACTGTACAGAAAGTAAGAAGTAAATTACACGAAGCTTCAGAATAGTGACATGCTTCAACTCGCTTTGCTCGCTTTCCCTGCCGTTTGAATGAATGAACTCGAGCGAGAGTAAGCGGAGCGAGCGAGCGCGCGACCTCCTTCACGCGATGCGATGTCTCCATCTCGCGGCAGTGCATGACACGACGAGCACCACGTTCGTTCCTTCTTGTGTACTCTCTTCATACACCCTCACTCCAACACACACAGACGCTATACTGTACTGTACTGTATTGACGCAGCGAGTGAGGCGCATGAGAAAGGGAAGGGGCCGCGTTCCCGCCAGCACTCGTGATGCGAGTTGACCATGTCATGCCAAGAGACACTCAGGTCGAGTCCCATCGACCCAATCCGGCACACTGAGTGGGCGTGTGCGTGCGCGTGTGTGGTTTGTTCCTCACTTTCGAATCTTCGCGCTTCCAAGACAATCAATCTCAATCACCGCAATACTCGAACGCTCCCACAGCTAGCTACACGGCAAGCAGCACGAACACGATGCAAGATCCACGCTCCGAGATGATCTGGCACAGCGTCTTCCTCTTCGGCGGTGTGCCTGTGACTCCTGCGATGTCGCTCTCTGTGCTGCCGTTGTCATTGACATCGACGTCGACGTCGACGTCAGCGATGGCGGTGCGTCGACGCGCTGGCGACAGAGAGAAGCAGGCCGAGACCAACACCAAGACCAACATCAAGACCAACACCAACACCAACACCAAGACGAAAACCGCCCACGCCACGAGCGTAAGCGATGAGAAACCCAAGTCCAAGTTCTGGACCAAGCTCTGGACCAAGCTCACAGGAAAGAACAGGGACGAGAAGAAGACGAAGACGAAGACGAAGACGACGACGAAGACGAAGACGGAGACGAAGAAGCAGACGAAGAAGGAGACGAAGACGAAGACGAAGACGGAGACGAAGACGGAGACGAAGAAGGAGACGGAGAACGTTCACACTACCGAGAACAATGCCGTGCCGCACTGCGCGGATCACACGCCACAAGGCTGCACATTGCAGCCACAAGCGAAGCCACAGCCAGAGCCACAGCCGCAGAGCAAGCTGCTGGAAAGTGACGCTCTGTCACGTACTGAGCCAGAGCAGCGTCACAAGGCACGATCGCTGTTTCAGAAGCTCGTCAAAAGCAAGTGCAAGGCTCCTTCCAAGGCCAACGCGAGCTCTAGCGGTACTGATGGCCCCCACGCCTCAGGTTCAACGGACCGACAGCCGAGTGAAGTCACGTCGGCGCCCAGCTCCGACTCGACGGCTCTCGGCGACACTGCAGACGCGAACAGGGACAGCAACACGATCGACGTCGTGGATGTTTTCAGCGACGACGACGACGACGACGACGACAGCGGCGACAGTGACAGTGACATTGACAGCGGTGGCTACATTGACATTGACAGCGATATTGACAGCGACGATGGCGCCGAGGATGCGGAGGATGCGGAGGATGATGGCGTGTGGGACAACTGTGAGTGGGAAAGCGACCTTCTCGGTGTGCTGCGCGTGCTCTGCAACTCCCATCGCGCTAAGGAATCGGATGTGGACGTGGAAGTCGATATAGATGTCGAGGCCACAGTTATCGATCACAGCAGCAATTGGGTATGAAGCTTTTACTCGACAAATGAGAGCAGCAGTTACAGAGCAGATATCGCCTGTTACTAGAATTTACCTCTTCGCTTTCAAGCAACAGACACGCATGTCATTGACGAAACGAGTCCAAGACCGTATACACACAGTACATTTGTTTAGTCTGCGTATACATTGATATCTCTCATTGGTTGATCTCCACGACCACCATCTAATCAAGCCAATGATTTTGAGATTACTGAGAGTGCATTCATTTCATCACAAGATACACAAACGGTTGTGGGCGAGCTAGCGTGTCATCCTTCCTTGAGCACAGGAATGCTTCGCCATCAGTGTCGAGATTTGTAGTGTCGACACTCCTCCATTCCTGCTTGTGCTGATGCTGATAATGATGCTCATGCTGAAGCTGATGCCCATGCTGGCAATGCAATGGCGCTGATGGAGCCGATAAGCCCGTCCATCATCAATATCGAAACCTTCAGAGAGATGCGTGAGATGCCGACGCGACGCGACTTGCTGCTGTTCTTGTGAACACGCCCATATCCAAGAGACGCACGAGACGCGTAGTCCCAGGATTCAGTCAGGACCCACTTGCTTGTCATTCACCCACCTGCTTGTCATTGACCATCGGAAAAATGCATTCGGCACAAGACACCGGACACTGGACACCGGACACCGGACACCGGACACCGGACACCGGACACCGGACACCGGATCCCGGACACCGGATCCCGGACACCGGACACTGGACGGCGGACACCGGACACCAGATACCCAAATTTTCGATCACATGCGACGGTTTCACCTTGCACCGCCGGCGACAGCCACCTACAATGCCACAATGCCACAATGCCACAATGCCACAATGCATCATGCTTCATGCATCATGCTTCATGCTTCATGCTTCATGGCGCATCATCTTCGCCCAGTATCCAATGACACACGACGCACGACGCCGCAGTGGCTTGCGTGCGCCGCGCCGAAACAAAAACGCCACAATGCCACAATGCTTCATGCTTCATGCTTCATGCCACAATGCCACAATGCATCATGCTTCATGCATCATGCTTCATGCTTCATGCTTCATGCTTCATGGCGCATCATCTTCGCCCAGTATCCAATGACACACGACGCACGACGCCGCAGTGGCTTGCGTGCGCCGCGCCGAAACAAAAACGCCAGACACCTGACACCCAACACCTGACACCCAGCACCAGGCACCCAACACCAAACACCAAACACCAGACACCAGACACCAGACACCAGACACCCAATCAACAAAAAACGCCTATCTTGTCGCTTCTCGCTTCTCATTCAGCGTCGGCGATCGGACGATTGACGTCCAGATCCCATTTTTTCTTCTTGTGTTGCAGGTCTGGATCGCGATCCAGTGATCCGATGAAAAAAAAAGTAAACATGACTCGACTCGGCCATGCTGTCGTGCTCGCAGCAACTGGATCCGATCGGATGCGATCGGATCGGATCGTATTCAACGAAACCGTCTGCCGCTGGTGGATGAATGCGCCATCTCGCTTCTCGTTTCTCGCTTCGCTTAGGTTGTTGATTGTTGGCTCTCGATTGCTCGTCGGGTTTCGGAGTTTCGGAGTTTCGGAGCTTTGGAATGTCGGAGTTTCGGATCCAGACAGAAATCCGCTTTCTTTGTCTTCTGCTTCCGCTTTTTCTTCTCCTTCGTCTTGCTTTTCCTTCTCCTGCGCTTTGAATTTCAAATCGACCGCATACAAAAAAGCACATATTCCGCACGCCGATCGATGCGCGCCTTGGATCGATTCGCCCATTCGAAATAAATCCACCCACACAGAAAAGCGAAAAGCGAAAAGCGAAAAGCGAAAAGCGAAAAGCGAAAAGCGAAAAGCGAAAAGCGAAAAGCGAAAAGCGAAAAGCGAAAAGCGAAAAGCGAAAAGCGAAAAGCGAAAAGCGAAAAGCGAAAAGCGAAAAGCGAAAAGCGAAAAAAAAGACGAAAAGAGCTCTTCGCGCCAACAAACAAACCAACACGCCGACACACCAAACGCTCCGCGCTTGACGCTTGACGCTTCACGCTTCACGCTTCTCGCTCCACGCTTCACGCTCCCCGCTTCACGTGCTTCCTCGCTTCCTCGCTGCCTCACGCGCGCTTCCTTCCACCGACAGCAACGACAGCGACACACACAAGCAAACAAGCAACATGGTCCGCACTTCCGTCGACTGGATCCTGCTCAACGCGTCGGCCGCCTCCGTCGCACCGCTGGCGTCGTGCGCACGCAGCGACTGCATCGCCAACACCCTCGATGCCACCGCCCCCGCCAAGACGCTCTTGCCAACTCACATCACGGCGGACGCCACGCCTCGCATCAACAGCTCAAGTGCCACCACGACCGACTGCTGCAGCAGCGACAACAACAACGACAACGACGAGTCGGAGTCGGTCTTCACTCCAGTGATGCAAGCCGCCGCCGTCACCAAGCAGCAGCTCCTGGCGCTGCTTTCATGGATCGGTAACTCCATCGCGGCGCTCTTTCGAACTCGTCATCACAAGAACGACGCTTCCATGAGCAACAACCACCACCACAACAACACTGACGGCAGCTCGAGCAACACCGAGTACAGCAGCAACACCAACACCAACAACAACAGCAATGGCCACCGGCACCAGAGCCTCGACCACATCGTCCTTGATGTCCACACAGACTCGGACACGATCTCCGATACGCACTCGGATACGCACTCACACTCGGACTCGAACTTGGAAGACCCAAACGACGAACGGAGTGAGTGTCAACCTACAGCTACCGGCGCTACTGCTTCCGCACAAGGCACGGCTACCATTGCCGAAGCAACAAGCGTTCCATCCGATCCAGCGATGACCACAACTCCACCGCATGCGTGTGCGCCAGATCTCGCCGTCGTCGTCCCAGTCTCGGTCTCGGTCTCCGTCTCGGTCTCAGCACAAGCACAAGCGCCATCACCAGCGCCATCACCAACACAGGCGCCAGCACCGAGAGAAGAGACGTCACCGAAAGAAAACAACAAGATACTGACGCTCACCACGTTGAAGAAAACCACTTCAAAGACTACGACGGCAAAGACCATGGCAACGACGAACACGCAAACGAAAACGACGACGAAAACGAAGACGATGGCGATGGCAATGGCGATCGACACCACGACGACCACGACCACGAGCACGAACACGAAGACGAAGACGAGCAAGACCACGAGCACGAGCGCCATCACACCCATGCCGACGGTCGAGACCAGATCCAGCAACACCGTCACCGTCACCAAGCCGCAGCCGCAGCCCACGGCCAAGACCACGACCGCAGCCACACCCAGAGCGAAAGCACAAGCATTCATCGCTGCCGCTCAGGCGCACTGCAACACACCCATTCGCCTCGCGACCCTCAGGATCGATCACCGCACTTGCACTTGTGCTCCGACTCGCTCTGGCACTCGCACTCGTGCTTGCACTTGCGCTTCCAACCGGCGGGAACAGGTCGACTATGACTTGCCAGCGCCTGCACCCCACAGCCTTCTCCGACAGTACGTCTGTAACTGCGACGAGTGTCCGTCTGTGTCAGCGATCACGGAGCACGTGGCGCTCGCGTATGCTTCAAGCCGTCCATGCGAGCTTGGATCCGACACCCGTGACATCTGCGACATCTGCGGCGTCCAAGAAGACCACGCCAACGGCGCCACCACCACCAACGACAACAACAACAGCCACAACACGCCGCTCACTCTCGTCGAGAGCCTCGCAGTCTGGTCGAACCTTCGGGCGCTCACCGTCTACAATGAGACGCGAGCGCCGCGTCCCACCGACGTCGCCGTCGTCATGCGTATGCTTCGCCGTTGCGCCGGCGTCTCGGAACGCGCGTTCGAGCGCCTCGTGGACTCGGGCGGCTTCGATCATGTCTAGTCTGTGTGTCGCTCGATCACTCACTCGTCATGCGGCAAGTAGTGGAGCTCTGCAGCTTGTTATCTTGATCGTGTCGATTGTCTGGATGCTTTTGTGTATTTCTTGTTGTTCTGTTTGTTCTTGATGTTGATGATGATAATGATGATGTCGCAATGCAACCACTACCACCATTGTGTGCGCATGTCGAGTGCAGGAGTGACTGAATCAATCGCACGTAGGCCATGGAGGATGCTTCGTTTCGTTGTATCCCCTCACCTCGCCTCACGATCGTGTGAGAAGCGAAGGAAAGCGCCACCCAGCTCCATCTTGTGATCAAGTACCAGCCTCGTTTTCTGTTTCTGATCGTTCCGAGCGGCGTGATGCGGTGCAATGCAGTGCAGTGCGTCTGGGAAACAAGTAGCGTCTGTCCGTCCGCGCATCTATCCGTCGATCCTTCCTTGCGTCTTGCGTCTTGCGTCTTGCGTCTTGCGACTTGCGACTTGCGACTTGCGATTTGCATTGTACTACCTTGTGTACATTCGTTCAGTTGATGCGACGCGAGCCACGACACCATGTCACAGAAACACATAGCGATGATGAGTGACGATAAGCGAGCGCACACCGATCGTGGAATCTCAGACCATCCATGTGACGTGGTCGGCATCAAATGAGTTCAAATCGCGTCATACGCGATGATACACCGCGTGTCTGCTTCACTGAGACGGAGACAGCCATCAAAAGGTTGAGCGGCTGCTTCCTTGATATTCACACACGACACGCCTCCATTCCCACTTGTGCTGATGTTGATGATGATGCTCATGCTCATGCTGATGCCCATGCTGACAATGCAATGGCGCTGATGGAGCCGATAAGCCCGTCCATCATCAATATCGAAACCTTCAGAGAGATGCGTGAGATGCCGACGCGACGCGACTTGCTGCTGTTCTTGTGAACATGCCCATATCCAAGAGACGCACGAGACGCGTAGTCCCAGGATTCTGCCAGGAGCCACTTGCTTGTCATTCACCCACTTGCTTGTCATTGACCATCGGAAAAATGCATTCGGCACAAGACACCGGACACTGGACACCGGACCGGACACTGGACACCGGACACCGGACGCCGGATCCCGGACACCGGATGCCGGCCACCGGACACTGGACGGCGGACACCGGACACCAGATACCCAAATTTTCGATCACATGCGACGGTTTCACCTTGCACCGCCGGCGACAGCCACCTACAATGCCACAATGCCACAATGCCACAATGCCACAATGCTTCATGCTTCATGCTTCATGGCGCATCATCTTCGCCCAGTATCCAATGACACACGACGCACGACGCCGCAGTGGCTTGCGTGCGCCGCGCCGAAACAAAAACGCCAGACACCTGACACCCAACACCTGACACCCAGCACCAGGCACCAGGCACCCAACACCAAACACCAGACACCAGACACCAGACACCCAATCAACAAAAAACGCCTATCTTGTCGCTTCTCGCTTCTCATTCAGCGTCGGCGATCGGACGATTGACGTCCAGATCCCATTTTTTCTTCTTGTGTTGCAGGTCTGGATCGCGATCCAGTGATCCGATGGAAAAAAAAAGTAAACCTGACTCGACTCGGCCATGCTGTCGTGCTCGCAGCAACTGGATCCGATCGGATGCGATCGGATCGGATCGTATTCAACGAAACCGTCTGCCGCTGGTGGATGAATGCGCCATCTCGCTTCTCGTTTCTCGCTTCGCTTAGGTTGTTGATTGTTGGCTCTCGATTGCTCGTCGGGTTTCGGAGTTTCGGAGTTTCGGAGCTTTGGAATGTCGGAGTTTCGGATCCAGACAGAAATCCGCTTTCTTTGTCTTCTGCTTCCGCTTTTTCTTCTCCTTCGTCTTGCTTTTCCTTCTCCTGCGCTTTGAATTTCAAATCGACCGCATACAAAAAAGCACATATTCCGCACGCCGACCGATGCGCGCCTTGGATCGATTCGCCCATTCGAAATAAATCACCCCACAGCGAAAAGCGAAAAGCGAAAAGCGAAAAGCGAAAAGCGAAAAGCGAAAAAAAGACGAAAAGAGCTCTTCGCGCCAACAAACAAACCAACACGCCGACACACCAAACGCTCCGCGCTTGACGCTTCACGCTTGACGCTTCACGCTTCACGCTTCACGCTCCACGCTTCACGCTCCCCGCTTCACGTGCTTCCTCGCTTCCTCGCTGCCTCACGCGCGCTTCCTTCCACCGACAGCAACGACAGCGACACACACAAGCAAACAAGCAACATGGTCCGCACTTCCGTCGACTGGATCCTGCTCAACGCGTCGGCCGCCTCCGTCGCACCGCTGGCGTCGTGCGCACGCAGCGACTGCATCGCCAACAAGGTCGATGCCACCGCCCCCGCCAAGACGCTCTTGCCAACTCACATCACGGCGGACGCCACGCCTCGCATCAACAGCTCAAGTGCCACCACGACCGACTGCTGCAGCAGCGACAACAACAACGACAACGACGAGTCGGAGTCGGTCTTCACTCCAGTGATGCAAGCCGCCGCCGTCACCAAGCAGCAGCTCCTGGCGCTGCTTTCATGGATCGGTAACTCCATCGCGGCGCTCTTTCGAACTCGTCATCACAAGAACGACGCTTCCATGAGCAACAACCACCACCACAACAACACTGACGGCAGCTCGAGCAACACCGAGTACAGCAGCAACACCAACACCAACAACAACAGCAATGGCCACCGGCACCAGAGCCTCGACCACATCGTCCTTGATGTCCACACAGACTCGGACACGATCTCCGATACGCACTCGGATACGCACTCACACTCGGACTCGAACTTGGAAGACCCAAACGACGAACGGAGTGAGTGTCAACCTACAGCTACCGGCGCTACTGCTTCCGCACAAGGCACGGCTACCATTGCCGAAGCAACAAGCGTTCCATCCGATCCAGCGATGACCACAACTCCACCGCATGCGTGTGCGCCAGATCTCGCCGTCGTCGTCCCAGTCTCGGTCTCGGTCTCCGTCTCGGTCTCAGCACAAGCACAAGCGCCATCACCAGCGCCATCACCAACACAGGCGCCAGCACCGAGAGAAGAGACGTCACCGAAAGAAAACAACAAGATACTGACGCTCACCACGTTGAAGAAAACCACTTCAAAGACTACGACGGCAAAGACCATGGCAACGACGAACACGCAAACGAAAACGACGACGAAAACGAAGACGATGGCGATGGCAATGGCGATCGACACCACGACGACCACGACCACGACCACGACCACGAGCACGAACACGAAGACGAGCAAGACCACGAGCACGAGCGCGATCACACCCATGCCGACGGTCGAGACCAGATCCAGCAACACCATCACCGTCACCAAGCCGCAGCCGCAGCCCACGGCCAAGACCACGACCGCAGCCACACCCAGAGCGAAAGCACAAGCATTCATCGCTGCCGCTCAGGCGCACTGCAACACACCCATTCGCCTCGCGACCCTCAGGATCGATCACCGCACTTGCACTTGTGCTCCGACTCGCTCTGGCACTCGCACTCGTGCTTGCACTTGCGCTTCCAACCGGCGGGAACAGGTCGACTATGACTTGCCAGCGCCTGCACCCCACAGCCTTCTCCGACAGTACGTCTGTAACTGCGACGAGTGTCCGTCTGTGTCAGCGATCACGGAGCACGTGGCGCTCGCGTATGCTTCAAGCCGTCCATGCGAGCTTGGATCCGACACCCGTGACATCTGCGACATCTGCGGCGTCCAAGAAGACCACGCCAACGGCGCCACCACCACCAACGACAACAACAACAGCCACAACACGCCGCTCACTCTCGTCGAGAGCCTCGCAGTCTGGTCGATCCTTCGGGCGCTCACCGTCTACAATGAGACGCGAGCGCCGCGTCCCACCGACGTCGCCGTCGTCATGCGTATGCTTCGCCGTTGCGCCGGCGTCTCGGAACGCGCGTTCGAGCGCCTCGTGGACTCGGGCGGCTTCGATCATGTCTAGTCTGTGTGTCGCTCGATCACTCACTCGTCATGCGGCAAGCAGTGGAGTTCTGCAGCTTGTTATCTTGATCGTGTCGATTGTCTGGATGCTTTTGTGTATTTCTTGTTGTTCTGTTTGTTCTTGATGTTGATGATGATAATGATGATGTCGCAATGCAACCACTACACCATTGTGTGCGCATGTCGAGTGCAGGAGTGACTGAATCAATCGCACGTAGGCCATGGAGGATGCTTCGTTTCGTTGTATCCCCTCACCTCGCCTCACGATCGTGTGAGAAGCGAAGGAAAGCGCCACCCAGCTCTATTTTGTGATCAAGTACCAGCCTCGTTTTCTGTTTCTGATCGTTCCGAGCGGCGTGATGCGGTACAATGCAGTGCAGTGCGTCTGGGAAACAAGTAGCGTCTGTCCGTCCGCGCATCCATCCGTCGATCCTTCCTTGCGTCTTACGTCTTGCGCTCCTTCTCGCTTCGTTCTGCTTTGCGTCGTGTGTCTTGGTTTGTACTGCTTGGTGTGGCTTCGTTGTGTTGATTCGTCGACCACTGAGTGACTGAGCGTCTGCCAGACTGCCCATTTATCTACCGAGAACGTCGGACACCAATGGCGTCGGCCATCAGACCGTGGAAGGCGCGTTGGCATACAGCGATCGGCGTCATCAGACCATGGACGTCGCTTGTTTGTTTCGTTGTGCTGTCATGTCGTTGGCATTTTCATTGATTAGCTTAGTTTACGTTGCAGCCACGAGTGGTCTGACAGTCCACCAACAACGCTGCTTTTGCCCACGGCCTCACACAAACACACACAAACGCACACAGCAAAGTATGAGCCACTACTCTGACACTCACTGGCACAAAAGCCAACAGCACTCACTTTCGAGACCTGTAGCCATTCCATCCGTTCGGCAGTCCTTGGTCCATGCAAGATCCACGACTCGTTCGCGTTCGTTCTCCTCGTTCACCTCTTCCTCCCACGCAGCCACACGACCTCGAATGCTCTCACTGTGCACTAAACCTCAACCACCAGGCACCTAGCACGACGACATGGACCGCACCACATAGACATCAAGGCAGCGAGCTCACAGCGAGGCACGAAGCGCGGCGGAACGAGAAGGAAGGGCGAAAGATCCATACGACAGGCTCTCACACATCACGCAGCCGCAAGCGCAACATCCGACTGACATCTCCAATATCTACACACTTTTGCTGCCAAACACGCCGACAAAATGACCTGTAGCAGGTACAGACATGCACTTTGTAGACCTACACAGTGCAACCAGTCAAGCAAATAAACAGTGAGTGCGGCGTTCAGTGCGATTAGACTACTTGCTGCCATGGTCATGATACGTGATTCGGTGTGCCCGCAAACGGAAATGGCAGCAAAATAGTCGCAGCAGAGGGATACGCTCGCTTTTGCTTACCTCAGCTAGTGGCTTGAGATTTCTGGGGTGAAGTGGCGGGGCTGCTCGTGGTCAACACCAGATGATCACCTGCAACTCACCACTATCTCCACTTTCCTCTGGACTTTTGCGATCCTTTGCAATGGTGCAGTGCATGACTATCACCACAATGGTGTGAAGGCAAAGCATGATCAAGAACATTTCGACACATAATTCTCTCCATCAATATTGTTTGTTGTACTTGATGCCAAAGCATTGCTGTGTTCAAGAAAGGATGGCACACTAGCTCACACAAAACCGCTCGTGTATCGTGCGGTGAAATCAATGCACTCGCAGTCGTTTCAAAATGATTGCTTTGATGTGTTGGTGGCCGTGGAGATCAACCAAATGTGATACACACATGTAAAATCTATACGCAGGAAAAAAAATATAACAAAAACAATGTACTCCCTCCTGAAGTGGATATGGCTTGGGTTCGTTTCGTCCATGGCATGCTCTTCTGTCGCGTGTAAGGCAAGAGGTGAAGGACGCTGTACTGCTTGTGCGTGCGTGCGTGTGCATTCACCACGACATCAGTCACGTGGAGTACCAGTCGGTAATTGGTCTGCAACTGCTGGACTCGTTTGTTTTGTTCAAGAAAGCGCTCATACCCAGTTGCTGCTGTCCTCAATGGCTGTATCGTCGACATCCGCGTCCGATGCTGCGGCGCGATGGGAGTTGCAGAGCACGCGTAGCACACCGAGAAGGTCGCTTTCCCACTCACAGTTGTCCCACACGCCATCATCCTCCGCATCCTCCGCATCCTCGGCGCCATCGTCGCTGTCAATATCGCTGTCAATGTCAATGTAGCCACCGCTGTCAATGTCACTGTCACTGTCGCCGCTGTCGTCGTCGTCGTCGTCGTCGTCGCTGAAAACATCCACGACGTCGATCTTGTTGCTGTCCCTGTTCGCGTCTGCAGCGTCGCTGAGAGCCGTCGAGTCGGAGCTGGGCGCCGACGTGACTTCACTCGGCTGTCGGTCCGTTGAACCTGAGGCGTGGGGGCCATCAGTACCGCTAGAGCTCGCGTTGGCCTTGGAAGGAGCCTTGCACTTGCTTTTGACGAGCTTCTGAAACAGCGATCGTGCCTTGTGACGCTGCTCTGGCTCAGTACGTGACAGAGCGTCACTTTCCAGCAGCTTGCTCTGCGGCTGCGGCTGTGGCTGCAATGTGCAGCCTTGTGGCGTGTGATCCGCGCAGTGCGGCACGGCATTGTTCTCGGTAGTGTGAACGTTCTCCGTCTCCTTCGTCGTCTCCGTCTTCGTCTCCGTCTTCGTCTCCTTCTTCGTCTTCGTCTGCGTCTCCGTCTTCGTCTTCGTCTCCGTCTTCGTCGTCGTCTTCGTCTTCGTCTTCGTCTTCGTCTTCTTCTCGTCCCTGTTCTTTCCTGTGAGCTTGGTCCAGAGCTTGGTCCAGAACTTGGACTTGGGTTTCTCATCGCTTACGCTCGTGGCGTGGGCGGTTTTCGTCTTGGTGTTGGTGTTGGTGTTGGTCTTGATGTTGGTCTTGGTGTTGGTCTCGGCCTGCTTCTCTCTGTCGCCAGCGCGTCGACGCACCGCCATCGCTGACGTCGACGTCGACGTCGATGTCAATGACAACGGCAGCACAGAGAGCGACATCGCAGAAGTCACAGGCACACCGCCGAAGAGGAAGACGCTGTGCCAGATCATCTCGGAGCGTGGATCTTGCATCGTGTTCGTGCTGCTTGCCGTGTAGCTAGCTGTGGGAGCGTTCGAGTATTGCGGTGATTGAGATTGATTGTCTTGGAAGCGCGAAGATTCGAAAGTGAGGAACAAACCACACACGCGCACGCACACGCCCACTCAGTGTGCCGGATTGGGTCGATGGGACTCGACCTGAGTGTCTCTTGGCATGACATGGTCAACTCGCATCACGAGTGCTGGCGGGAACGCGGCCCCTTCCCTTTCTCATGCGCCTCACTCGCTGCGTCAATACAGTACAGTACAGTATAGCGTCTGTGTGTGTTGGAGTGAGGGTGTATGAAGAGAGTACACAAGAAGGAACGAACTGGTGCTCGTCGTGTCATGCACTGCCGCGAGATGGAGACATCGCATCGCGTGAAGGAGGTCGCGCGCTCGCTCGCTCCGCTTACTCTCGCTCGAGTTCATTCATTCAAACGGCAGGGAAAGCGAGCAAAGCGAGTTGAAGCATGTCACTATTCTGAAGCTTCGTGTAATTTACTTCTTACTTTCTGTACAGTACTTTACCAGTTCCTTCTTGTAACATTTGAGGAATCGTCTCTCAAATTGCACCTTTGTGTGTGGCTCCTCCGTAAATCCAGGCAGGAAGGATCTGCACAACCTGCTTGCAAGAATTAAGGAAGCGCAGTCTGCACAACATCCTACGACCGATTCATCTGAGGTGTTGTAGCCAGACTGTGATGCAGCATTCATACACACGATGTTGATGGATGTCCGTCGCTGAAGGGAAATAACTACAAAGCATCGCTTTCCGAATGACGCTCGCCTGCGACGCACCAGCTATCTCCACTTTCCTCTAGACTTTTGCGATCCTTTGCAATGGTGCAGTGCATGACTATCCCCAGAATGGTGTGAATGATCAAGCTAACGAGTCGACATATCGAATTCAATTCAGAGGAACGAGAACAAACTTCGACCGAAGTGCATGGGACGCGGAGTTCTGATAACCATCGGGACACTAATCCACTTCAATACTGAATGGCTTGCTCAATACCTTTCTTGTTGCTGCCTTCGTGACAAACTCCCGCTGCAATGGTGTCAAGAATGTGTGCCCGTTCTCTCCAACACCTCTACCTTCACTGCTCCTTTTCCAGGATGCGTGACGATGAGCGAGCGCACACCGATCGTGGAATCTCAGACCATCCATGTGACGTGGTCGGCATCAAATGAGTTCAAATCGCGTCGTACGCGATGATACGCCGCGTGTCTGCTTCACTGAGACGGAGACAGCCATCAAAAGGTTGAGCGGCTGCTTCCTTGATATTCACACACGACACGCCTCCATTCCCGCTTGTGCTGATGCTGATAATGATGCTCATGCTGAAGCTGATGCCCATGCTGACAATGCAATGGCGCTGATGGAGCCGATAAGCCCGTCCATCATCAATATCGAAACCTTCAGAGAGATGTGTGAGATGCCGACGCGACTTGCTGCTGTTCTTGTGAACACGCCCATATCCAAGAGACGCACGAGACGCGTAGTCCCAGGATTCAGTCAGGACCCACTTGCTTGTCATTCACCCACTTGCTTGTCATTGACCATCGGAAAAATGCATTCGGCACAAGACACCGGACACTGGACACCGGACACCGGACGCCGGATCCCGGACACCGGATGCCGGCCACCGGACACTGGACGGCGGACACCGGACACCAGATACCCAAATTTTCGATCACATGCGACGGTTTCACCTTGCACCGCCGGCGACAGCCACCTACAATGCCACAATGCCACAATGCCACAATGCCACAATGCTTCATGCTTCATGTTTCATGCTTCATGCTTCATGCTTCATGCTTCATGGCGCATCATCTTCGCCCAGTATCCAATGACACACGACGCACGACGCCGCAGTGGCTTGCGTGCGCCGCGCCGAAACAAAAACGCCAGACACCTGACACCCAACACCAGACACCAGACACCAGACACCCAATCAACAAAAAACGCCTATCTTGTCGCTTCTCGCTTCTCATTCAGCGTCGGCGATCGGACGATTGACGTCCAGATCCCATTTTTTCTTCTTGTGTTGCAGGTCTGGATCGCGATCCAGTGATCCGATGGAAAAAAAAGTAAACCTGACTCGACTCGGCCATGCTGTCGTGCTCGCAGCAACTGGATCCGATCGGATGCGATCGGATCGGATCGTATTCAACGAAACCGTCTGCCGCTGGTGGATGAATGCGCCTTCTCGCTTCTCGTTTCTCGCTTCGCTTAGGTTGTTGATTGTTGGCTCTCGATTGCTCGTCGGGTTTCGGAGTTTCGGAGTTTCGGAGCTTTGGAATGTCGGAGTTTCGGATCCAGACAGAAATCCGCTTTCTTTGTCTTCTGCTTCTTCTGCTTCCGCTTTTTCTTCTCCTTCGTCTTGCGTTTCCTTCTCCTGCGCTTTGAATTTCAAATCGACCGCAGACAAAAAAGCACATATTCCGCACGCCGACCGATGCGCGCCTTGGATCGATTCGCCCATACGAAATCCACCCACACAGAAAAGCGAAAAGCGAAAAGCAAAAAGCGAAAAAAAGACGAAAAGAGCTCTTCGCGCCAACAAACAAACCAACACGCCGACACACCAAACGCTCTGCGCTTGACGCTTCACGCTTCTCGCTCCACGCTTCACGCTTCACGCTCCACGCTTCACGCTCCCCGCTTCACGTGCTTCCTCGCTGCCTCGCTGCCTCACGCGCGCTTCCTTCCACCGACAGCAACGACAGCGACACACACAAGCAAACAAGCAACATGGTCCGCACTTCCGTCGACTGGATCCTGCTCAACGCGTCGGTCGCCTCCGTCGCACCGCTGGCGTCGTGCGCACGCAGCGACTGCATCGCCAACAAGGTCGATGCCACCGCCCCCGCCAAGACGCTCTTGCCAACTCACATCACGGCGGACGCCACGCCTCGCATCAACAGCTCAAGTGCCACTACGACCGACTGCTGCAGCAGCGACAACAACAACGACAACGACGAGTCGGAGTCGGTCTTCACTCCAGTGATGCAAGCCGCCGCCGTCACCAAGCAGCAGCTCCTGGCGCTGCTTTCATGGATCGGTAACTCCATCGCGGCGCTCTTTCGAACTCGTCATCACAAGAACGACGCTTCCATGAGCAACAACCACCACCACAACAACACTGACGGCAGCTCGAGCAACACCGAGTACAGCAGCAACACCAACACCAACAACAACAGCAATGGCCACCGGCACCAGAGCCTCGACCACATCGTCCTTGATGTCCACACAGACTCGGACACAATCTCGGATACGCACTCACACTCGGACTCGAACTTGGAAGACCCAAACGACGAACGGAGCGAGTGTCAACCTACAGCTACCGGCGCTACCGCTTCCGCACAAGGCACGGCTCCCATTGCTGAAGCAACAAGCGTTCCATCCGATCCAGCGATGACCACAACTCCACCGCATGCGTGTGCGCCAGATCTCACCGTCGTCGTCCCAGTCTTGGTCTCAGTCTCGGTCTCGGTCTCAGCACAAGCACAAGCGCCATCACCAACACAGGCGCCATCACCAACACAGGCGCCAGCGCCGAGAGAAGAGACGTCACCGAAAGAAAACAACAAGATACTGACGCTCACCACGTTGAAGAAAACCACTTCAAAGACTACGACGGCAAAGACCATGGCAACGACGAACACGCAAACGAAAACGACGACGAAAACGAAGACGATGGCGATGGCAATGGCGATCGACACCACGACGACCACGACACGAACACGAACACGAAGACGAAGACGAGCAAGACCACGAGCACGAGCGCGATCACACCCATGCCGACGGTCGAGACCAGATCCAGCAACACCGTCACCAAGCCGCAGCCGCAGCCCACGGCCAAGACCACGACCGCAGCCACACCCAGAGCGAAAGCACAAGCATTCATCGCTGCCGCTCAGGCGCACTGCAACACACCCATTCGCCTCGCGACCCTCAGGATCGATCACCGCACTTGCACTTGTGCTCCGACTCGCTCTGGCACTCGCACTCGTGCTTGCACTTGCGCTTCCAACCGGCGGGAACAGGTCGACTCGATTGCTCGTCGGGTTTCGGAGTTTCGGAGTTTCGGAGCTTTGGAATGTCGGAGTTTCGGATCCAGACAGAAATCCGCTTTCTTTGTCTTCTGCTTCTTCTGCTTCCGCTTTTTCTTCTCCTCCGTCTTGCGTTTCCTTCTCCTGCGCTTTGAATTTCAAATCGACCGCAGACAAAAAAGCACATATTCCGCACGCCGACCGATGCGCGCCTTGGATCGATTCGCCCATACGAAATCCACCCACACAGAAAAGCGAAAAGCAAAAAGCGAAAAGCGAAAAAAGACGTAAAGAGCTCTTCGCGCCAACAAACAAACCAACACGCCGACACACCAAACGCTCTGCGCTTCACGCTTCACGCTTGACGCTTCTCGCTC
Organism: Pythium insidiosum; assembly: GCA_022836835.1. Lineage (NCBI taxonomy): Eukaryota > Oomycota > Peronosporomycetes > Pythiales > Pythiaceae > Pythium > Pythium insidiosum. The sequence continues at coordinate 36,191 of JAKVDI010000139.1, forward strand.
CACGCTTCACGCTCCCCGCTTCACGTGCTTCCTCGCTTCCTCGCTGCCTCACGCGCGCTTCCTTCCACCGACAGCAACGACAGCGAAACACACAAGCAAACAAGCAACATGGTCCGCACTTCCGTCGACTGGATCCTGCTCAACGCGTCGGCCGCCTCCGTCGCACCGCTGGCGTCGTGCGCACGCAGCGACTGCATCGCCAACACCCTCGATGCCACCGCCCCCGCCAAGACGCTCTTGCCAACTCACATCACGGCGGACGCCACGCCTCGCATCAACAGCTCGAGTGCCACCACGACCGACTGCTGCAGCAGCGACAACAACAACGACAACGACGAGTCGGAGTCGGTCTTCACTCCAGTGATGCAAGCCGCCGCCGCCACCAAGCAGCAGCTCCTGGCGCTGCTTTCATGGATCGGTAACTCCATCGCGGCGCTCTTTCGAACTCGTCATCACAAGAACGACGCTTCCATGAGCAACAACCACCACCACAACAACACTGACGGCAGCTCGAGCAACACCGAGTACAGCAGCAATACCAACACCAACAACAACAACAACAGCAATGGCCACCGGCACCAGAGCCTCGAACACATCGTCCTTGATGTCCACACAGACTCGGACACAATCTCGGATACGCACTCACACTCGGACTCGAACTTGGAAGACCCAAACGACGAACGGAGCGAGTGTCAACCTACAGCTACCGGCGGCGCTACCGCTTCCGCACAAGGCACGGCTCCCATTGCTGAAGCAACAAGCGTTCCATCCGATCCAGCGATGACCACAACTCCACCGCATGCGTGTGCGCCAGATCTCACCGTCGTCGTCCCAGTCTTGGTCTCAGTCTCGGTCTCGGTCTCAGCACAAGCACAAGCGCCATCACCAACACAGGCGCCATCACCAACACAGGCGCCAGCGCCGAGAGAAGAGACGTCACCGAAAGAAAACAACAAGATACTGACGCTCACCACGTTGAAGAAAACCACTTCAAAGACTACGACGGCAAAGACCACGCCAACGACGAACACGCAAACGAAAACGACGACGAAAACGAAGACGATGGCGATGGCAATGGCGATCGACACCACGACGACCACGACCACGAACACGAACACGAAGACGAAGACGAGCAAGACCACGAGCACGAGCGCGATCACACCCATGCCGACGGTCGAGACCAGATCCAGCAACACCGTCACCAAGCCGCAGCCGCAGCCCACGGCCAAGACCACGACCGCAGCCACACCCAGAGCGAAAGCACAAGCATTCATCGCTGCCGCTCAGGCGCACTGCAACACACCCATTCGCCTCGCGACCCTCAGGATCGATCACCGCACTTGTACTTGTGCTCCGACTCGCTCTGGCACTCGCACTCGTGCTTGCACTTGCGCTTCCAACCGGCGGGAACAGGTCGACTCGATTGCTCGTCGGGTTTCGGAGTTTCGGAGTTTCGGAGCTTTGGAATGTCGGAGTTTCGGATCCAGACAGAAATCCGCTTTCTTTGTCTTCTGCTTCTTCTGCTTCCGCTTTTTCTTCTCCTTCGTCTTGCTTTTCCTTCTCCTGCGCTTTGAATTTCAAATCGACCGCATACAAAAAAGCACATATTCCGCACGCCGACCGATGCGCGCCTTGGATCGATTCGCCCATTCGAAATAAATCCACCCACACAGAAAAGCGAAAAGCGAAAAGCAAAAAGCGAAAAAAAGACGAAAAGAGCTCTTCGCGCCAACAAACAAACCAACACGCCGACACACCAAACGCTCCGCGCTTGACGCTTCACGCTTCACGCTTCACGCTCCACGCTTCACGCTCCCCGCTTCACGTGCTTCCTCGCTTCCTCGCTGCCTCACGCGCGCTTCCTTCCACCGACAGCAACGACAGCGACACACACAAGCAAACAAGCAACATGGTCCGCACTTCCGTCGACTGGATCCTGCTCAACGCGTCGGCCGCCTCCGTCGCACCGCTGGCGTCGTGCGCACGCAGCGACTGCATCGCCAACACCCTCGATGCCACCGCCCCCGCCAAGACGCTCTTGCCAACTCACATCACGGCGGACGCCACGCCTCGCATCAACAGCTCAAGTGCCACCACGACCGACTGCTGCAGCAGCGACAACAACAACGACAACGACGAGTCGGAGTCGGTCTTCACTCCACTGATGCAAGCCGCCGCCACCACCAAGCAGCAGCTCCTGGCGCTGCTTTCATGGATCGGTAACTCCATCGCGGCGCTCTTTCGAACTCGTCATCACAAGAACGACGCTTCCATGAGCAACAACCACCACCACAACAACACTGACGGCAGCTCGAGCAACACCGAGTACAGCAGCAACACCAACACCAACAACAACAGCAATGGCACCGGCACCAGAGCCTCGAACACATCGTCCTTGATGTCCACACAGACTCGGACACAATCTCGGATACGCACTCACACTCGGACTCGAACTTGGAAGACCCAAACGACGAACGGAGCGAGTGTCAACCTACAGCTACCGGCGCTACCGCTTCCGCACAAGGCACGGCTCCCATTGCTGAAGCAACAAGCGTTCCATCCGATCCAGCGATGACCACAACTCCACCGCATGCGTGTGCGCCAGATCTCACCGTCGTCGTCCCAGTCTTGGTCTCAGTCTCGGTCTCGGTCTCAGCACAAGCACAAGCGCCATCACCAACACAGGCCCATCACCAACACAGGCGCCAGCGCCGAGAGAAGAGACGTCACCGAAAGAAAACAACAAGATACTGACGCTCACCACGTTGAAGAAAACCACTTCAAAGACTACGACGGCAAAGACCACGCCAACGACGAACACGCAAACGAAAACGACGACGAAAACGAAGACGATGGCGATGGCAATGGCGATCGACACCACGACGACCACGACCACGAACACGAACACGAAGACGAAGACGAGCAAGACCACGAGCACGAGCGCGATCACACCCATGCCGACGGTCGAGACCAGATCCAGCAACACCGTCACCAAGCCGCAGCCGCAGCCCACGGCCAAGACCACGACCGCAGCCACACCCAGAGCGAAAGCACAAGCATTCATCGCTGCCGCTCAGGCGCACTGCAACACACCCATTCGCCTCGCGACCCTCAGGATCGATCACCGCACTTGTACTTGTGCTCCGACTCGCTCTGGCACTCGCACTCGTGCTTGCACTTGCGCTTCCAACCGGCGGGAACAGGTCGACTATGACTTGCCAGCGCCTGCACCCCACAGCCTTCTCCGACAGTACGTCTGTAACTGCGACGAGTGTCCGTCTGTGTCAGCGATCACGGAGCACGTGGCGCTCGCGTATGCTTCAAGCCGTCCATGCGAGCTTGGATCCGACACCCGTGACATCTGCGACATCTGCGGCGTCCAAGAAGACCACACCAACGGCGCCACCACCACCAACGACAACAACAACAGCCACAACACGCCGCTCACTCTCGACATCTGCGGCGTCCAACAAGACCACACCAACGGCGCCACCACCACCAACGACAACAACAACAGCCACAACACGCCGCTCACTCTCGTCGAGAGCCTCGCAGTCTGGTCGATCCTTCGGGCGCTCACCGTCTACAATGAGACGCGAGCGCCGCGTCCCACCGACGTCGCCGTCGTCATGCGTATGCTTCGCCGTTGCGCCGGCGTCTCGGAACGCGCGTTCGAGCGCCTCGTGGACTCGGGCGGCTTCGATCATGTCTAGTCTGTGTGTCGCTCGATCACTCACTTGTCATGCGGCAAGCAGTGGAGCTCTGCAGCTTGTTATCTTGATCGTGTCGATTGTCTGGATGCTTTTGTGTATTTCTTGTTGTTCTGTTTGTTCTTGATGTTGATGATGATAATGATGATGTCGCAATGCAACCACTACACCATTGTGTGCGCATGTCGAGTGCAGGAGTGACTGAATCAATCGCACGTAGGCCATGGAGGATGCTTCGTTTCGTTGTATCCCCTCACCTCGCCTCACGATCGTGTGAGAAGCGAAGGAAAGCGCCACCCAGCTCTATCTTGTGATCAAGTACCAGCCGTACCAGCCTCGTTTTCTGTTTCTGATCGTTCCGAGCGGCGTGATGCGGTGCAATGCAGTGCGGTGCAGTGCAGTGCAGTGCGTCTGCGGAACAAGTAGCGTCTGTCCGTCCGCGCATCCATCCGTCGATCCTTCCTTGCGTCTTACGTCTTGCGCTCCTTCTCGCTTCGTTCTGCTTTGTGTCGTGTGTCTTGCTTTGTTCTGCTTGGTGTGGCTTCGTTGTGTTGATTCGTCGACCACTGAGTGACTGAGCGTCTGCCAGACTGCCCATTTATCTACCGAGAACGTCGGACACCAATGGCGTCGGCCATCAGACCGTGGAAGGCGCGTTGGCATACAGCGATCGGCGCTATCAGACCATGGACGTCGCTTGTTTGTTTCGTTGTGCTGTCATGCCGTTGGCATTCTCATTGATTAGCTTAGTTTACGTTGCAGCCACGTGTGGTCTAACAGTCCACCAACAACGCTGCTTTTGCCCACCGCCTCACACAAACACACACAAACGCACACAGCAAAGTATGAGCCACTACTCTGACACTCACTGGCACAAAAGCCAACAGCACTCACTTTCGAGACCTGTAGCCATTCCATCCGTTCGGCAGTCCTTGGTCCATGCAAGATCCACGACTCGTTCGCGTTCGTTCTCCTCGTTCACCTCTTCCTCCCACGCAGCCACACGACCTCGAATGCTCTCACTGTGCACTAAACCTCAACCACCAGGCACCTAGCACGACGACATGGACCGCACCACATAGACATCAAGGCAGCGAGCTCACAGCGAGGCACGAAGCGCGGCGGAACGAGAAGGAAGGGCGAAAGATCCATACGACAGGCTCTCACACATCACGCAGCCGCAAGCGCAACATCCGACTGACATCTCCAATATCTACACACATTTGCTGCCAAACACGCCAACAAAATGACCTGTAGCAGGTACAGACATGCACTTTGTAGACCTACACAGTGCAACCAGTCAAGCAAATAAACACTGAGTGCGGCGTTCAGTGCGATTAGACTACTTGCTGCCATGGTCATGATACGTGATTCGGTGTGCCCGCAAACGGAAATGGCAGCAAAATAGTCGCAGCAGAGGGATACGCTCGCTTTTGCTTACCTCAGCTAGTGGCTTGAGATTTCTCGGGTGGAAGTGGCGGGGCTGCTCGTGGTCAACACCAGATGATCACCTGCAACTCACCAGCTATCTCCACTTTCCTCTAGACTTTTGCAATCCTTTGCAATGGTGCAGTGCATGACTATCACCACAATGGTGTGAAGGCAAAGCATGATCAAGAACATTTCGACACATAATTCTCTCCATCAATATTGTTTGTTGTACTTGATGCCAAAGCATTGCTGTGTTCAAGACAGGATGGCACGCTAGCTCACACAAAACCGCTCGTGTATCGTGCGGTGAAATCAATGCACTCGCAGTCGTTTCAAAATGATTGCTTTGATGTGTTGGTGGCCGTGGAGATCAACCAAATGTGATACACACATGTAAAATCTATACGCAGGAAAAAATATATATAACAAAAACAATGTACTCCCTCCTGAAGTGGATATGGCTTGGGTTCGTTTCGTCCATGGCATGCTCTTCTGTCGCGTGTAAGGCAAGAGGTGAAGGACGCTGTACTGCTTGTGCGTGCGTGCGTGTGCATTCACCACGACATCAGTCACGTGGAGTACCAGTCGGTAATTGGTCTGCAACTGCTGGACTCGTTTGTTTTGTTCAAGAAAGCGCTCATACCCAGTTGCTGCTGTCCTCAATGGCTGTATCGTCGACATCCGCGTCCGATGCTGCGGCGCGATGGGAGTTGCAGAGCACGCGTAGCACACCGAGAAGGTCGCTTTCCCACTCACAGTTGTCCCACACGCCATCATCCTCCGCATCCTCCGCATCCTCGGCGCCATCGTCGCTGTCAATATCGCTGTCAATGTCAATGTAGCCACCGCTGTCAATGTCACTGTCACTGTCGCCGCTGTCGTCGTCGTCGTCGTCGTCGTCGCTGAAAACATCCACGACGTCGATCTTGTTGCTGTCCCTGTTCGCGTCTGCAGCGTCGCTGAGAGCCGTCGAGTCGGAGCTGGGCGCCGACGTGACTTCACTCGGCTGTCGGTCCGTTGAACCTGAGGCGTGGGGGCCATCAGTGCCGCTAGAGCTCGCGTTGGCCTTGGAAGGAGCCTTGCACTTGCTTTTGACGAGCTTCTGAAACAGCGATCGTGCCTTGTGACGCTGCTCTGGCTCAGTACGTGACAGAGCGTCACTTTCCAGCAGCTTGCTCTGCGGCTGCGGCTGTGGCTGTGGCTTCGCTTGTGGCTGCAATGTGCAGCCTTGTGGCGTGTGATCCGCGCAGTGCGGCACGGCATTGTTCTCGGTAGTGTGAACGTTCTCCGTCTCCTTCGTCGTCTCCGTCTTCGTCTCCGTCTTCGTCTTCGTCTTCGTCTTCGTCTTCGTCTCCGTCTTCGTCTCCGTCTTCTTCTCGTCCCTGTTCTTTCCTGTGAGCTTGGTCCAGAGCTTGGTCCAGAACTTGGACTTGGGTTTCTCATCGCTTACGCTCGTGGCGTGGGCGGTTTTCGTCTTGGTGTTGGTCTTGGCCTGCTTCTCTCTGTCGCCAGCGCGTCGACGCATCGCCATCGCTGACGTCGACGTCGACGTCGATGTCGATGACAACGGCAACACAGAGAGCGACATCGCAGGAGTCACAGGCACACCGCCGAAGAGGAAGACGCTGTGCCAGATCATCTCGGAGCGTGGATCTTGCATCGTGTTCGTGCTGCTTGCCGTGTAGCTAGCTGTGGGAGCGTTCGAGTATTGCGGTGATTGAGATTGATTGTCTTGGAAGCGCGAAGATTCGAAAGTGAGGAACAAACCACACACGCGCACGCACACGCCCACTCAGTGTGCCGGATTGGGTCGATGGGACTCGACCTGAGTGTCTCTTGGCATGACATGGTCAACTCGCATCACGAGTGCTGGCGGGAACGCGGCCCCTTCCCTTTCTCATGCGCCTCACTCGCTGCGTCAATACAGTACAGTACAGTATAGCGTCTGTGTGTGTTGGAGTGAGGGTGTATGAAGAGAGTACACAAGAAGGAACGAACGTGGTGCTCGTCGTGTCATGCACTGCCGCGAGATGGAGACATCGCATCGCGTGAAGGAGGTCGCGCGCTCGCTCGCTCCGCTTACTCTCGCTCGAGTTCATTCATTCAAACGGCAGGGAAAGCGAGCGAGCGAGTTGAAGCATGTCACTATTCTGAAGCTTCGTGTAATTTACTTCTTACTTTCTGTACAGTACTTTACCAGTTCCTTCTTGTAACATTTGAGGAATCGTCTCTCAAATTGCACCTTTGTGTGTGGCTCCTCCGTAAATCCAGGCAGGAAGGATCTGCACAACCTGCTTGCAAGAATTAAGGAAGCGCAGTCTGCACAACATCCTACGACCGATTCATCTGAGGTGTTGTAGCCAGACTGTGATGCAGCATTCATACACACGATGTTGATGGATGTCCGTCGCTGAAGGGAAATAACTACAAAGCATCTCTTTCCGAATGACGCTCGCCTGCGACGCACCAGCTATCTCCACTTTCCTCTAGACTTTTGCGATCCTTTGCAATGGTGCAGTGCATGACTATCCCCAGAATGGTGTGAATGATCAAGCTAACGAGTCGACATATCGAATTCAATTCAGAGGAACGAGAACAAACTTCGACCGAAGTGCATGGGACGCGGAGTTCTGATAACCATCGAGACACTAATCCACTTCAATACTGAATGGCTTGCTCAATACCTTTCTTGTTGCTGCCTTCGTGACAAACTCCCGCTGCAATGGTGTCAAGAATGTGTGCCCGTTGTCTCCAACACCTCTACCTTCACTGCTCCTTTTCCAGGATGCGTGCCCTCGCAGGACCTGCACAAACTTGTATATGTGCTCGTCCACGTCGTCACCAAGTGCGAGCGTCGTCGCGACCAGCTCATCCCACGACGTAAGCGCCGCGATGTCCGACTGCAGAGCTGACTCGTCTTGAGCCAGCTGACTGTACACGTCGCCTTGCAGCTCTCGGATCTCTCTCGTCAAGAACGCACTGAGCGCGACGCGGAACCAGACCTTCCACGCGCGCTCACGATCCGCCAACGACAAATGCTGCTCGACTTGCTGCAGCGCCCATGCACTCGTCACGCCATGCAACAGCACAAAGTCGTTCTGCGGGGCAAGCAAGTAGAGCCACGCGATAAAGTCGATGGCAAACGTCCCGTCGACGTCGTGGAGATCGAGCTTATCGACGGTCGCGACGACGAGATTGTGTAGCTCGTGGTGGCGCAGCGTCGGGTGGGCCGAGAAAGACATGAGACGGCGTTGCAAACCGCCCTGAACGACGTCAGCAAACACGGGGTCTTGCAGGTGCGCTCGCAACATATCTGCCGTCGTCTGGATAGAGTTGATGAGGTCTTGTAGCAACGCATACGCCGACTCGGGCGTCAGCTTCGTCTTGGTGCTGTCTCTAGTCCAGTGGTCTGGCGTCTCCTCCTTGCCCGAAGCAAATGGAAGGTACGAGTAGTGCAGGTACGCCAGTCCTTCTGCGAGCGGCAGCTCACCCCCAAGGCGGTAGCCGTACCCCAACTGGATGATGCCGTGTAGAAGCGAGCCAGCGAGACCCACAACAAGTCGAGGGAGATGTTGGCGGATCGCGTCGCTTCTTCCGCGTGCAGCGACCTCACACTCGTACATCGTTCGCAGCGCTTCAAAGTGCGATCTCTTTCCCAGCAAGTCCTCTGCTTCACTCAGCGTAAGTGTGCGTGGCGCAGGTCTGTCCTTCACCGCCGTGCACAGCTTCTGCGTGTAGTTGTTCGCGAACGCGTCGATGCGGTCGGGAGATGCCTTGAGGTCGCGCAACGCGACGACGCCGTGCAACAAGTGGTTGGACAGGTAGCCGTCGTACTCCATCTTGTACTTGAGCGTCGACCACTGCGCGACGTACTTGTCTGCCAAGCGGAGAGCGCGACGCGACAACATCTCGGGCTTCATGGAGACTCGCCTCCGATTCGATTCTGGGGCTTCATTCACACAGAGACACACAGACCGCGCTGTCTTCTCTTCTCGTGGGAACGGACGGGCATTCACCCAGTTCAACTTCAACGACGTGATCGCGAGCACCAGCAGCAGTGGGTCCTCTTGGCGATTGATGGGTTCCACACAGGAATGTGGGACGGCATGTGGGTTCGTGCCAGTTGGCGTCCACACAAGATTCTTGTGGCCGCGCAGTGGCTGCTTGGTGCCGTATCACGTTGCACAGGTGCATGCGTCATCACAGGTGTTCACACAACTGCCCGTCACGTCAGTCACGTGCATCCGTCACCCGCCGCAATCACAATCCACAACAATTGGGAATCGGCGCTCGACCGATCGATTGCCCTTTGAGACCGAGAGCGATCATGCAGAGCCACGAGAGCAGCGCAGGCGACGACACGTGGACGCCGACGTCCTGGAGGCGTCTGCCGATCAAGCAGCAGGCGCCGTATCCGGACCAGGAGCAGCTCGAGAAGGTCTACCAGAAGCGTACGTCCGTCTGTCGCTGTCATCTCTTCAATGGAGAAACGGACTGACTGATTGAATGAATGATGGCGACTCGCAGTGCGCACGCTGCCACCGCTTGTGTCGGTGAAGGAGATCGAGACGCTCAAGGAGCAGCTCGCAGAGGTCGCGGATGGCAAGCGCTTCTTGCTGCAGGGCGGCGACTGCGCCGAGCGGTTCCAGGACTGTCAGTCGGACCTCATCGAGAAGAAGCTCAAGATCATGATCCAGATGAGTCTCGTCCTCGTCTGGGGTGCACGTATTCCGACGGTGCGGGTCGCGCGTATGGCTGGTCAGTTTGCGAAGCCGCGTAGCAGCGACACAGAGCTGCTGGACGGTGAGGTCGTGCCGAGCTTCCGTGGCGAAAACATCAACGGGTACGAGAAGGAGCACCGCGTGCCGGACCCGCAGCGACTGCTGGAGGGCTACTTCCACAGCGCAGCGACGCTCAACTACGGGCGCGTGCTCATCGAGTCGGGCTTTGCCGACATCCACGACGCTGGCAAGTGGGATCTCGACTTTGTGCAGACCTCGACGCGACGCGAGGAGTACCAGCACATGGTCGAGCAGATCGCCGACAGCCTGCACTTTGTGCACATGTGCGGTGTTGGCTCGGACACGAACCTCAAGACAGTTGACCTCTTTGTGTCGCACGAAGGACTCGAGCTTGGCTACGAAGAGACGATGACGCGGTGCGTAAACGGCAAGTACTACAACGTCGGCACCGACTTTTTGTGGATCGGAGACCGCACGCGACAGCTCGACCACGCACACGTCGAGTACTTCCGCGGCATCGAGAACCCGATCGGCATCAAGGTCGGTCCGAGCATGCCGCCTGCGGATCTCGTGCCCTTGATCCGCAAGCTTTGGAGAGACCCCGAGCATAACCCCGGCAAGATCACGCTGATTACGCGCTACGGCAACGGCAAGGTGGCGAGCCTGCTGCCCAAGCACATTGAGGCCGTCCAGGCTGCCGGGCTCAAGGTCATCTGGGCCTGCGATCCGTGCCACGGCAACACGATCGTCGCCGAGAACGGCTACAAGACGCGTCCGTTCGACCGCATCTTTGGTGAACTCAAGCAAACACTGGAGATTCACCGCCGCATGGGCTCGACGCTCGGTGGCGTGCACTTTGAGCTCACGGGAGAAAATGTGACCGAGTGCATCGGTGGCCCAGAGGGCATCAACGAGGTTGATCTGCCGCTGCGCTACACGAGCTACTGCGACCCTCGCCTCAATTACTCGCAGAGCATGGAGGTAGCATTCCTGCTGGCCAAGTCGCTCTCCATCAACCGCGATCTCGCTCCGCTCAACGAAAATGCGCGCCTGCGGAAGCGGTCGTTCGAGGTCGACAGCGCGAACAAGCGACATCATACGACCACATAGATCCTGGGCACCCGACGTAGGAACACAACGGACGGAGACACAACGACGGTGGATTCATTCGGGATGGATAGCTAGCTTTCTTTGATTCTGAATGTCTTTGCGCCCTCGTCGTGTCGGCTGTGCGGGCCACACGCCCCACACAATATTCCAAAAATCTGATCGTATACCAGAGCCCACCTCTATCCTCAGCAATTACCTTGCCATAGTCCAATTCATTTCTGAGCTGCCATGTCCTCAATACACTCCTGAGCAATAGTCAAGCATTTCAATGCCTTGCGTAGTGGGCAGATCTCCTGATGAGTGTCGCCATGTATTTCTTCGCCAGGGGAGGTTGATGCCAAAGAGATCAGATGAAGCTGCTATGAGAAAGACAGAAAGAGAACGATGGTGGCTGTGGAACATGCACAACAGGTTTCATTCCATACTTCACTTAGTATCCTTGGGCTGACATAACTATGTAAGCTCGTTCTCATCCTGAACACCGTGCGCCTCAATATCCTCCACATCAACCGGAGCTGAGTCGTTTCTGAGTGCGGGACTGGCTTCCGGGTCCGCGTCCTTCCCGTGCATCTCGTTTCGCTGGTTCGCCATTCGCAAGGTCGCCGCGGATGGCGCATAGAGATAGCTCAGCATCAACACGTACACGTTGAACAGCGCCATGAACGAGGTCCACGCGCCCGCACTACGCGGCGTCGGCGAAAACGAGCCAGCGCCGAGTCCCGCAAAGCACACGATGACAAGCACGAAGCTCAATGCGAGCAGATAGCGATAGCGAGGTCGCTTGGACTTAAACTCGTTGCGGCTCATGACACAAAGCACAACAAACCAAACGAGATACGCGACGCTGCAGACGCCGACGACCGCGCGGAGATGAGAGAACCGCGCGTTAGTCGCCAGCGGGTCCCACGTAAGGTCGTTGTTGCCAAAGAACTTGATGTATCCGTAGTATAGCATCATGAAGAACCAAAAGACGATGATGAACAGCACCTTTGGAACGAAGAAACACGCATTCGAGACGCCACTTTCGCGGCCTTGAAGACGCATGTTGTCGAGAGCGACAAGCCAAAAGAGCAACAGTATCTGGAAGAACGTCACCTGGAACAGCAGACTCAGCAGCCGAAACGCGTCGCCACCGGTTGCAGCCTCCGCAGCATAGAACGGGTCGTTAAACAGCACGAGCGACGCGCCCAGCGCCACAATCCATCCCTGCTCTAGGTTTTGCTCGCGGAGCGAGAGCATGTTGAGCTTCACGTTGTACCAGACGACCATAGCGATCGCAAGCAGCAGAAAGAAAAGCTTGATGCCGAGCATCCAGTTGGTGAACGCAGTGGTGCCCCATGTCTTGCGGAACTGCGGGTCGCGGCCATTGAACGGCAACGGGACATCGCTTGACGTCGCGTTGAAGAGTACGTCGACCTTATATTGCTCGTACACAATGTCGCTGAACCGGAGGAAGAACGCGCTGTCGCACATGATGGCGTCCTTGCGACAGTCGACGTGGATCGGCAGCACACGGTTTGCGGGCAAGAGCGGCACCGGCACCAGGTCGCGCGTCTTGTTACGATAGAACCCGCGGACCTGCGGGACGACGTTCAGCTCGATGGCATGGGTCGTCGTCGGGTCATCGTTGGGTATCGATAGCTCGAGGTAGAAGTACCGGTTGCGTTGGCGGATGCCGTCGATGCGGAACGCGTAGTGCGCGAACCGAAGCGTCTCGGGGTCTTCGATCGCTACAGGGCGCATAGTTTGGTTGGAACACTGGTCGAGCATGCACGTCAGCACGTTGGCTTGATCAACGTCTCGCAGCTTGATCAGTGCATCCACGACGGCGCCGCTCGAGTTTCCAGTGACTGTCGGCGGCTTGAGATCGTACTTCATCGCGCACCATGTGAGTAGCTCCGGTGAAAACTCGGACGTGCACCGAGGATCCGCGGTGGTCCAGTCGGACTTGGCGACGTCGGGCGCCGCGAGATAGCCGAGCGACACAAACAGCACCACCATCAGCGTCGCGACGAACGTGAGATACGCTAGCTTGAGCATCGAGATGACCTCGAGACGCATGAAGCTGCCGTCCACGCGGCCATTTTCTCTCGCGATAGCAGACGCCGCGGCCTTCATGGGAACACCCTGGGGAATCGTCGGCGGAAAGGCGCGAAGCGTGCAGCGTGCAGCGTGGTGCGGCGGTGGTGACGGTGGCGGTGGCGACCCTCCACGTCCTCCCTTCTCCCGAGCCCACCGACCCGTGAGCCGACAAACCGACGAGCCGCCGCCTCCTCGTCGCGTGTGCCGTTACCGGAGGATGCTCGCGCACGAAAGCCGTCGGGCCAATCGCCGTCGAGCGGCGCTCTATTTGGCACCGACCCATGCCGAACCCGAACACTCGCCCGTATTCAGCAGACACACACACACATGTCCGTATCATTCTCCATAGTTAAAGCGCTGAAGACGAGGATGCGGCCGCCAGCTTCGGCCGCGTTCTTCTTCCCATCGCATCCGAGCGACTGGCTCAACGCGCGGCCGAAAATGGCAACTTGAAGCGGGTTGGAGCCCCGATCGGTGGCACGAGTCGTACCTTTCGCACCCATTCGGTGGCTACAGCCTGTCCATCCACCAACGGATCCCTTGGATGTGTTTCTGCTTCGAGAGCCACCGCCGCCGCACTGCAGTCGAGGAGGGGCGGCATTATTATCCGACTCACTTCTTGCGACTCACCCTCGCTGTGTCCCCGCGCTTCGTCTGCAGAATGGAGATGCTGCTTCGACGCAGCACGACGACGACGCTCACGCGCCGACCGGCGCTCGCCCGCGCCTTGAGCTCTGCTGCATGCAACAAGCTGAGCCTCGAGGAGCTCTCGGAGCGCATGTGTCTCCGCGGCAAGCGTGTGCTCGTGCGCGCCGATCTCAACGTCCCGTTCCGCAAGAACCACCTGCCGCTCACGATCACGGACGACACGCGTATCCGCGCGGCGCTGCCGACGCTGCAGCTGCTGCACTACGTCGGCGCCAAGACCGTGCTTTGCTCACACCTTGGTCGCCCGGACGGCCGTGAACGAGAACATGCGCCTGACGCCTGTTGCCGAGCGCCTTTCACAGCTGCTTGAGCGCCCAGTCAAGAAGCTGGACGACTGCATCGGCGATGCCGTGACTCAAGAGATCGAGCAGCTGCAGGAAGGCGAGCTTCTGCTGCTTGAGAACGTTCGTTTCTACAAGGAAGAGACCAAGAACGACCCGGAGTTCGCCAAGAAGCTCGCACATGGCGCTGAGATCTTCGTGAACGACGCGTTCGGCGCTGCGCACCGCGCACATGCGTCCACGGCAGGAGTCACCAAGCACGTCAAGACCAGCGTGGCTGGTTTCACGATGGAGAAGGAGATCGAGTACCTCGCCAACGCCGTGAACGTGCCAGTGCGACCTCTTGGAGCCATTGTTGGCGGCGCAAAGGTACGTTCGTGTGGGTCTCTTGTGAGTGTTACCTCGAGTGATGAGTACTCAGCTTTCGTACCCACACACCGTAGGTGTCGACAAAGATTCCAGTGCTCAAGTCGCTGCTCAACAAGTGCGACAAGATCTTCTGGGCGGTGGCATGATCTTCACATTCTACAAGGCGCAGGTACGTCATCGTTCTACCTGTGTATGTCTGTGTCATTCAGTGCATTGACGAGCGTGTGCGTGGATGGCAGGGCATTGATGTGGGCAAGTCCATCGTGGAGAAGACAAGGTGGAGCTCGCGCGCGAGATCCTTGACGAAGCACAGCGTCGCGGTGTGAAGCTCATCCTTCCAACGGACGTCGTGGTCGGCGACCGCCTCAGCGCTGACGCGACCGCCAAGGTCGTCGAGCACCACGTGATGCCGTCGGACTGGATTGGCCTCGACATCGGTCCAGAGACGCGCTACCAGTTCGAGAAGGAGCTGCGTGAGTGCAAGACCATTATCTGGAACGGCCCCATGGGCGTCTTCGAGTTCCCGCAGTTCGCGGAGGGCACGCTGAGCGTGGCGAAGACGCTCGCCGAGTGCACCAAGGAAGGCGCGACCACGATCGTCGGTGGCGGCGACTCGGTGGCGGCGGTCGAGCAAGCCGATCTCTCCAGCGGCATCAGCCACATCTCCACGGGCGGCGGCGCGAGCCTCGAGCTGCTCGAGGGCAAGACGCTCCCTGGCGTCGCATCGCTCACGGACGCGTAGCGAGCCACCTGGATGCATGCCAGTGACGTCAGTCGGTCGTCACTGTCGGGGGGGAGAGATAGTCACTCGAACGAAGTATAACCCTCGTGTATCCGTTTTGATAACCGCTCCTGTGACGCACCATTCAGAGCACGTTCTTCCGTACGTAGCTCTTCATGCGCATCGACCTACCGCCGCGTGCGTCGTGCATGACTGCTGCGGGCGTGCATGGACAGCAAGGGACACACTCCTTTGAGCTGTGAGTCGTCGACGAGTCCCCTTTCCATCCGCCTCGCCGTCTGACTTCTCGCGGCCGCCAGCTGGACGCTCCTTTGCCGTGCGGCGTGTGCCAGCTGGCTGCCCTCCCATCGTGGAAGAGAAGCAGCAGACAACGAGACGAAGCAGCGCTGCGCCATCAACACCAACACAGCAGTAGCACCACCGCCATCTCCATCTCCGTCATCAGGCACTCGGAGAGATCCATGGCCACGCGCACGCGTACCCGCTCGCGTTCACAAAGCGCCGCGGTCGTCGGGCTTTCGGTCGGCACGCGCTGCTACATCCCCGACGCCGCGCGTGTCTGGTTGCCTGTGACCGTCGAGTACGTGAATCCCACGCAACAAACAGTGACGCTCGTCGTCGACAAGGACGCAGACAGCGGTGGCGAGCATGGCAAAGACGACGGCGATGCTCAGGAAGACGGCGCACGCCGCGTCGAGCTGTCGCTCCTGGACGCGACCTTCCCGCTGCAGAACCCGCGCGCGCTGCATCCGAGCGGCTACGCTGACATGATCGAGCTCAAC
This sequence comes from Pythium insidiosum, assembly GCA_022836835.1. Classification (NCBI taxonomy): domain Eukaryota; phylum Oomycota; class Peronosporomycetes; order Pythiales; family Pythiaceae; genus Pythium; species Pythium insidiosum. The sequence goes on from JAKVDI010000139.1 coordinate 52,148, forward strand.
CATCTGCACGAAGCCGCAATTCTCGACAACCTCACGCGGCGATTCCACGCGCAGCTGCCGTACACGTTCACGGGCGAGATCTGTCTCGCCGTGAACCCGTACCAGTGGCTGGAGGAGCTGTACCGCCCAGAGCTTCACGCGCAATACCTGCACGCGTCGTCCCGCAAGCGCCTGCCGCCGCACGTCTACTGTGTCGTCGCGGCGTTCAAGCACATGACGCGCCATGAGCGCAACCAGAGTATCCTCGTGAGCGGAGTCCGGCGCTGGCAAGACCGAGACACCAAGATCCTCATGGACAACCTCGCGCACATCGGACGGCACAAGAACCGCGAGGAAAGCTCGACGATCGCGCGCATCCTCGAGGTGAATCCGCTGCTCGAAGCTTTGGCAACGCCAAGACCAAGCGCAACGACAACAGCATCGCTTTGGCAAGTTCACGCAGCTACAGTTCACGCATATGTCGTCGACTTCAGTGTGCTCGTTGGTGCGCGATGCGAGACGTACTGCTCGAGAAGTCCCGCGTCGTACGCAAGAGAAAGGTGAGCGCAACTACCACATCTTCTACCAATTGCTGCATGGGTGAAGACGTAGGTCAGCGGCGTGCGCTCGGACTGCCGGCGGCGGCCTCAAGAGGCGGCAGACGTTCGCATACCTGATCGACGACGACGTGGCGCTGCAGGAGAAGGATCGCAAGGGTTCGCGAAGACAAAGCGAGCGTTGACGTTGCTAGGACTGATGACGCCGCGCAACAGACGCTGTTTCGCGTGCTCGTTGGGGTCTGCAGCTCGGTGAAGTTTCGTTCTTCCCACGTCCAGACAACGACGATGCCAGCACTGTTGACAACGACTCGACCCAAGCCGCTTCGGAGCTTTTAGGACTCGACCTCGCTGCGATGGAAAAAGCGCTATGCATGCGCACGATGCGAGCTGTCAGAGAGGTCTACAGTGTCCCGCTCAACGTCGAGCAGGCGTCGTCAAGCCGCGACGCTTTGGCTAAAGCACTGTACGCGAAGGTGTTTGACTGGATGGTCGTCACGATCAACGCATCACTGAGCTCGAGCCACTCGTCATCGTCTAGCTCCGCCACCCTCTCGACGATCGGCGTGCTCGACATCTTTGGTTTCGAGAGCTTTGTGCACAACTCGTTCGAGCAACTGTGCATCAACTACGCGAACGAGAAGCTGCAGCAGAAATTCACGCAGGACGTGTTCAAGGCCGTGCAGGACGAGTACGCGAGCGAAGAGATCACGTGGGATCACATCGCGTACGCCGACAATGCCGACGTGCTGGCGCTCATCGAGGGCCGCATGGGCATTCTCGCACTACTGAACGAAGAAATCGTGCGGCCAAAGGGCAGCGACGAATCGTTCGTCGGCAAACTCGCTGCTTCGATGCGAGGACCAGTGGGCGAAGCCGGCGACTGTACCGGCTGCCTCGAAGAAGAAGATCATTGAGTTCCCGCGGGTCTCGCGCACGCAGTTTACGATCCATCACTACGCTGCTGCTGTGAAGTACGAGGCCACGGGTTTCTCGAGAAGCACAAGGACGCACTACTCCCAGATCTCGCGGAACTCATGCGAGGCAGCCATGTGCCATTCGTGTGTGAGCTGTTCCCGCACCCGAAGAGTCCGCGCCATCAGGACCAAAACCCAAGCGTGGCGCCGCAGGCGGTGACAGTCAGACTGTGGGCACGCAGTTCAAACAATCGCTGAACCGCCTGATGGAGAGCATCAACGAGACCAACGTGCACTACATCCGCTGCATCAAGCCCAACAGAAAAGCCCGAGCCTCGTGGACGCACCGATGGTTGTGAATCAGCTGCGTTGCGCCGGCGTCATTGAGGCCATCAGCATCGCGCGTGCTGGGTACCCACGCGGATGCGCCACAGCGAGTTCGTTGATGCGTTCGAACTCTTTCTCACGCGCGAGAGCGACCGCCAGCGCGTTCGTGACGGCACACACGACAGTCGCAAGCTGTGTGTCGCGCTGTGTCGCGACGAGTTCCAGCTCACGAGTCCCGAGCAGTTCCAGATGGGCAAGACAAAGATCTACCTACAGCAGGGCGTGCTTGAACAGCTCGAAGCCACCAAGGCTGAGCGTCTCTTCCGCAGCGCGGCGTGCATTCAGAGTCATTGGCGTGGCCTCGTACTGCGTCGGCGTTTCCGAGAGATGGTAACTGCGCTCCTCGTGCTTCAGCGCCGCATGCACGTCGCCGTGGCGTCGCGCCGCTTCCAGCGCATGCGGAGATCTGTTCGACTCGTGCAGCGCGTGTGGCGTGGGCACGTCGCACGCTGCGAGTTCCGACGCCGTCGTCGAGAGCGGTGTGCGACTCGATTGCAGTGCGCGTGGCGGGTTGTTGTCGCGCGACGACGGCTACAGCAGCTGCGGCGCGCGTTCGAGATGGAGCAGGCGCGACTGCGACTCATTCGCGAGCGTGAGGAAGCCGAAGAGCGGCGTCGCAAGCAGCAAGAAGCAGAACGACTACGCCGCGAGCAGGAGCGCAGAGAACGACTAGAACGAGAGCGACTCGAGAGAGAGCGACTTGAGAAGGAGCGACTCGAGAAAGAAAGACTTGAGCGGGAACGACTCGAGAAAGCGCGATTGGAACGCGAACGAATGGAGCGGATAGAGAAGGAGCGACTCGAACGAGAGCGCGTAGAGCACGCTGCTGTCACAGTGCAACGCATCGCGCGTGGAGGTCTCGTGCGCCAGCAGTTCGCCAAGCTCCAGCTCGAGGAGGAGGTGCTCGCCGCAAGCGCCGAGAACTCGAGGAGCAAGAGCAGCTAGAGCGGCAGCAGAACCAGTTGCCCGCGCTACACATCCGCAAGTCGACGTCGCTAAGTTCGTCTGGGGTCATCGAAAGACCCGAGTCCCCTGAGGTCGTTGGTGCTCGCGAGGAAAACGCCCGACTGCGCAAGCAACTGGAGGAGCTGTTGGAGACGAATATCGAGCTGGAGACCCTCGTGTCCGAGTGGTCATGCGAGCGTGAGGTGCTCAAGGCCTCAAGCCACGTGCAGCAGACTGAGCTCAAGCATCAGATTGCACAGCAGCGACAGAATCTCGAGACTGCGCGGAACGAGTACGCGACGCTGCGCGCGTACATGGAGGAGCACAGCGACAGCTCGCGAATGCGAATGCTGCGTCGTGCCAGCTCCGCAGCCGGCACGAGCAGCAGTAGCAGCAGTGCTCGCAGTAGTAGCAGTTGGTCGTGGCGGCGGCAGCCGTCCAATGCCACGAGCTCTGGACCCCGCGTGTCGCCGCCCGCGGACGTGGAGGACGACAACGAGGAGGAAGAGGATGACGAGTTCCCTGGACGACGGTGGCGTGAAGGAAGACAGCTCAAGCGAGGATGAGACGCACGAGGACACGACGATGACATGGACGACGATGATGATGATTCCCATTCCCGAGACGACCGACAGTCGGCCAACATCGCGAGCTTTCTGAATCGCTCGACGTTCACGCAGCGCATGCAGAACCGACGCGGTGAGTCAGTTCGCTGGCTTCGCGCAGGCGCCAAGCAGCTCAGCCGCGCCAAAGAGATGATGGCGACGCAGTCAGGAGGACGGCGCACGATCAGCGGTCGCTCGGAGAGCAGCAATAGCAATGGTGGGTCTCCATCAGGCGACCAGGTCCACAGTCCTCCACGGACGATGGCGAAGAAGAAGAGCGGCACACGACTGCCGTTCCGGTGGAAGTCCCAAAGCCAGATGAACGGATCGTCATAGAGAATATGATGCAGGACGCAGTACGAGGAGTGCTGAGTAACTTATGTAGCAGACATTCAAGATTGAGTGACAATATTCCCCATGTTTAAAGCTTAACTGAAGGTAGACACTAGGCAGGTCGTCGTGGCCACGCCGAGAGGCGTCACGAGTGCGACGGCATCTCTCAGCACGCGGAGCTGAGACCGCTTAGTTGTCCTTCTCGACCTTCTTGATACCGCGCAGACGACCCGTGCGGCGGGCGGCGATGAGACCGACCTTCTTACCAGCCGGGGCGTCACGGCGGACGGTCGACGGGTGACCAATGTGCTGGTGGTTACCACCACCATGCGGGTGCTCGACGGGGTTCATCGCCACACCACGCACACGCGGCCACTCGTTGCGCTTGGCCTTGTACTTGTGGAAGGCACGGCCAGCCTTGAGGATCGGCTTGTCCGTACGGCCACCACCGGCGACGACACCAATCATGGCACGGCACCTGGAGATCATTCACAAAGTTAGCATTTCGACGGCGGTGGAGACAGAAAAACAAGCACGAGGTCAAAAGCAACGCGGGCAGACGCCAAATGGAGGAGCGAGATACGACTCCTCTCAGCCAGAGACAGGGGGAGGTACTTACTCACCGCACCATGGGCGGGCACACACCGGCACAAAGCTAAACACCACGAAGGAG
>JAKVDI010000014.1:600000-948941 GCA_022836835.1 Pythium insidiosum
GGTGCGGCGGCCGCCGCGACGACCAAGCCGCCCACGTCGGCAGCGAGCTCGATGTCGACTGTCGCTGGCGCTGCGACCGCCGTCACCGCGATGGCGTCGCTCGCTCTCTTCCACTAGTTGGTTGGTACATCGCTCCAGCACTAACAGCGCGAGCAGTGGCTCGTTATCTACGCTAATCCCACAAACATGTTGTCTGCCTTTTCGTCGTTGCTTGTCGCATTTCTCTCAGTGTTGTCTGCGGTTGGAAGCGCAGGGGGTTTCACGCGAAACGATCACGCACCGTTCTCCAGAGCTCAGCAGCGACATCCCACACACACACGCAGACGCCCACGCGCCGGCGTAACCAACCAGCCACAACGGTGCCGCCGCTGGACCGACGGACGGACACTGTGCCGTTCCATTCCACTCACTCTCGAAGCCGCCACCACGATCGATCGATCCACTCTCTGCCGTAATGCGAGTCCGATACCTGCTCGAGGCCGCCGCTGTGCTCCATGCAGCACTGCTGCTCTCGACTCCGATCGCTGCCAAGACAGTGATCCACATCCGAGTGCACCACCACAACCAGCACCCGCAGCACAGCGACGCCCAGTCTCCAGCGTGTGAGGGTGGCAGCGCGCCCATGAGCGTGGAGGGAGTCGAGGGCGTCTTCTGTGTCTCGGGCGCTCCCTGTGTCGCTGACAAGAACGGCACGTGCCCCGATCCACAGCCTGGACTCGAGTTTGGCGCGTACTGTGGCAAGGTCCAGTCTGGCGTCTTGGGCTGCAAGCCGTTCACGTCCAAGACAGAGTGGGAAGCCGCCCATGGCGCGGCGGACCACACGCCAAAGCCAACGCACAAGCCTACGCACAAGCCAACGCACAAGCCAACGCCTCAGCACCATCACGCCAACAGCACGGGCCATCACGCCCACGCCAACAGCAGCAGTCACCACCATCACCAGCATCACCACCTCCATGGCAGCGGCAGTGGGTCTCGACATGGGCATGCGGAGCCACAGGTCGGCGAGACGTCGCTCGTTCAGCCGTCTGCTGAATGTGACGCCAAGAAGGGTGAGTCCCCTATGAGTGTGGAGGGGGTCGAGGGGGTCTTCTGTGTCGCTGGGTCGCCTTGCGTCGCTGACAAGAACGGCACGTGCCCGGATCCGCAGCCGGGACTCGAGTTTGGTGCGTACTGCGGCAAAGTGAAGTCGGGAGTCTTGGGCTGCAAGCCGTTCACGTCCAAACAACAGCGGGAATCACATCAGGAAGGAGGACAGCAAGAGCACATCATCATCATCATCCTCATCAGCATCCAAGCAACAACACCAGCAGCAGCAACAGCAGCAGCAGTAGTGTTGGCAGTGGAGCTCCAGCGCATAACGAGACCACAAACAGCACAACTGAGCACCACCACCACCATCATCATCATCATCATCATCACCATCACAACGACCCAGCTCACAGTCAAGCCACCGAAGTTTCTGCTGGCTCAACGGCAGACGGCAGCGTCGCGGGCTCCAATGGTAGCGAGAGCCATGAGGAGCACGAGACGATCTCTGTCTGCGACGCGACCACGGGCGAAGTAGAGGTCGCTGTGCTTGGCGTCGACGGCGCGTTCTGCGTCACGGGGCCCGCGTGCGCAGCCAACGAGACTGGCGCGTGCCCGTATCCGCAGGACGGACTCGAGTTCGGTTCGTTTTGCGCCGAGATCAAAGTCGGTGTCCTGGGCTGTAAGCCGTACAGCTCGGTCGGCGAGTGGAACGCGGCGCACCACTACGGCGACGAGATGGACGAGGGCGACGTCATGTGCGCCATCTACGAGGGCGAGCGCCCGATGAGCGTCGAGGGCGTCGAGGGCGTCTTCTGCGTGCGTGGTCAAGCGTGCGCCGGTGTTCAAGGCGCGTGTCCGGAGCCACAGGTCGGCCTCGAGTTCGGCGCGTACTGCGGCACCGTGCAGTCGGGCGTACTCGGGTGCAAGCCCTACGACTCGCTGGAGGCGTGGCAACTGGACCACCCCGAGACGCTGCCGCCTCCGACGTTCTGATCATCCTTCAGCTGCAATTGATGGCATGCGTGTCGCTCAGAAGAGACCAACAACAGTTCGAAAGAAAAAAAAACGATGCGTGTAGCATGACAGACAGCGAGCGTTCGTTTTGTTCGGTCGGAGAGTAACTCTCTAGTCCTTCTGCAGGCGGAACTGCTTGAGCATCTCCTCCTCCATGAGATGCACGTCGCCGGCGATGACGAGGCAGTGCAGCGGGCCGCCAAAGTCGGCCGAGCGCAGCTCGTCCATGGTGCCGGCGATGATCGTCTGGTCCTTCTGGCCGAGGCGCGCCATGCCGACGCACATCGTGTCCTTGCTGTACGCGCCTTCCTGTCGTCGCTCCTCGACCTCGATGAGCTGCTCGAGCGCCTGGTTCACCGTCATGAAGCGCGGCGGGAGGTACACGATGCGGCCGCGCGCCATGGCCTCAAAGTCGGGCTCCTTGACCTTGATGTCGAGCAGGCACAGCGTGTGCATGCCGCCCTTGCGGTTGTACATGATCTTGTCGTAGAAGCTGTCGGGGCGCCACTCCTCCGTGAAGAACGGGATCGACACGGTCTGGCCAAACGAGTAGAGCTGCAGGCCGCACGACGCCGCGGCGCCCATGACCGACGCGTTGTGCACGACCTCCACGGGGATCTCGAGCTCGCGTGCGCGGATGATCAGATCCGTGTGCGTCGTCGCGCTGTCATGAGTGAATAATCATGAGAACTTTTGATTGAGAGGGAAGGACAGACGGAACCAAGAGAACGTACCACAGCGGATCGCCGACGACGAGGAACGCGACATCGCCGTCCTTGGCGCCGTCGAGGATCTGGTCGGCGCCCGTCTCGACGCAGTCGCGGTCAGCGAGCACGACTTCGCGACCATAGAACTCGCTCTGTGAGTCACGGCCATTGCATGGTCAGCACCCGAGAGAGAGACAGAGAGAGAGAGAGAGAGAGAGAGAGAGAGAGAGAGAGAGAGAGAGAGAGAGAGAGAGAGAGAGAGAGAGAGAGAGAGAGAGAGAGAGAGAGAGAGAGAGAGAGAGAGAGAGACGCAGAAGAAGTAGACGTACGAGTTTGGCGTGGTCGATGCCGAGGATCGACGTGTAGTTCTCGAGAAAGACCTTCTGGCACTTCTTGACGGCGTTGAGACCGCGCAGCGTGATGTCGTTCTCGTCGCCGAGACCGAGACCGATGACGTAGAGCACCATGACGAAGCAGCAGCAGAGAGAGAGAGAGAGAGAGAGGGCTGGAGCGCGTGATCAATCGATCGATGCCTCGCGCAAATGAATGATGACCTGTTGGTGGCCAATCACAACAACTGGCATGCCGTCTATCGCTATTTATCGTTTTCCCGAGAAATCAAATTTCGACAATTACACATGATAGAAAATATAGGGTTACGCTGGCATGGTAACCAGTCACCACTCAACTTAATCACAGCAAGCGGATCAAGCATCAAGCATGGCGAACGCGACGGACCCTGGCGCGCAGAGCGTGCATGGCGTGAATCCGCAGCACCTGATCGAGAAGATCATGCGCAACCGCATCTACGCGAGCGTGTACTGGAAAGAGCAGTGCTTCGGACTCACGGCCGAGTCGCTGGTGGACAAAGCGATTGAGCTCAACTACTTTGGCGGGACGTTTGGCGGCAACCAGCAGCCGACGCCGTTCCTTTGTCTGCTGCTCAAGATGCTGCAGCTGCAGCCAGAGATCGAGATCGTGCAAGAGTTTATCCAGAACGGCGAGTACAAGTACGTGTTCCTTTCGTCGCTCGGGTGTCTGGTGAATGAGAGACAACAACCTCAAATGGATGCTTGTGTAGGTACTTGTCGGTACTGGGCGCCGTGTATCTGCGTTTGGTCGGCAAGTCGCTGGATATCTATCGGCTGCTAGAGCCCATGTACAGCGACTACCGGAAGATCCGCAAGCGCAACGTTATCGGTGAGAGCAGCACATGCCAGTGCGTTGTTTTATTGTGGTGCTGATGCAGTCGTGTGCGGTGATTTCCATTAGGCTGGGAGATCACACACGTTGATGAGATTATCGACAAGCTGTTGACGGAAGAGTTTTACATGGATTTGGCGCTTCCAAGACTCGTGGACCGCGAGTACTTTGAGAAAAACGGACAACTTCCGCCGCGACGAAGTGTACTAGAGGACGAACTCGAGGCATCGGACGGCGATGGCGATGACGACGACATCGATATCAACTTGGATGACGACAGTGACGAGGAATGACGTAGTAGAATGAGCACATTGAAACGAACAGAGTTGTTTTTTTTTTCGTTGTTAGGTGATACAAAGCTAGTCATACTAGTAGTACGCACACGGCGAGTCACGGACACGGCGCCACGCAGCACACACCATCTTCTTTTCCTTTTTTTTCTTGAGCGGATACTGTTTTCGTGTTGTTTTTGTTTCGATTTACTTGGAGCCGTTGATCCGGTTGTCTGCAAGGTTCTTGAGCCCACTGCGGTGCGACATCCAGTCCGAGCGGTCGCGCAGCGAGAGCTCTGGGTTCTTGCGGACTTCCCGGTTCCACTTGACGTCGGGGCTCTTGGTCAAGTGGCGGGCGCCGACTGTCAGGCACATGACTGAGCCCGCCGCGATACATGCAATCAATGGATACGTCTGCCATGAATACAACAAACCATGAGCACTTCGGTTCCACGAGAACACGAAACGCACACAACAGACACAGCACACGCACCGACGGATCCGACAACCACTTGGACGACTTGGCGGCAACACGCGAGGCCATGATGGAGACTGGGAGAGCGGTGGGAGGCGTGGAACTGGGGAGTGAGGCAGAAGTCGATGGCCGACGATGGGGTGACCTGCGTGCTAGACGTCAAAAGACCAAGTGAGGAGAATGGAGGGGGAGCATGGCGGAGCGGAGCGGAGCTGGAGTGGGGGAGATGAGGGGAGGGGAGGGGACGCGATCAGTTTTATTTTTCTTGGTTTTCTTCCGTTTTCTTCGAGTTCTTTTGTTCTCTGTTTCTAGAGGTGGCGTGGCATACAAACACCAAGTGATCGGTGGATGCCACACGCTTCAGCGCGCGTATCCAAGTGGCGACTTCAACATCCCACCTTTCCATTCTGGGAAGCTTATGTTTCTCATAACAAAGATAAAGCGGTTTATGTTTATCTTGGTTTTGATTACTTCACTTGTATATACCCTTTTCAAACCGCATTGATCAAGGAGTGATGGTCAGTTTAACATCCCACGAATCACAGATGCGCTTCGCTTGGCATTTTGTTCTGGTGGTTGCATCCGTTCTGGTGCGCCGCCTCCGAGTCGACACTCGCGACGGCACCAAGCGAGGCTGCACGATGTGTATGTTGACTCGATGGCTCTATGCCGGTGTGAGGATGGCCATGGTGGCGCTGTACCAAGTTCAACTGCGTGTCACGTGGTGACGCCGACCTCCCAGCGTCGCTTCCTTCGCTCCTTCCCTCCCTTTCGCACAGCATGATCTGACTTGATGCGCGACGACCCCCAAATAACCTACCATCTTTCACCTGTTCATAACAGGTTCCTACCGTGTTCCTACCATTCGACCGCATACCTGGGTTGACATCTCTCGATCGATCCGCCCAAGAAACAAGCGATCCTCCCGCCCACATGGACAAGTACGACCGCCAGCTCCGCCTCTGGGGCCCCGAGGGCCAGCGCCGCCTCGCGTCCACGCACGTGCTGCTCGTGCACGCGAGCGCCACGGGCGCCGAGACGCTCAAGAACCTCGTGCTGCCCGGCGTCCAGCGGTTCACGATCCTCGACGACCGCCTCGTGACGCAGGCCGACCTCACCAACAACTTCTTTGTGTCGCCCGCGGCGCTCGGGCAGTCGCGCGCAGAGGTCGTGACGCAGTTGCTGCTCGAGATGAACAGCGACGTCTCGGGCGCCGCGCGCCACGCGTCGCCGGCCGCCGTGCTCGCGCAGGAGCCACAGTTTCTCGACGCGTTCCAGCTCGTGATCGCGACGCAGCTGCTGGACGACGCGACCGCGCAACTGCTGAGCGCTCAGTGTCTCGAGAAGAACATCCCGCTGCTGGTCGTCAACGCCTACGGACTGCTTGGCTCGCTGCGCGTGCAGGTCGCGGAGCACACGATTCTCGATAGCAAACCCGACCCACCGCTCCATGAGCTCCGCTTGTCGCGGCCATTTCCAGCGCTGCAGCAGTACGTTGACAGCTTTGACCTCGCGCAGCTCTCGACGATCGACCACGCACACGTGCCGTTCGTTGTGATCCTGTGCCAAGCGATGGGAACGTGGCGACAGACGCACGCGGATCCGCCCAAGACGTTTGCCGAGAAGACCGAGTTCAAGAAATTGGTGCAGTCGATGGCGTGGGGACCAACGGGACACGAAGTCAACTTTATCGAAGCCGTCGACAACGCGTACAAGGCGTACTCGACACCGCTGGTGCCGTCAGAGGTCGCTGAGGTGCTGGCGCTCGCCAAGAGCAAGACGCTAACCTCCGCATCCTCGACGTTTTGGTTTCTCGCCCGAGCACTCGCTGAGTTTGTCGACCAGAACGAAGGCGTGCTGCCGATCACGGGCGTCGTGCCGGATATGACGGCGTCGACCGACTCGTACGTTGCGTTGCAGCAGCTGTACGTGCAGAAGGCCAAAGAAGACGCGACGGCTGTAGCTCAGCGCGTGCAGTCGCATCTCGCCGCTGCTGGGCTGCCAGCGACTCATATCTCGCAGCAAGATGTCGACGCGTTTTGCCGCAACGCCTACAATCTCGCGGTACGTCTTTCCCTTGCCATGGCCTCCACTTTCTCCGTTGTCGTTATAGCTGGTGACTTTGTTTTTTTCTACGTAGGTTATTCACACGCGGTCCATTGCAGAGGAGATCAAGGAAGTCGATCTGAGCGCCATCGATGTCGAAGAAGAGGACTCGCAGCAGTCGCCACTCATCTGGTACCTGCTGCTGCGAGCCGTGAGCTCGTTTGTTCCAGCCTTTCGCCGTTATCCTGGCGCCGACCCTGCGATGACATCTGCAGATGCCGAGTGGTTGCTCGCGAAAGCGCAGGCCATTGCCCATGGCTCGGACATCGCTGGGTGGCTCACGCTGCAGCACGCGGAAGAGATGGCGCGCTTCTGCGAAGTCGAGCTTCACAACCTCGCGGCGTTGATGGGTGGCGTCGCATCGCAGGAGGCGGTCAAACTGATCACGCGGCAGTTCTTGCCGCTCAACCACACGTACGTCTTCAACGGCATCAACGGCTCCGCTGGTACGTACGCTGTGTGAGCGAACGAGCACATTATGGCTCGCGATCGATCAACAAGCAAAGAAGCAAGCAGCAATAGAACCCAAGCGACCCGATGGAAGACAAAAGGCGCATTATTTGTTGTGGAAATTGATGAGATCGCTAGGAGCTGTGACTGCAATTGTGAGTACTCTCATTATGATAATGATGATGGTGGTGATGTTGATTTCGAGACCGATCGTGGCCGTTTTGGCGAGTGTGATGATGCGAAGAGTCCCCGTGCGAAGATCGCTGCGAGTACGAGTGATGCATATGCTGCATGTGCTGCTGCGAGTGATACGGGTGGTCACTTCGCGTCCGTCGCGACTCGTAGTCGTGCAGTGAGTCTGCGCTGCAGTCACGGTCGGCGTCGCCGTCGTCGGCTTGACCGGTTGCCACTGCATGAAGATTGGTGCGGCGCTCGGTCGTGCACCGTCGACAGAAGCAGCGGAACTGGTATTCTCGAAGACTGGCTTCTCGCTGGTGGACGTCCTGGTCCACGTCGACGTAGCAGATGCAAAGCTCTTCGCCGCGCGGGATATCGCGCACCGCAACGACATGCGCGTCGCCGTTTTTGGTGTAGAGCACTGTGCAGTTGGGGTCGCACGAGTGGTTCATCGTGCACACGATCGGGAACAGTGCTGTGCCGTCGACGGAGGGAAACCCGCGCAGCTGCATCGAGGCGACGGCGGCCTCCGCGGTCGACGGCAGCAGGTTGTCTCGATCCAGCGCTGCGAGCTGCTGCGTGATACACTCTTCTGCCGCGAATGCCAGCACAGCACGGACGCGCTCGAATAGTTCTCGGTCTTCGGTCGACAGCTCGGACGTCGGCGTCGACGGCGACGCGGCATCTCCGACAGCGCCATGTCCGTGTCCGTGTCGGTGAGGATGGTGAGGACCGTGGCCGTTCGCGTTGGCGCCATCATCATCGTCATCGTCGTTGCCGAGAGGATGCCGCGACGGCGGATCGAGGTCGCGGCCATCGTTCTCGAGCACCTCCATGAGCGCTTGAAACGGGTGATCGACCTCCACGCGGATGTTGTTCATCTCGAAGAGTCCGAGCTGCGCCGCGAAGAACTCGAAGCTCAGCACGCTCGCGCACGACGTCCAAATCTCGTCGACCGTGAAGCCGTGCAGCTGATCCTCGCGCTCGAGGTGCACGAGGTTGCACTCGAGCGCGTCTGCGAGAAGCTGGTGCGTGGACATGAGCAGGTCCTTGAGGCACTGCGACTCGCCTGACGCGCTGCTCGCGGGGCTGTGGCTCGCGTCGGTCGCCGCGCCGTCGTCAAAGCCGTTGTTTGTCCGGTCGTTTGTCCGCGCTGTCGCGTCGTCCGTGTCGGGCGATGAGCCACTTCCGCTGCTGTAGCTGTTGTGGCTGTTGCTGGCGTCGTCCACGCCTCGAGCCTGACGCTGCTGCTGCTGCTGCTGCACCTGGCGCTCCATCATCACGACCTCCCACCAGGGCTTCTTGTAGAACATGTCCATGGGCTCGCGCGCCTTGATGAGGTCGCGCGACACGAGGAAGCGGCACAGCACGCGCGCGATGACCTTGGCGGCCAACAGAAAGATGTCGTTGGTCTCTCGCGTGTGGCGCACAAACTCGCTCATCGCCGAGAACGGGTCGTCGCGAGGGCACAGCACGGCGTGGAACTCGTGGTACGCGCGGATCTGGCAGAGCTTGGAGCAGTAGAGATCGCCACAGACGCAGCGCGCGGCGGCGCCGACGAGCCCGCAGTGCCGGCGCTGCACGTGCAGCCGCTCGAGCGCTTCGTCGAGGTCGTGTGCGTGCGCGGCGCGCGGGTCGTCGGGCGCGAGCCGCAGCGCGTCGTTCCAGCGCGCCGCCATGGTCGACCAGCGCGCCTGGTAGTCGGCGATGAGCGGCACGAAGCAGTACTGGCAGCAGGGCACGAGGCGCTTGTTGAGCTCGTGCTGCATGCCGAGGAACGGCGCCTCGGTCCAGATGCGCGTGTTCTTGGGGAGATCGCAGTCGGCGTAGATGGCCTTGCCCTTGAGCTTGCCCGCGAAGCCGCACACGACGGGCGCGTCGGCTTTGCTGATGACGACCTCGAAGTAGCGCGCCGTGCGGGGGTCCGTCGGCGCGTACGGCGCGGCGAGACACGAGTGGCGGTCTGAGAGCCGCGCGACAGCCGAGAGGCGCGACGACGGCGACGAGGAAGAAAACGATGAGCCAATCAAGTACATGACAGACGTGAGTCGAGCAGAACGAGAGAGAGAGAAAGAGAGAGAGAGAGAGAGAGAGAGAGAGAGAGAAAGAGAGAGAGCTGGTGAGGAGAGATCACGTCCGACTCGACACGACGCCACGTCAGTCAGAGGAGGAGCGCAGAAGAGGAGGAGGAAGAGCTACAGCGGGTACGATGAGTCGGGCGTCGACCGCGGATGCCGATGGATCTGTCTGCGCTGGTCAAGTCGGCTCGAGCGAGAGAGCCGGCGGTCGTCGTAGTGGTCGGCGTCGGCTCTTTGATTGAAATGGTTCGTTCCCGCTCGCGATACGACATGGGCGAAGCGCCCGCCCACACAAACGCTCTGCCCTGTCGCCCGCATGGTTCCGACTGGTGTGCGGCGTGATGTGGCACAGCGGCGCTGCTGACCACGACGACAACCACGACGACGACACGTGCGATGCACGACGATGTCGCGGGGAGCTGGTGACGCGGGCTGCCTTTGCGGGTCGCTGGTGACGCTCCGGTCTGTCTGTCCTCTTTCCTCTATCCTCTGTCTGCTTTCTCCGAGGTCGTCTCGAGGGGACGTGATCGTTGCCTCCCCATTCTCATTCCCATTCCCACACACCCACAAGAAGCGAGCGGGACACGTACCGGCAGTGAATGGCTTGGTGCGGCGCAGACGCGCGCTGCTCAGCACCGAGACCTTGCTTGACTTGCGGGGCGGCGGGCGTGTGGCGCTGTGTCCATTGCTGTGGCTGTGGCTGTGACTGTGGCTGCCGGTCGCGTGGCGTCCCCGCCCACTTGGCGCCGCGCTCGTGTCGTCGGGACTCGACGACGCAGACGAAGAGGACAGTGGATACGACGCCATCGACGCCGACGTCAGAGCTGGCGCCGCTTCTGCTGCTGCTGCAACTGGAGCCAATGCGGCCCCCGCCACCGATGATGATGACGACGACGACGACGGAGGCGCCAACAACGCGGCGGTGGCGCTGGTCGTTGCACCGGCAGCAGCTGGTCGATGCCGCCAGCTCCGAGCAAACTCGGCGGCGTCGCTGCTGCGACCGCTGCCTCGCCGAGGGACCCGCAGACTCGGGCCAACGCCGTCGCTGCTGCTGCTGCTGCTGCTGTCGCTGGGGGAGTGCGCGCGCCGGCGCGTGGCGGCGCGTAGAGTGGCGTCGTCGCCGCCACCGGAAGCGCGACCAATCGGTGGTCGCACCATGCTCGGTCGTGGTTCGCTGCGCTCTTTGGGCTGTCGTCGTCGTTGTGGAAAAACATTGGTGCGGTGTGGAAAGTTGGATATTATCCGGATAGAATCGGAACACGATCTCCCACTGCCGTCGCAAAAAGACGCAACGTGGATTTATTATTACTTTCGCTTCGTTTCGGTTTGTGGTTTCAGAGTCAGAGCGACAGGGGCAACTTCTCTGTTCCCCCCTGTCGCCCTTAGACCATGCTGGTCTAATAGAAGGCGAAGAAAAAAACGAGTTTCAGACAATTCTGTAAAATTAGTATGTTCAGGTAAAAAAACCATTTTCGTTGCTGCTTGACACAATTAACTGTTGACGCTTGAGCGGATCCGTTTTTGACATCCATCCATCCATCCATCCATCACATGAGGGGCTTCGTCTTCTTCCTCTCCACTTCTCGTCACGCGTTGCGCTCCTCTTCACAGCGCGCGCAGTGGCACTCGAACTGGTACTCGCGCAGGCACGACTGGCGCTCCTCCAGGTCCTGATCCACGTCGATGTACGAGATGCAGAGCTCCTCGCCAGGCTGTTGACACAGAAGCAAGTCAGTAAGCGCAGTACTCCACTACCACCAGCAGCAGCAGCACGTACGTTGATCTCCTGCACGGCGTAGACCTGCGCCTTGCCATCCTTCATGTAGATGACCGTGCAGTTGGGGTCGCAGCTGTGGTTCATCGTGCAGATGCCCGTGAACAGCGCCGTGCCTTCGACACCCACAAAGTCCTGCTCGGCGTCGCCGCAGCACTCATCGATCTCGTCGGCCGCGCCTTCGATCTCGGGGTTGGCGTGTTCGTGGTGGTGATGATGGTGGTGATGGTGGTCGTGCTCGTGGTCGTGCGCGTGGTCATGCGCATGCTCGTCACCGTGCTCGTGGTCGTGGTCGCAGCACGAGTGCTGGTGCTTGAGCGCAAACTTCTGCAGCGCGGTCTGGACCTTGGTGAGCGACGCCGGGAGCTCGCGCGACTTGTCGGCGGCGGCGTCCGACAGCGCCTCGCTCAGCGTGTGGAACGGGTGGTCGACCTCGAGGCTGATGTTGTTCATCTCGAACATGCCGACGATGCAGCCAAAGAACTCGAGCGACAGCACCTCGGCGCAGGTGCCCATGACGGCGTCGACCGAGAGCCCGCGGAGCTCGTCGTTCTTGGCGAGATGCTCGAGGTTGTCGCGCAGACCGTTGAGAAAGTGCTCGAGCGTCTGCGACAGAAGGTTCTTGAAGCAGTCCTGGTACTCCTCCATGGTCTGTCCGTCCTCGAGGTCGTCCTCGTTCGCGACGACGTCCCACCACGGCAGCTTGCAGAACATGTCCACGGGCTGTCGCGCGAGCGCCATGTCGTGTGTCGCGATGAAGCGCGAGAGAATGCGCGCGATGACCTTGGCCGCGAGCTGGAAGATCTCATTCGTCGCTGCAGAGAGGGAGACACACACACAAAGTCAGCAGCCTGTCGGTCTCACACACACCACCCATGGAGAGTCAAGCGCAGCGGTCGTTACCTTGCGTGTGGAGGATAAAGTGGCCCATGGGGGTCGCGTTCGTGTCCGAGCGCGTGCACATGATGGCGTGCTGCTCGTCGTACGCCGCCTTCTTGCAGGCCTCCGAGCAGTAGAGCACGCCGCAGGTGCACTGCACCTTGTTCTTGGCGAGGCGGTAGACGTTGAAGTAGCTCTCCTCCTCGCTGAGCCCGCCCTGCTTCTGCAGCAGGTCGATCGCGGCCTCAAAGTCCTCAAACTTGGCGCTGTCGTTCTCGCCGTCGTTCGCGGCCTCGATGCGGTCCCACGAGTCCTTGCTGTTGATCAGCGACACGAAGCAGTGCTCGCAGCAGTCGGCAAAGTCCTTGTTGTCCTCGTGCTGCATCGCGACAAACGGGCGCTCGCTCCAGATGAGCTCGCCGGGCTTGAGCGCGCGCGCCGCGTAAATCGCTTTGCCTTTCTGCGGACCCGCGAAGCCGCACGTGATGGGCGCCGCCTCGAGCTCGCGCTGGATGAACTCGTCAAAGTACTGCTGCACGGTCGGCTCGTTGGACTCGGGCATGATGCTGATGCGGTGCGTGTTGGATTCGATTGCTGTGTGTGTGTGAGAGAGAGAGAGAGAGAGAGAGAGAGAGCCAAGCGCCAAGCGCCAAGGGCGGACCGAGAAGGGAAGTGACTGCGCGAGCGAGCGGACGACGAGCGATGGAAGGATGTCGCTGCGTCACGCGCCTCGTTTGAATGGAGCTCCACGGCGACGACTGTTGGGACCGCTCATGTGGACCACGTCATTTGGCCGATTGGCCACTCGGTTGGCAAAACGGACACGTACCGAGATCAAGGTACACCTGCCGACAAATGTGCCGCTTGCATGGTACAGCGATCGTGAAGAGTCGCATACTGCATCGCCGCTCGTGAGAATCCAACTTGATGAAGCGATCGGTGGCTGGGCGATGGCTCGCGGGTATCGCGGTCTTCCTTTGCGCGCCATCGCTTGACGACGTCAGCGCTGCAGCTGCCACCACTGACGGTACATTTGACGTCACGCATTGCGCCGTGTGCCAAGGGCTGCAGTACTGCACTGCGATGAATGGGAAGCTGCTGTTCGACCCCGTCATCGGCTACACCAGGTGCGGCGTCTCCTTCCATGCGCCAGTCCATCATGCCTGCTAGCCGCTCAACCAGAGACGCGACATGCGCTGTAGAGAGAAGTCGACGCAGCTGCAGAAGCAGGGTGTCTGCGAGGATATCGACGCCAAGACGCTGGAGCTCAGTCTCTTCGGCACCGAGTACCAGTTCAAGGACACGCCGCGTTGCCGGCAGCTCGTGTGGAACTACCACTGCCTGTCGTGGGTCGCCAAGACATTCGACCGCGTCATCGGAGGCGCAGCCGTCTCCTGTGCGAATGCGCCAGCCGGTGCCGCGCTGCCGCTGCCGCCGTGTCGATCGCTGTGCGTCGAGGTCGCCGACCAGTGCGTCTTCGCACACTTCTACCGCGACTACCTCGAGAACGTCTGTGGAAATATCCCATGCGTGACTGAGGAAGAGGAGACGCTCTCGGGGGGTACACGACGGCAGCAAGACTGCGTCAAAGGCGCGTGGGAGTCGGTGCCCAACACATCGTTCTCGCGGTGCTCCATTCGAGAGTACGTGCCGCCCAAGGCGCATGCTGCTCGCATACACATCGCGTTGGTCTTGCAGCTGTGGCTCTTGAGTTGCTTCATGTGGGTAGTTCATTAGATCTTTTAATCGTTGCGAGTTGTATCTGAATTGGTTGACGAATCTCACTCGACGCGGTTGTAGCCGTCGCGCCGACGCTGCTGGACAAGCAGCAACACTCCGGTTCCCATTAATGCACCGCTGAGAAAGAGTCCCAGCGTCGCCAGAATCGCTGAACCTTCCGCTACTTCCTTTGCGCTCACAGCGAGAATTGGTATAGCTGCTGCTCGGAGATTACTTCTGTCGTTCTGACTGCCATCACCCTTGTCAGTCGATTTGGGCTTGGGCTGGGCAGCCTGTTTGGGGGTGAACGACGCTCCTGGCCAGCGGGAGAACTCAGTCGTTTTCAGCCACCACGCTGGATATCCGATCGACTTCATGTCCGTCGGTCCTTCCCCTGTTGTCAGGTATCCATCACTATACTTGGCCACGAGGGTCCATGCAAGCGACCACCACTGGTCCACCACCTGAGTCGCAAACTCGTTTGCACGTTTTTCCATCAAACGATCAACTGAGCGAGTGACGTTCGGGTGGTTACAGTCTTGAAGTAGCTTCAGGGTTTCGCGCTCGAGCTCTTGGCGTGATGCAAAGCCCGCGCGCTGGAGCTCGGTCATCTTTGCTCGAATGTCCTGGCTCATGGCATTGTATCGCAGAAGACTCCAGTTGTTGACGAAGTTGAACGCCCACCACGCCGACTTGATATCGAATTCACTTTGTTTTCCGGTCAAATACGACTCGGGAAGCTCCTCTTGGCGGCACGAAAACGGCACAAAGACGCTTCCGTGCGGCGAGTCGTGCGCATACCACGCAACACCACCAACACTGTCTGGCATCGAGCCTCGTACCTGCAAGACAAAGCTGAACAGTGTGCGATACATGGAGATCGGGCGCTCCCAGCCTCCGGGAACGCCTTGGGCGTCGCCACTCCATCGGACGGGAGATCCAAACGGACCAGCTGCGAGTCCCTGCGTCATGTCGTATGGTGTGCCTTCGTAGTGGTCGCGAAGCAATTCCATCACGGTATTGATATCGACCAATGCGTCCGGCTTCACAGAAAACGGATACGTTTTGTATTGCGAGAAGCTGCCAAGTCGCGCGTCAAGCTTGAGCGACGGAGCCACGACATCAAATACACGCCAGATCCGACGGCCCGTGTACAACGGTCCGATCGCATCCTTGTCCGCAAAGCCGTATGCTGCCGTGAAGTCGAATGGATCCCCCGAACTTGCGTTCCACCACCCCATCTCTTCCGCTAAAGTGTGCACATTCTCGGACGCCAAGTACCAGTCGGAGTCATCCAAATTCATTTCTCGAATCGTGAAACCGTTCGCGATCGCGGTGACGTGGTCGTCTGGAACTCGCTGTGCAGCCCACACGGCACCCGAGTGATCGCGCCCCGTGAGCACGTGAAAGACCCAGACTTCGCCGTACTTGTCCGTGATGCTGAGCGCTTCGGCTGAGTCGCCGTAGTCGGGCTTTGCAGGATCACCACTGTCTTCGCTGTAGAATCCGTATTGCACGGCGAGATCGCCCATCGTCTTCACTGCACAACGGGCAGAGTCACAGCGCTCGAGAGCCACCTTGGTGAGCTCTGCGATACCAAACAGGTTCTTGCCGTGCGATCCTGCATCCAGTGGCCATCCTGCAGTCTTGGCGCCGCACGTGCTTTCCCCAATGCTCAGCTGCACCTCGTTCATCATGCCGTAGTCTTGGTCCCAGTACGCGTACGTGTGCGGCACTTGCGGGATGTACCCCATCGGAGCCATGACCATATTCTCTTGTCCAGACTTGGGCGCGTAGTGCTTGCCTCGCTCCATCGCCACGAGCCGTGGAAATCCCCCGTTGAAGTTGTACACGGGGCGTCGCGCGTCCTGCGGGTGGTCTTGCGCGGGCACGCGAACGAGCCGCACGTCGCCCGCGCCGCCACCGGCGTCGTCTGTGTGCGCCATGAGCGTCGAGCCATCGGTCGTCGCTGCGCGTCCGACGGCGATGACGGTGCAGGCAGCCACACCTTTATCCAGAGACGCCACGCCGAGCCACGCGAGCGCGAGCGAGAGAAGCGACGAGCAGCGCATCACGCGCATTGGCAACCGAGAGCTGGCGAATGCGGAAATGCTGTGGAACGCGCCCCAACGCGACGGCAACTCGCACGACGAGAGAGAGAGAGAGAGAGAGAAGATGATGATGATGATGGGGAAACCCCCTGCTCGTCCCATTCGATCCTTCATTGGTCGTCGATGCTGTTGCAGTCTCTGTGACTGACGTCAGGCAAGGAAAAGAAAAAATAGAGTGTTGGTCCGGCAACATGCCCTGGTGTTCTCTTGCAGTTTGTATACCGGCAACGTCACTGGAGCGGGGGAGATTGAAGTTTGACCACACAACATGCGCGGCACCACGGCACACACACACACAGCACAGCACCGCGCGCTTGCGATGGAGCGCATCGTCACAGACGTTTGGCGTCGATGAAGCACCACGCGACGCGCTGATTGGAGCTCGGCGTGCTCTGTACCGCAGCGATCGCATGGCCTCGTCCCATGGAGGCATGGACATCTCTGCGACACCATCGCATCCGTCGGATACATATATAGAGCATAGTGTACAGGCAGGTACCAACCAACCAACCAACCACGTTTGGTCAAACGACGAAGGGCGACGCGAGTCGATGGAGGCGAGTGCTTGACAACTCGAGGTGCGGATGACGGTGTCCCAGTTTCACGTCAAGCAGGCAAGAGGAGTGTCCCAGACCGACCGACACGCCGACAGATCGCGACCTCGTCGTCGTCTGCGTCTCATGTGCATGTGGCATGAGTGGGGACTGGATGCGACTTGGAGCCGCTCAATAGCGAGCAGCTCCTCCTGTTGGTTGTCTGTCGTGTGATTGTGTCTGTGTTTCCTCGCCTTTTCCAACGTCAATCGTGGTCAGCGACCATTATCGACCAATTACAACAGGTGGTTGACGAGTTTTCATGCAATCGGTGGCCGGATCGCATAAGATTTCATCCAATCACAGAGCTTCGATGCCCAGTGCAGCGATGCGACGACATCCCTGTGCCGCCATCGTCACCGTCATCATCATCGGCATCTTCCGCGAGGAGGCATTCCATCTCTCTCTCTTTCTCTCTTTCTCTCTCTCTTCTCCGCACGTGTCTGTCTTTCTGTGTGAGTGTGTGTGTCATGACGGCGGCGGAGAGCACGACGCTGTGGCCGTCGCTGGCGACGTCCGCGGTCTTCGTTGTCGTGCTGCGCCAGACGACGGCGCTCGGCAACATGCCGTTCGTGACGCTCGTGTTCTTCACGATGCTGCCGACGCTCGTGGCGATCATGTGCGTGCAGGACCGCCGCTTCTTCCGGACGTTCAAGCGTCTCTACCAGCGCGTGCTGCGCATCGACGACCCCGAGGAGACGCACGGCCGCCGCGCGTCCAAAGAGTCGATGGAGCTGCTCGCGCTCGCGCGCGTCGAGCTCAACAAGGCGCTTGGGGACCGGTGGCATGCGCCGCCCAGCACGCGATCCGCCAGCGCTCCAGCAGTGACGTCGGTGTCGTCGTCATTGTCGACGGCGTCGTTCCTCACGCGGCAAAGCACGACGCTGTCGCGCATGACGAGCTCGGCGTCGACGACCATGAGCGCGACGCCGTCGGAGGTGAACGTGCTGAGTCCGAACGGCACCAACACGACCGGCAAGTCGCTGTACGACCAAGTGAAGGAGAACCTGCGCGACCACGTCTTCCAGAACCACTCGGACGCGCCGATCTACTTTATGGACCCGACGACCGGTCGCTTTCTGCGCGTCAACAGCCACCACAAGCTCGTGTTCACGGCGAGTCCCGACGCCTCGTGCCTCTTCCATGCGGTCAAGGGAAAGACGCACCACTGGGGATTCCACTCGACCATCCACCAGCGCTACGTCGGGCAAAATATCATGGGAAAGATCGTTGTGAGCTCCAAGAAGATGAACTCGTGGGAGGCGTTCCGTGTGCTTGAGCGTCCAGACAGCTCGTGCAATGGGACAGAGGAGGCGTCGGCGTCCACGTCGACGACGCGCACCAAGACGATCTACATGGTGCTGTGCTCGGCTCGATTCGGCAAAGGCATGTGGCTCGCTCGCAACCGACGGACGCCGTCCAACCCCAGCGACGTGTATCTATCCAAGCACTTTGAGAACGCGGTCGCGCTCGTGTACGCGTCCGATCTCTCGGCGTTTGAGTACCTCTCACTGCATACGACGAGTCGATCTTCTCGCCCAGCGGCAGAGCCTGCTCCTCAAGCTGCAGCTCCAACGCAAGATCAAACTCAAGATCAAACGCAAGATCAACCCCAAGCTCAAACTCAATCTCCGACTGCTCCGACGGAGCTGGTAGCGGTCGAGTCTCCCATCGTGACAGCGGCTCCCGAGCCAATGTCTAGTCCGGAGGCAGCTCCACTCACGCAGGACGACCAAACGATGAGCGGGATCTCCAGAAAGTCGTCTGGTGCGTCGTCGGCGGCGTCATCTGCGGCGTCATCTGCGGTGTCGTCCGTGGCAGAACCGTCGTTTGGTGCCGATTTCCAGGCACCAGTGCTCACCACAGCAGAGCGCCCACGAGTCGTGCTCCCGTGGATCGAGGACGCTTCCAGTGACAAGTTTTTCGAGCTGCCCGAGAAGCAAATGACTGAGGTGCTGTCGACGACGATCTCACGAGTGACGGTGCGCGAGTTCCTCGAGTTCTTCATCGACCAGGACGCGCGACGTCGCTGTCTCGAAAAAATGAGCTACACGCCTACCTCTGGCGCTGCATCAACGGCCTCACAAGAGAGCCTGATGAGCGAATGGCATCTTCATCCGCAATTCGGATTCGTGCGCAAGCTCAGCTACCGGCCACCGACGCCAGAGAGCATGACGGACGACGACGACCACCACAGCGAGTCACCCACGACCCCTAATGCGCCACCGCCGCCTGTACCCATCGCCATTGATCAGTACCACTCGTGCTCGTTCAACGAGAAGGCGCTTCAAAAGGCGACGTTGCGGTGCAAGATGTACACGCTCAGTATTCCGTATAGCAACTGCTTCTCCATTGAGGTGCTGCTCGAGATTCAAAACACCAACGATCGTGATGCCGCGCTGTACTCGGTCGCGCCGGCACATTCCGTGCTGTTGTTCAAGTCGCGCGCCGGCGTCCACTTCTCTCGACCGACGACGTTCGCCCCACAGATCACGCGCGGTGTGCTCGCTGGCGTCCGCAAGACGTGCGACCGACTGCTTCGACTTGTCGAAGCGCATCGCGTGCATCGCCAATCGTCGGCGCCCAATGTATTAAACCTGCCGTCGCCTACTGCTGCCATCAGCCTCCCAGCGGGTCATCTGCGCGACGCGTACACTCCGTACGCCATGGCCGTCGAGGTGATCAAGGGCATGATTGACGAATTGCGGGTAGCCAAGTCGTCGCCTTCCGCTGCTGCAGGCGGCCAGTCGCCTGCTGGACAAGTATCGTACATGCCATGGCGCTGCGAGAGCGATGAGCTCACGCAGGCGCTCGTGGGTGACGAGCTTGCGCAGGGAATGGTGTCACCACCCAGCACTGTCAAAGGTTTTTTTGAGAGCTCGTGGAAGTCATTCAACGTCGCGCTGGAGCAGTCGCTGCCCAGCAAGATGACGCCACGGCTGTTCTTCGACGCGTTGCTGTCGGACGAGTGCTCGTTTTTCCACGTCGTATCACGACAAAGCGGCAACATGGACGTCGATATTGGCGCCTGGCGCGCGTGCCGCATCTCCTCACAAAGCGACACGCGCGTGCACGTGCGTCGACAGGTCTTTGCGATGCCTGTGAGCGGCGTTCCCGGCGTCGACATTGCGCACGTCGAAGACTATCACTACCACGTGCTTCGTGAGGGTGACGATGACCAGCGACTCGAGTTTGGCATGAAGGTGTTTGCGCGAGACTGGCCCGACGGTGATCGCTTCTCGATCGAGGTGCTTGTGATCGTCGAGCCAGAGACGACGACAACAACGACGACGGTCGCAACAACACCACCACCACCAGCAGAAGCAGAAGGCTCGACAGAAGCACCTGAGAGTACTGAAGTCGCTGTACACGATGACGATGAGACCAAACCAGCAGAGATCAACCCCAACGACGAGACCATCAGCCAAGTGAACGACCCCGAGACTCCTCAACCAGACGACGACGACGACTTTGAGCTCTCACCTCGATATGTGATGAAGGTGTTGTACGCAGTGGCACCTCAGACAGCACCAACGCCTGCAGCAGAAGAATCTGTCGTAGCAGCAGCAGAGCCCGATGCAGTGAGTCCGCTGATCGCGCGAGGCGTCGAAAGCGGACTGCAGGAGATCTGGCGGCGCGTCGTGCAGGTCATGCGGGATGCGAGTCAGAGCCTGACGCCGTCAAGTCGGCGGCTCTCGATGCAACTGGAGCAGTTCGATCTGCACGAATGGGGGCCCGAGCACGTGCGCTATCGCCTGCAACGCGACGGGAAGCTGCCGACGCACGACGAGCTCACGTCCAAGGTCATTGAGGCCATTGCTGCATTATACTGAAACAAGTTTAATTGACGGGATACAATACAAACCTAAATTTTGCGTTTGCCAAAATGGCGAAATCTTTAATATTATAGTTAGTATAGTATAGTACCGTAGTTAGCTTAGTTAGTTGGTCCGAGGAGAAGATTGTGTCAGATCTGATACCAAGGTTGTTGTGTCTCTTCATGATCACGGAGTTGAGCAAGCGATCATGAGCGAAGCGCTGACGGTGGCGCGTATTCCTGCGCTCGTAAGGGAAGGTATAGCGATGGAGACGTGAAGCCAAGAGCAGATAGTATGGATATTGACGATCCGCTGTTCTTGATGATGTGTTTCATGATGCTGCTGTTGCCACAGTCGACACCATCGAACATGCCGTGCGCGGGACGTCACGACCGACAGACCCCGAGCTGGTACAGTGCTTTCTTCGCATTGCTATCGTGAAGAAATAGATCACAAGTTCACTTTTCTCTTCGTGGATGTAGATTGAAGAGCTTTGCACGAGTTTGTTGTTGCGTGTGGAGGAGATTGACACGTTTCGAGCGACCCTCCGACCAGGTCCATGCGATGTGGGTTTTGTGCTTCGATGTTGAGCTATACTGTTGAATATCGAGTTGCTAGGACCGTTGGAAGCGATCGTCAAGAAGCAGATTTCCCGACTCTGCACCATTGTCGAGGCGCTTTCGGGCTCAACATCGAGGACGCCACCGCCATCCAACGCTGTCGAGGTGCTCATCGAGCCCAAGTACGTCCTCTACATCATCTCTCTCTCTCTCTCTCCTTCTTTCTGTCGTGCGATGGACAACATCCATTCTTAACGCCACCGCTGGATAGAAAGCGACGGCAGATTGTACCCGTTGCAGGCAACTTAGTGATCAAGAAAGTCGCTCCTGGCAGTCGTTCGATTCCTAGTCGGCGTCCTGGACCGACCGTCAAGACCACAGCTCGAAATCCTAAACCGTTGTATCACTGGGAGAAGCGGCGTCCGTTGCGCTTCATGCCTGTGCCACATGATGAGGCGTCGTCGCCGTCTGAGTGTACGTGCCATTTGTCTCTTGAGTGTAGCCATCGTCTACATTGAAATGCTCCTCATTCTGTCTTCGTTTTAGTTCTGGATGAGGACGCAACAGAGGCGTGGGTCGATCTGCATCGCTGCGAGGCGCCAGGCCACTACGTCCGCTCGAGCCACCGGTTCTTGACAGCGTCTGCGGCGTCGTGTCCGTCCGTCCTGGAATTCCAGGTCATTCTCTCGCCAGCCGAATTCAGGGCACTCAAGGTGAGTGCGTCATTGCACACAATTCAGAAGTCTACGAAGGCACACTCACGCTCTATTCTTCTCGTGCATCCATCCACCCATCCACCCACAGTGCCAACGCCGTCAGCTCCAAGCTGAGCAGCGCCATCTTCAGCGCCAGTCGTCGTCATTCTCCAAGAGCTAACGAGAGAATCGCAGACAACCGAATGCGGGCATCGAGCTGCCGCAACCAATCCAACGCACGCTTCTTTCATGTTCTTTATCATCTCTGTGTTCTCTCTGCTCGCTCGCGACCGAGACGCTGGACAAGTACGACGCGCCACCGAGCGTCGTCGTCGCCAAGCAATGGTTCGCGTTGACACCTTGAGCCACTCGGGACAGTGCTTCACAAGCGACGAGATCATCGTGCCAAAGACTGTCGTTTCATAGTGACGTGGGTCGATCTTGCAGTCGATCGCGAACGGAGCCGTCGCACGCCTTGCACGCGTCGCTCTTGCAGCCCAAGTCATCGCCAGAACAAGGCGGAAGACGTCGATGCTTGTCTCCATGTTCCCTGTCTCTTGCTCCTTCGTACCTGATACTGACGTGTTTTCTGAGGAGGACACGTTAAAATCTGATGCACAGACGATGAGAAAGAGACAGCACAGAGAGATTCAACTCCGATCGGAGCCAATGACGACTTGGATTTCTGGGGCGTCCAATGTCCTCTACTGTCGTGATCTTGAAGCATGCTCGCAGTTCGGAAAGTGTGTGGAGATGCATGTACAGTCGACTGGTAATTGCCCCAAGAGTGACGACGGGATGTGCTCCACGAGAGCTTGTGAATCCCGAACACTCCATCTAAAGACCGTTAGATGTTCACATCCACGGCAAATCCGAGTGTGGATGAATCGACGGCGGGCATCAGAATAAAAGCACCACTTGCAAGCGTGCCAGGCAGCTTCAGTTGTTTCTCTTCAAGGACGACTTTCAGTTCTTGCTCGACATCAAAGAGATGGTGTAGTGAGCTTGCTGAATGGAACGAGAACGGCGACGGCGACGGTGAGCATCAGCAACGCGCCAGAATCGACTTGTCTTGTTGATTAAGTTTATCACAATGGATGATACAGCTTAAAAAAGACGGGCTGATGACCGAGATCGCGATCGAACTCTTGTGATCGATTCCGATGCGAGCTTGCTCGTGACGGGACACTCTGGTAGATTTGTATTCACACGAGACGATCAAGTCGGTCATTCCAATGTTGAACGTGCGATCATTTTATAGTTTATGAAGCCTCCAAGAAATGACGTACGTCGATCGCGAAATCTGTCGGAGCAATGGATCTTTTGACACCCGACACCATCATGATCGGGGGCTTGATTGCCTCGATGTCACGTCATGCGGATCGTCATCGTCGTCGCTCTGCTGATGATGGTCACGAGACCGTCATTGTTGAAGCGCATAAATTCAGTCTATTGGTTGTCTGTCGCTTTATGTGTCAATTCTTGTCGTCGCTGCTGCAGCGCTGCACGTCATTTTTTGTCGGTACAAGTTACTGGTACGTCCTTGATAATCAATACGATACTTGCGGAAGCCACGCGCTCACGTGAACCACGCGCGAATGTCAAAGCTCGGGCGCTCTGTCGGCTGAATGCCTTTGAACAGGATGTGTGTGCGTATGCAGCCCTGACATCTTCCTGACTTGGATGCCTGTGGTGGCGACGGCGGTCGGTTCTCAGTCGGACCCGGCAGAGGCTGCTGGACCGAGACAGGAGAGTTCGTAGATCGCGTTGTCGTGGTGGCTGGCTCCGCGTCGGGGCAGCTGTACGTGTATGGAGCTCCACACGGTCGGCGAAGCGGGCAGTCGCACGCAGCCGCAGCGGATGTAGACGCCGTCGCGTCAGGCACACACCCGACAGGCGCGGTGGCCACCGACGGAGCGGACGCAGCAGCCATAGCCGCCGCCGCCGCCGTCGTCGTCGCATTGGTAGTCGTTGTGGCTGCGGTGAGCCGTTGTGGGGGCTGGCAGCGCGCCTCGCGGACGGCGCAGAGCTTGGCCTCGAGGTCCTTCAGCTCGGACCAGAGGTCGCACATCGAGTCGTCCTCGCTGTCGGTCTCCGTGGCCAGTTGGCGGCGGCGGCGATGCGCCTCGGCCTCGGACTCCTCTCGTAGCTGCTGGCGGCGGCGGCGCGGACACAGCGATCGTCGCGGCTTGCGGCGCGTGTCGTCGCCCGCATCGTCAGTCGCGGGGCCTTTCCGTCGGCGCCAGCGCAGCGCGCTGAGCATGCGCTCCATGCCCTCGACGACACGCTGCGCGCGGTGTCTCCTCTTCTGCGCGATGGCCATGGCGCTCTCCGACTCAGCCGTAGGGACAGAGGTGCAGGCGGAGCTGGCAGCGGCGGTGGTCGGGTTCGGATTCGGATTCGGTTGTGGCGTCGCTTGCACGCGCAGGTCGCGTGCCAGATGCCCGCGCGCCGCGTCCATCTCGAGCGACTCGCGAGTCGCTGCTGCTGCTGCTGCTGTTGTTGTTGCTGGTGCGGCTGTGGTGCTGCCGCGATTACTGTGAGGCGCTGTGCTGGTGCCGGTGGCGGGTGGTGATGGCATCGTCACGGACTGCGCATGACCACTGCCCAGCATGGATGGAACCAGCCACCAGACCGACCGTCGAGCGGATTGCGAATGCCATGCTGTGGTTTTGGCACAAAAGTCAGCCATTCACCCTGCGCGTGATGGCGTCAACATGGGGCCCGAGTCAACAGTTCAACGTGTTATAGTAGTGGATTCGGGGTTCGATGGAGGGAAATGTACTGATGGAAGAGGGATGCAGACGAAGCGTAATCGAAACGGGACGTCGCTGTCAGCGGGTTGGCCAAAAGTGCCATCTGGTATTTCTGATGAAGCAAACAAGCAGGGTGGACGTCTGTGACAAGGCGCGGACCTACTGTACACTGCAGCAAGCAAGCAACGACGCAAGTCAGATGATGAGGGTTTTGTTTCGTTGCAGATTGCGGAGCCTGATCAAGAACGAAGACGGTGGGTGCGGTTTGCGTTGCGTTGCGTTGCGTCTTCCTTCACGTGCCGTGTGTGTGTCTTCGGAATTCCAGCACCTACACTTGAAGATCTCAGCGCCACACAGCATGTCGGGAGCAGCTCCGTCATATCTCCGGATCTCAGGATTCACGCATCGACGGATGGCGTCTCGTTAGACGTCGATAGACTTTCCATCGTGCATGGTTGCCGACCAATGCATTCCAGTCGATGTAGCGGCCGTCCACAAGCGCTCACGGTGGTCGATATTGGCCCCTTTGTCGGGGCAGTCGTCCAGTGCAATGCGTCGCAAGTTGCGCACGATTGATTGCTTGGACGATGTGCTGGCACCACTTGTCGCTCCAACATGCTGTCGAATCGACGCTGTCAATCCGCCAATCGGACAGTGGCACGACAGACTATACCGTTTTGTCCAATGGTCAAGATCGTCGAGTGCATTTCAGCCAATACTGGAGCGACAACACAAGTGACCACTGCGTGACATGGCTTCACCTTGTGAAGATGGAGCCACCTTCACTCATCATGATGCCCTTGAGGCAATGCAACGTGCTCGATCTCCATCTCCTCACAGCATTATTTGCCCACTGCTCCTCATCAATCGTCGCACACACGCACACACACCGATCAAAGCTACCATGGGCAACCTCCTGGCGATGTACGTGCGATCGGCGCTCGACGCGATCGCCAACTTGCGCACGACGCCCAGTCGGATCCTGTTGCTCGGTCTCGATGGCGCAGGCAAGACAACACTGCTGTACAAGCTCAAGCTCGGTGAGGCCGTGACGACCATCCCGACGATCGGATTCAACGTCGAAAGCTTTCAGTACAAAAACATCGAGTTTACGGCCTGGGACATTGGCGGTCAAAGCAAACTGCGACCACTGTGGAAGTTTTACTATCAGGGCTGCGACGCCGTGGTTTTTGTCGTCGATGCTGCCGATCGCTTTCGCATCGACGAGGCAGCGATGGAACTCCACGGCGTGTTCCAGCACGAGGAGCTGCGACAAGCCAAGCTGCTCGTGTTCGCCAACAAGCAGGACCAGCCCGACTGCATGAGCGCGCAGGAGATCGCAGCCAAGCTCAACCTGCCAGCCGTGACCAAGAACGCGCACTTTGTGCAGCCAGCGATCGCTGTGTCTGGAAACGGCGTGTACGAGGGTCTCGAGTGGCTCAGCAAGGCGCTCGTCGGCAAGTGAGACGCGGGAAAAGCGTCGCTTCGTGTATACTGAATTCCTCTTTCCGTGTAACCATACAAATGAATTTTGTGATCATGGCCTTCTTCGTCCCACGATAACGATCTTCTTGGAGCGCTCGTTCGACGAACACGCGCCGACCTCGCTCAAGGGTTGACGGAACGACTAGGAGCCGTTGAGCTCAACGGTAAAGATCGACTCGCGTTGCGCCGCTTGAGTCGTCTGTCAGCAGTCGAATCGGCGCCAGCCATTCCGCCTCCGCTCATACACTCACAGAGGGAGCTCCACACTGGCGTCGGTTCACAGCAAACGCCTCCGATTGAATCGTTGCTCGAAGACTCAGAGACATGCCGGCCCTACATCAAAGCGTCAGTGTTTCGTTTCGAAACCACCACCCCGGTCGCCACCCACGGTAGCGTTGGGGGTGACTGGTGCGGAGAGGCACATCCAGCTGAACAACCAGCGCTGTCTCGAAGCACAGGTTTCTCCGCGCTCCACCACGACGAGATCAGAATCCATTCTTCGCGCAGCCGTCTGCATCCTCTTTCCTTCTCCAGTCACCGTCGCGCGAGATGTTTGCCAAGAGCGCTGTGTTCGCTGCCGTCCTCGCGGCTCTCTCGACGTGCACGCATGGTTTGTTGGACGGCGATCGCCCGCTGATCCTCGGAGGTTTCGCCGTCCGTGTTGAGGGCGTCGACCAGTATTTCACTGTCGACGGCAGGCCATGCGGCGGCGCTGTTGATGGCGAGTGCCCTGGTGCTCAGGAGGGCCTCCCGTTTGGATCGTACTGCACCAGGGCGCTGGACAATGTCCGCAAGTGCGTCCCATGCTCGCCCGACAGCTACGCGTGTCGCCAGGCGATCATCGCGCAGGCCAAGAAGGAGCACCACCAGACCAAGGTCCACGTGCATCTGAAGAAGGACGCGAAGCCTCTCATCAAGAACGTCCACCACAAGTAACGTGTCGGTGGCTCCGGTCATTCCGTCGCTCCGCCAGAATGTTTCCTTTCGTGTGGCACTCGATTCCCGGCCCACGAAGCGACGACGGCGATGAGGCGCATTGTGTGTAGTACTCTATACGGCTCAAAAATCAATCGAATGTCTTTGCAAAGACAACCACTTCTTTGGCTCAAGACTCCAAATGCTATTGCCTTTAAATCACTCACGACACCCACGACAACGGCAACGCTCACAGCTGTGGGAACACAAACGACGCGGGCGCAGCCACGCAGTCACCGCCAGCTTGCTGACAAACCTCGCAGATCTGTGAGTACGTGCGTCGGCGGCAGCCGAAGCGAGCCTTCGCACAGCGGATGTTGTTCATGTAGCACGGAGGGTTCTCGCGCTTAAGGGCCGCGACATCAGGGAAGCCGACCATCTTGCCGCCGTCGCTGGACAGCGGGTTCTCCGCGATCTTCTTGTTGTACGCGCTCACGAGGAGATCGCTGCGTTTGCGGTTCGCCTCGCTGTCCAGCGGGTTCTGCCAGAAGGGAATCGTCTCCTCGACCACAGGCGTCGGACCGTCGACTTTCACCTTGTACTCGACGCCACCAGCCTGACAAAACTCGGAGTAGTTGCGGTACGTCGCGTTTGTCGCAGGGTTCTTCATTGCGGTGATACCCACGACGTCGTCCAGCGACACCCAACCAAGAATGCGGTACGAGAACGAGCACTTGACACCATCAGGCTTCGTGCCAAACGGACAGAGCCCGCCGCTGTAGGTCGTGCGGCACTGGTCGGTCTTGTTCTTCCAGACCTCCGTCGGACAGCTATTCGGGAACGAATGCCAGTACGTGTCCGGGTACGGAGCCAGCGGATCCGTCTGCATCAGCTGGCCGCCAACACACATACCCAGCTTCGGCGATCCGTTCTCACCAATGTACTCGTCACACGTCTTCGGACGAGTCCCATTCACAGGCGAGCACTGACCACCATCCATCGCCACAAACGGACAGTGCTCCGCCGCTGCCACACTGTCGTCCGCCACCTCCTGGTACTTGGCCATCGCCGCTCGCGGCTGCGCCACCACCGTCTCGTAAAACACCACGTACTGGATGTCGTTCTTGCGCTTGCACCCGTTGTTCTTGACGTCGTAGTAGTTGATGCACTCCGCCTGCACAAACTTGAACGCGCCCTCGACGGACGCCATGTTGACCGTGTCAAGCACTGCACGATGGCGTTCCTCGAAGGTCTTGCCGAAGCCCGCGACGAAGACGCCGTGGTCGGCGTCCCAGACAGGCAGATTGCCCTGCACGCGGACCTTGACGGAGCGCACAGGAGAGAAGTTCCACTGCGTGGCCGGCGCCGAGTGGTCGTCGCAGAGCGGCTTGCCAGCGCTGACAGCAGCGAGCACGAGGCCGCAAGACGCGATGGCGCGGGACCAGATCATGTGGGGAGGTCGAGTGGTGCGGAGATGTGGATCCCGGACGGCGGATTGAGGAATGAGGTCGGTCATTCTCGGAGGAGGCATGGGTCGTCCCAGCGGCGTTCGGTTCGTTTTTCTTGCGTCTCCGTTTCCGGTTTTCCCCGTCCGTCCGTTCGTGTTTACCGCATTCCCCTCACGGGGCCCATGGGATGATGGTTCCCAGCATTCAGCATCCGTTGTCGAGGCACATGGTTCGTGTGAGAGATCACAGGACCAGGTATGGGTGAGGAAGCCATCTGGTCCGCTCCTTTTCCGGCGGATCCAGAGCCAAGTTGGCCGATTGGCCACACACGAGTGGCCTCTCTAGCAGCGCGGTGGTCCACACGGTGGCCCCACATGGCTTCGAGTGGCGGCTCCGGACGCCGGACTGCATCCAGCCGATGCCACGTCGCGGACCACACAGTACAGTATCCAGATCCTGCCCACACTGCGACGTACGTTCAGTATCGCCATCACTGGATTGAAAACTGTGATTTCACTTTTCTACTTCTTTTCGCCATCCACAATCGACATGAGATATGTCGTCTCAGTGGATTATGTTTGGACTCATGAACCATGAATCACGAGTCATGTTCAACAAATTCTGTACGCTGTCTGCGTGTGGAGGCACTGCACTGCTGCATGTCCATTCAGTTCTGCGTGCGGAGAGACGCTCGCACGACGAAATGCGGAAGCGAGAGGTCTGGGAACTTGAACGACGGCGGGGCAGCGACGCAGTCCTCGCCGGGACGACGACAGACCGAGCAGACCTGCGAATACGTGCGACGGCGACAGCCGAAGCGAGCCTTCGCGCAGCGAATGTTGTTGAGATAGCACGGCGGGTTTTCTTGCTGCAGCGCCTCGAGCTCCGGCAGGCCAAGCATCATGCCTCCGTCACTGGACATCGGGTTCTTCGTGATGGTCTCATTGTACGCAGCCAACAACTGTTGGATACGCTGACGGTTCGCGTCGCGGTCAAACGGGAGCTTCCAGAAAGGAATGGTCTCCTCGACGACAGGCCGCTCGTCGTCTGCCATGACCTTGAACTCGATGCCACCAGCCTGACAAAACTCGGAGTAGTTGCGGTACGTCGCGTTTGTCGCAGGGTTCTTCATTGCGGTGATACCCACGACGTCGTCCAGCGACACCCAACCAAGAATGCGGTACGAGAACGAGCACTTGACACCATCAGGCTTCGTGCCAAACGGGCAGAGACCACCAACATACTTGCTTCTGCATTCACCAGTCTTGTGGCGCCACAGCTCTGTCGGGCAGCTATTCGGGAACGAATGCCAATACGTGTCCGGGTACGGAGCCAGTGGGTCCGTCTGCATCAGCTGGCCGCCGACACACATACCCAGCTTCGGCGATCCGTTCTCACCAATGTACTCGTCACACGTCTTCGGGCGAGTCCCATTCACAGGCGAGCACTGACCACCATCCATCGCCACAAACGGACAGTGCTCCGCCGCTGCCACACTGTCGTCCGCCACCTCCTGGTACTTGGCCATCGCCGCTCGCGGCTGCGCCACCACCGTCTCGTAAAACACCACGTACTGGATGTCGTTCTTGCGCTTGCACCCGTTGTTCTTGACGTCGTAGTAGTTGATGCACTCCGCCTGCACAAACTTGAACGCGCCCTCGACGGACGCCATGTTGACCGTGTCAAGCACGGCCCGATGGCGCTCCTCGAAGGTCTTGCCGAAGCCCGCGACGAAGACGCCGTGGTCAGCGTCCCAGACAGGCAGATTGCCCTGCACGCGGACCTTGACGGAGCGCACAGGAGAGAAGTTCCATTGCTCGGCAAGCTGTCGGTCTTCACGAGTCGATGCCTGAGCACTATTGGCGAGAACGCCAGCGAGCAGAAAACCGCAGGTGGCGATCACTTGAGCGATGGCGACCATGGCCGCAAGGAATTGAATCAATTCTGGTGCGTTGACTCGCGGACTGCGAATGGAAGAGTGGCCGACTTGGTGCGTGAGCTAATCTGTCCGTTTAGACTGCCACGAGCAAAGAGTAGGTGTGCGGTTGAAGTCTGCGGTTCACTTGGCTGCGTGAGGCCCTGCACAAGGATAGACGCGATCTCGCTGGAGGTTCCGGTCCACTTGCGTTGACTTGGAGTTGATTGCTTGCTTTATTACCATCGAGATCCGGACGGTGGTCGAGTTTGGAAGCCTGGACACAATCCAGCGGCATCCAAGTCGCATCGTCCATTTACTGGAAGAACTTGGATACTGCGATTGGTAGGCAAACATCCAGCCATGAGGCAACCCCCGCTGCCGTCGTGATGCTGTCGATGCGGGAGATCGATCTGGAGTCTTCTCCATCAAGAGCGGTGGCGCGAGCGGACTTCGTGCGCATTTTTGTCATCCGGGCGCACGACCACACTCCGCGACATGAAGTAATGGCTGGATTGAGGCCATCAACGCAGCTCGATTCGGCGTCAAGGCGACTGTACGCCAATCTCGTGCAGCAAGCGTGGAGTGTTCGACTGGAACATCCAGAGGTCATGGCCATTCACTTGCATCCGCATTCGATCGCGTGATAACGTTCGCAGCCTCGGGTCTATCCCACCCACACTAAGTCCGCCCAAATATGCGAACCTAGTGCTGAAGTAACAACATGTGCAATCTGTGACGCGCGCCGTGACGCCGTCCGCGTCATGGATGGCTTGTGCATGTCTCAGCATCAATGATGGCCCGGCTGCATCCCCCAAGATGATCGAGGTCCATTTTCTGCGGCGCGCGCGTCGCTCGTGGCGTGCGTGTTTCAGCTGAGGGAGACCCCCGAACGTGACGGAGACCACGACGATCGAGCTCCGGTCGTCGTTCCTCCACTCCACTCCACTCCGCCAGTCTAAGAGTTAGGTCCACTGTCGCGACGCCGCCGTCGGTTTCGGTCCATCCGTCGGTCCGTCCGTCCAGAGCAAAGGTTCGCTGCCTGCCGCGCGCGCCCGTTCGTTCGTGTTCGTTCGTTTCGGGTTTTCTCAGTTCCGGTCACGTCGACCGCCATGCCCGCCATCTCCATGGAAGATGATGGAGGTCCGTCCTGCTCTCTCTCTCTCTCTCTCTCTCTCTCTCTCTCTCTCTCTCTCTCTCTCTCTCACTCTCTCTCTCTCTCTCTCTCTCTCTCTCTCTCTGTATCTACATCTCTCTCTCTCTCTCTCACTCTGTGCGCATGCATCGCCTGTAGACTATGGCACGTTCCTCGCCGGTCCCGAGCCCACGCCCGCGCCGGCCATCGCGCGCCCGTTCGACTCGCCGCGCAAGTGGCTCATGGTCGCCATTCTCTCGGCGCTCACCGCCGTGAACCAGGGCATCTGCTACTCGTACGCGCCTATCGCGAGCTTTGCCGAGACGCGATGGGAGCAACACGTACGTCCACATCTCTCTCTCTCTCTCTCTCTTTATCTGTGGTTGTGTCGTGCTCACGCGTGGTAATCGTCGTCGTGTAGTTGCACTCGACCGAGCTCATTACGGTCTACTTCATCTCGTACATCCCGTGCTCGTTCCTCGGGTCGTGGATCATGGACAAGAAGGGGCTGCGCTACGGCGTGCTGCTCGGCGGCGTGCTGCAGGCGCTCGGCGCGGGCCTGCGCTACGCCGCGACCTTCTCGTCCTCGACGCGCGTCGAGGCGTCGGTCACGCTGCTCGGGCAGATCCTCGCGTCCGTCGCGATGCCCTTCATGGTCAACTCGCCGCCCGTGCTGTCCGCCAACTGGTTCCCGCCGTCGCTGCGCGCGACGTCCACCAGCATCGCGGTCAACGCCAACGCCATGGGCACCGCGTTCATCTACCTCACGGCGCCGTTCGTCGTGCACTCGACTGGCGACCTGCCGCAGTGGAACCTCCTCGTCGCGGTCGTCGCCGTGCTCTCGGTTGCGGTCGCGTACGTCTTCTTCCGGTCGTTCCCGAGCTCCAAGGCGTTTGGCGAGACCGAGTCGATCGTGAGCGACGTGCAGCTCTACGAGGAGTACGACTGGAAGCAGTGGGTCAACGCGTTCCTGCACCGCGGCTTCTGGCACACGGTCTGGGCGTTCAGCGTCGCCGAGTGCATCGTCAACGCCATGTCGGCGCTGCTCGGCAAGTTCCTCTCGACCGACGGCTTCTCCAAGTCCGAGATCGGGCTCATCGGCGCGGCGTTCATCGTGAGCTCGCTCGTCGGCAGCCAGATCATCAGTCGATACGTCGACAAGCGCCGCAACCACCAGGCCGCGCTGCAGGTCTGTCTCGTGCTCA
Organism: Pythium insidiosum; assembly: GCA_022836835.1. Classification (NCBI taxonomy): domain Eukaryota; phylum Oomycota; class Peronosporomycetes; order Pythiales; family Pythiaceae; genus Pythium; species Pythium insidiosum. The sequence goes on from JAKVDI010000014.1 coordinate 632,523, forward strand.
CGGGCGTCTCGCTCGCGGTGTTCAAGGGCACGCTGCCGGTCGGCAACACGTGGCTCACGCTCTCGAGCCTCATGATCGTCGGTGCGTTCCTCGGACCGCTGCAGCCCATCGTGCTCGAGCTCGGCGTCGAGTGCGCGTTCCCGACGAGTGAGGCCACGGTCGCCGCGCTGCAGCAGCTGTGCGGCAACTTTCTGTCGGCGATTCTCGTGCCGGGACTCAGCGTCTTGCGCCGCACGCACACGGACGCCTCGGGCCACGTGCCGGCCAAGTACTTTTACGCGACGCCCGAGTGGATCATGGTCGCGCTGCTCGCAGTCACCGTGTTTGTCTTTTGCTTCTAGTACGTCTCGTTGTGCGCTCGTTTTGGTTTCCTTCTTAAATACTGATGATGTGGTGTGTTGTGACTCCAGCGATGGCGAATACAAGCGCTTCAACCACGAGAACCTCTTCTCTCCGTCCAAGGCTCTGCAGCACCAGAAGCAGCAGCAGTCGCTGGCGCAGGCTCTCACCCAAGCGCCCGTGTCGGCTGCTGCTCCTCCAGCTCCGGCACCGCCAGTGCTGGCGCACGCGCCGTCGATGCTGCCGGTCACCATCAAGTCAACCAGCAACGGCTTTGAGCAGCTCGCGGGTGCCGCGCCACCGTCTGCGCAGGCGCCGCGCGGTGCCAAGAAGAAGGCGCTGAAAGAGCAACAGATCCAGCAATTGCTCGGCAAGTAGCAGCACTCGTTGTCGATTGACTGACGACAACACCCCGCAAAACAAACTGAAATCAACACACCCACATACACACAGCAAATTGTTTTCTGGTGACTCGGCTCAGTTCACGACCGCCTCGTGCTCGTCGCGTCCAGCTCGTAGAGCAGCCGCACGACGCGCCGCACGTCGATGACACGCTGGTCTTCCATGCCAAAGTGCCGCAGCAGCTGCGCCCACTCGTTGTGGCGCAGCGGCACATTCAGTTGATGCAGCGCTGTGAGCACGACCGACGGCGGCGAACGTCCGCGCTCAGGGCTGCCTCCGCGCTCGCGTTCGCTGGTTCGGTCGAGCGCCTCGAGTCTTCGCTCGAGCAGCGAGAGGAACCGCTCGAGATCGAGCTGCCCGCCGCCGGCTTTGCCCTTGACCAGCATCGCGTGCACGGCTCGCCGCACGCCGTGCGATTGCAGCTCCGCCGACAGCGGAGCGAGCCACCGCGCAAACACTGTGAGCTCTAGAAAGTGCGACGTCGGTGCACCGAGATGCAGGAAGAATTGCCCAAGCAGGTACGTCGAGACCTCGAGCGCGTATCGCTGGCGTAGCGTGCGCTGTAGTCGCTTGGGCGTCAGCGGGTCCAGCTCGCCCGCAGAGATCGAGGCTGGCGACTCGGCTCTTGATAGCAACGACACGGGGCTGTCGCACGACGCACGGCGCGGCTGCAGGCGACGACTCGAGTGGTGCTCGTCGCCGAGCCGCCGAGACGGCGACTGGCTCCGCGGGCGACGGCCCTCGACGCGTCCTCGGTCGTCACCGACGGCGGAAAGCACCTTGAACGTGCGTGCAGGGGACACGTGACTGGTGGCATCGACACAGCGACTCGAGATCTCGCGCACTGCGTCTTCCAGCGCGCGCAGCGTCGTCACGTGCGTTCGCTGCTGCTGTTGTTGATGAGAACGCCGCGTCGACGCCGAGTGTTCGCGTCGTTCACCACCGTCAACGCTGTCGTTGTGGTCGTTGTGGTCTGAAAGCAGCAGCGGAACGAGCTGCTGGAAACGAAGGAGCGTCACGACATCGGACGGCGACGCGCGTTGCCGTGACGAGCCGTGACCCGCGTCCGCCGTCGCCGTCGTCGTCTGCGTCAGTAGCTCGCTAAAGACCGACTCGAGCACCGTCGACGCGGCGCCGTTGGACGCGAGCTCTCGCCGCAACAGCTCGCGGCCTCGCTCCTCGTCCTCGAGTTCGTCGTCATCTCGGTCTTCTTCCTCATCCTCTTCATGATCAACTCCCGTCTCCAGCTCGCGCCGCACAAACTCGTAGAGATCTGAGCGTGTGAAGTATCCTTTCTCATCTCGATCGAGCGCCGTGAACGCACGCTCCACATCTCTGGTGGTCACGTGGCTTGGTCGTCGCTGCTGCTGCTCCTGTTGCTGTCGCAGGAGACGCCGCCGCAGCATCGAGCGCACGACGTGTAGCGCCCGCTCGCGGCGCTCTCGCTGCGCGACGTCCATGAGAAACACGAGTAGTCGAGCGTAGTCGAGTCGCTGACTCTCAGGCGACGACGACGACGACGATGCTGCTCCACTGCGTCGACGCACCGGCGATCCCGCGCTCGCAAACCGTCGACACAGCACGCGCAGCTCCCACTCTCGCAGCGGCGGCGCTGGCGTCTTGCGGTTCGTCCCGGAGACTGCGATTTGGCGCCAGGCCTTGGGCCAGTCCTGCACGTCAATGTCGCCCGAGCGGTGCCAGTCGAAGAGCTCCAGCGTGCGCTTGACGTCCACGAGCCGCTCGGGCAGCCGCATGGTCGCGGCTAGCGCTGTCCAGTCCACGAGCGCGTCCATGAGGCTCGCGACCGAGAGCCACGACGGCGAGCTGCTCTTGCCATCATCTGTGTCGGTGACGCCGTCCACGCTCGAGGCAGCGATCGCTCGGAGAAAGCGACTCAAAGTCTCCGTCGACACAGACGTCTTCGTCCTCATCGTCGTCTTGGTCGTCGCTGTCTCTTTCTCGGTCGCTGCGAGCTGCGCGACGAGAAAGCGCGCCAGCTCTTCCACTTTCACGACGTGAACGCCGTCGTAGCGCGTCGCGAGCTCGCGCTGCAGCGTCGTCTCGAGCTCACACGGCTGATCGCAGAGCCTGCGCAGACGCCGCCGCAAGTGCTCAAACTCGCGCGCGACCAGCGGAGACTCCGAGCTGCCGCTCGAGCGGGTCTTGCTCTGGCTCTTGCTGCGTGGCGAAGTCGCGGATGAAAGCAGGCTCCAGAGACGACCGAGCTCGATGCTGAACGCGTGGCGGTCGTCCAGCCACGCAAACACAAAGAGCAGCTCCACGGTCGAGAGACGAACACCGCGCTGTCGCCGCTGCTCCTGTGACGCGGAGTCGCTGGCGTTGCCGACGACGACGCTGCGTGCGAGCTCAAAGTACTGAGGCAGCGAGAGCCGAAACGCGCTGCCGTGCTGAGTCATCAGTCTCGAGACGGACGCTCGCCACGCCGAGAGCTTGGGGACGATCGCGTCCAGCGCGCGACGGTCGCGCAGCTCCGGGGCGCCAAACACGAGCTTCAGGAGCACGTCGTAGCGCACGCCGCTCGCAGTTCCAAGCGCGCGCAGCACGAGCGCCATGTCGCGCTCGCTCCAGTGCTGATCAAACACGCGGCGAAAGTGCCGCGCCGAGATCGCAAAGCGGCGCTGCGGGTCGAGCTTGAGCAGGATCTTGCAGAGCTGCTGGTGCACATCGCGCGCCGCGTGGCGGTCGTCGCCGCCGAGCGCCCGCCGCAGCGCGAGCCAAAACGCCGCGTCAACGCCGCGCGCCGTCGCGTTCGTGCGATGCAGCTCGTCGTCGTCGTCTTCGTCGTCGGCCTCGGCGCTGTCGCCGTCGTGGTCATGGTCGTCTTCGGCACCGACGAGCGCGTGCAACACATCGGGATAATAGACAAACGGCGTCTCGCTGGCGCTCTCGCGCTCACGTTTGCGTTGTTCGTGTGGCGTGGACGCCGTCAGTCGCTGCAGCATCGCGGAGGTGTCGTCTCGAGACAACGGGAACGGCAGCCGAACCGGGTGCTGCTGCGGGACGTCGTGCAGCAGCACACGCGCGAGTTCGACCAGCGAGATCCGCGCGTCGCCCTCGAGATCGTACTTGTCACACAGCGACGACAGCAGCGCGAGACACCGCGAACGGGTCGTCTGCAGGCCCTCGAGGTACGCACGCACCTTGCGGAGCGACGGCAGCACCGCGCGATCGAGCGGTCGATGCCGGTGGCTTTTGGAGGAAGACGGCGACGTCCCAGCGGCAAACGATGAGCGAGGCTCGTAGAGCAGCACGTCCTGTAGCAGCCGCGTGAGCTCCTTGTGGTCGAGCAGTCCCTGTGCGTTGAAGTTGAGCCCGAGACAAAGCTCCATGAGTCGCGTCTCGGAGATCTCGACGCCGAGGTCGTGCGCCAGCAGCCAGCGCAGCTCCTTGAGACTCACGAAACCACTGCGCTGCGCGTCGACGCGGTCCAGCAGCTCCTCCAGTCGCTTGACGCCCGCGTACTGCAGCCTCTCGGCGAGCATCGCCAGGTCTCGTTCGTGGGGCGTCACGACGCTTGTCAAGGCGTCGCGCGTCGGCGTTGGCTTGATACTCACAGCGAGCGGCGACGGCGGACGGCTCTCGACGCGCTCGTCCCTGGGGCTCCTGGGGTTGCTGTCGTCCTTGAGCCGCTCGTTCTCTTGCTGCAGGTGTGCGACGACGCGCTGCAGGCGCTCCGTCTTGACCTCGAGCATCGTCGTCTTGGCAGGCGACGAGTCCTCCGTGCGCTTGACGTCTGTCGAGCGAGAGCGAGACGAAGGAGACGGAGGCGGCGATCGCACGTGCCAGAGATCGAGCGAGCGCAGCGCCTCCTTGATATCCACGACGATCTCGCTGTCGTCGCCGTCGCTGGGGAACGAAAACTGATAGAGCAGCTCCTCCATCTCGGGCGTCAGCGGGTCGTTGGTCTCGGGCGTTGGCTCCAGGTCGAACAGCACCTCGCACGCGTGGCGCAGCGGCACGACGCGGTGCTTGGACGCGTCGCCAAAGCAAAAGAGGTCGCAGAGGTCCACGACCGAGAGCTTCTTCGCCTGCAGCACGCGACGGAACCACGCAGTCGGCGACTCGTCGAGCGCTCGACGATGAGCGCTTGTACTTCTTCTGTCGCTTGCTGCGTCTCGAGATGACTCGGACATGAACGCGTCTCTCGTTGTCGTCTTCTCCGTCTTCTTGAGAATGCTCTTGAGCGACTGCGAACGGGATGGCGACGATGACGACGACGCAGTCACAGACACGGACGTCGAGCGCATCGCTTCGTTCTCTGCTCTCTGCTGTTTGCTCGCTGCTTCAAGGGAGAGCAAACGAGGGAGCACCGACAAGTTGAAAGTAATGGCGGACGATGCGGGTGTTTGTTGACTTTCTATTCTTGTGTGGCATGCGCTCAATGCGGAAGACGCGAAGAACAGAAAGAAGAAGAAGAAGAAAAACAACAACAACGCGGGCGTCCACACTCTCGACAGCAGCAACAATCGCGATGAGAAATGCCGCGAGTGAAGCGCGTCGTTGACCTGCAGGCAGTGACATCCATGGGTCCCAAGTAGAGTCCAACCAACGTGTCTTCGATCTCAAGCGAGACGAAAGTCCCAACTTGAAGGCTCGTCAGTCGAGTCTGGAGTCAATGCACGCTACTCTCATGATCCCTTGGGACAGAAAGGAGCCTTCACAATGTGACCTGTGATGAAGCCGCAAGTTCGCGAGCACTGGGTCAGGCCAGATTGGCATGGGCCAAACGCAGCAGCGATGGACCGTTCTTGGATGGCAACACAATTTTCATTGCACCCACTAGCAGTATGCGTCTCCATCCCCCCCCTCTCATGAACATGAAAGATACAACAATCCCCTCCGCTACTGTACACACCTCACTCTTCAATTCTCCATCCCGTGCTCACACCCGATCGCGGCCACGACTTGCAAGTACTTCACCTTGAAACCATGCAGCTCCGTACGACTGCCGCGACGTTGCTGCTGCTGCTGTTTGGTCTCGTCCACATGCAAGTCGCTAGCGCCTGCAATGAGGAGGTGCTCTTCCAGATTCAGCAGACGCCGCATGGTCTACAGTGCTTCGCCGAGACCAAGCTCTCGTTCACAGGAGTGTCGCCCTTTATCGACGCGGGCGTGCGACGTGGCTGCACGACCGCGTGCCGAGCCGTGATCCGAGACGTGCAGACGCGCCTGCCGGACGAGTGCTATCTGCTGTACTACCCGACGGGCTATGGCGTGCGGCCTCGCCTGTTCCGACTGTACGCGGACGTGATCAACAAGTTCATGCCCGACTGCCTCAAGGACGAGTCGACGGATGCTCCTCCGACGCCGACGCCCACGGCAACAGCCACAGCCACAGCGACCCTCTCGCCATCGCCCACGACGCAGCCGCCCGCAGCGACACCAGTTCCAACGACGACGACGGCAGCGCCAGTGCCTTCTACTCCAACGACGACGACCGCGCTGCCCCTGCCGACGCCACCGCCAACAACAGCGTCTACGCCCACGCCATCGCCACCACCGACGGCTACGCCTACGCCTACGCCGCGGGCGACGACCAACAGCACGCCATCGTCGACTGAGGTCGCGCGTCCGATCGCGGACGACGACAAGTCCGGCTCGCTATCCTCAGTAGCACCACCAACATCAACGACGCAGGTGCCTTCGTTGACCAAGCAGCCGCTGCGCTCCCCGACGGCGACGCCCAAGAGCGCAGCAGCGGTCGTCGACGTCAGCACGTGTGCGTCACTCGTCGCGACGATTTTTACGAGTGTTGTCGTGATTTTGGTCACACCGTAGACTGCGTTAGTGGTCTAATGTCGCAGTAGAAGTAGTAGAAGCAATGAATGCAAGTACCTCTGACGCTGCCCACCTCTCTCTCTCTCTCTCTCTCTCTCTCTCTCTCTCTCTCTCTCTCTCTATCTCTCTCTCTCTCTCTCTCTCTCTCTCTCTCTCTCTCTCTCTCTCTCTCTCTCTCTCTCTCTCTCTCTCTCTCTCTCTCTCTCTCTCTCTTGAGTCTCGCCCATCTTGACGTCAGGCAACAACATCACGTCACAAGTCAACGAGCTCGACTCGAAGGACAGCCAGTAACTTTTCGTTTTCAGATTTTGACTTTTGATTTTTGGTTGTAGTCGCAGGTGAGGCAAGCGAGCGACGATCTCTTTAATCCTCTCGCTCGCTCGTCGCTGTCTGTCTGTGGGTGGTGATGCGTGTGCTGTGTGTCTCTAGTAGCGTCTCTCTAATGTACCAAGCGATGGCGCGGCGTGTTCCTGGTCTCTTCTCCGTCTCTTTTCTCGTCTCCTTCTCACGGCTCGGGCTTCTCTGGCGACGCCAGCAGCTGCAGCGAGTACCGCAGCAGCAAGACCTCGTCCTGTGGCTCGTACGAGACGTGCAGTGGCGCCTCCAGTCGCACGTCCAGTCGATACGGTGCGATCCGCGCGCTTTCCACGAGGTTCCACCCCAGCACCTACAATGAAACACACGAAAGGATTGTCGTTAGACACTCGCGCAGTCACGCCGGAACCGAAGAAATGCCTTGCATACCTGCGAGGACGCGTGGTGGTCGAGCTCCAGGTCGATCGTGCGACTTCGCTTAAGCTTTTTCCGCTGTCCGAGACCGCTGTCCACGTCGTCGTCGTCCTCATCGTCCTGGTGATGCGGGAGATGATGATGATGATTGAGGTGATGGTGATGGCGTGGGTGCGACAGGTGGAGATGGCTCGGTCGCAGCGCAGAGGCGACGCCCAGTTCGCGCTTGATGCTGACGCCGCTCGTGAGCAGCGACTTGGCCAACACGCTGCTGACCGACGACGAGGACGAGGACGACGACCCGCCAGCGCTCGACGACGACGAGGAAGACGATCCGCTGAGCGAGCTGGACGCAAGTGCCGTCATGACGACCGCCTTGTGCTGCGGGAAAAGCAGCTCCAGGCAGCTCGGACGCACGCCTTCGACGCGGTCGTCAAAGCGCTGCACAAGCGGCGCAGGGGGCGTCGTCGTCGTCGCCGTCGCCCCAGACGCTGCTGCAGTTGCTGCTGCGGTCGCCTGCTGCTGCACAAACGCCATGATGACGTCGGCCATGCGGCGCTGCACGCAGCGCACCATCTCGAGCTTGATACGGCGCGTCTCGTGCAGCGCATGCCGCGCGTCGCGCTCCTTGAGCTCCAGGATCTCGGTCTGCTGCCGCGCGAGCGCGTGGTTCACCTCCAGCAGCTTCTGTCGCAGCGCCACGAGGTCCTCGTGGTGCGACTTGTGGTCGTTGTGGAGCACGGCCAGCGACGGCGACAGCGCAGACGAGCTCGACGCGCTGCTGCTCGACGCCGTCGTCGTCGCGACACCGCTGGCGGATGCTCCTGCTTCTGCTGCGGCTCCGGCTCCTGCTGCTGCGCTGGCGCTCGACGGCGGTGCCGGTGTCGTGGCTGGTGACACCGCTCCAATCTGGAAGACGGTCTGCATCTCGCGCTCAAACGTGCGCGCGATCTGGTCAAACTGTGCGTGGATCGCGGCGGCCGCATGTCGCTCTCGTCGGCGCCACGCGAGGCTCAGTGCGAGCTCCTGGCGCAAGCGACGCGACTCGGCAAAGTACCGGTCGCGCTCCTGCTCGGCGACGCGGTGCGCGGGTCGCACGCCCATCGTCGCTGTCGACAGCACGGACGCGTCCGTCGGGAAGTACGTTTGCGCCGACGGCTCCGTCTTGACCTGGAACGCGGCGGCCGCTGCGGCCATCGCAGCCGTCGTCGCCGCGGACGTCGCGTGTGCGAGCCCGTTGGTCGCGTCCAGCGCGTTGCCACCCGCCAGTCGCGACTCGAGCGCCATGGATTTGGAGGCGCTGTTGCTGTTGCCGCTGCCGTTCGGGTTCACGCTGCTGCCGTTGCCTGCGTGCAACGCCGCGGCGGCGGCCGCGCTGCTGCTGGCCAAGACGCTCGCGCTGTTGCTCTCAGGGGTCTTGGACATGGGTCGTGCCGGTCGCTTGAGGCCTGCGGCGCCACCGGCGTTGACCGACCGATACGGCAGTCCATTCGTGCTGCTGTTGTGGCGGACTGAAGGTGTAGAGAGAATGAGTCCGAGAGACACGGAGGAGGAGGAGGAGACGCCCGAGCAAACGTGACCTACAGGGATTGCGACGCAGCTTGAGCACGACCGAGTTGCGCGACGACGACTTGAGGCGCCCAATGACCGTCGAGAACTGCAGCCCGCGCACGGGAAGTCCCGAGACGGCGACCAGCGTGTCGCCGACGCAGATGCCGCTGTTGGCCGCCGGCGTGTCGGGCGCGAGGCCCGTGATCTGCACGTGGTCGTCGACGCACGCGAGCGTGAGCCCGAGTCCGCCGTTGCGCTTGGTGATCACACACTCGTAGAGGTCGCCCGACTGCGGCTCCTTCATCACCTTCTCGCGCGCAATGCTCTGCAGCGACGCGGCGGCCGCGGCGCCCAACGGCGACGGCGTCACGGGAGCACTCGCGGCGCTGGTCGTCGCCGTGTTCGCGGACGAGAACGCGGCCGCCGCCGCTGCTGCCAGCGACGACGCCGGCGTCGATGTCGCAGCCGACGGTGCTGCCGATGGATCCGGGAACGAGTCGGCACTTTTGCGCTGCGTGCCCAACGTTTGTTTGTGAGCGTCTTCAATGGCGTCGAAAGGAAAGAGAGAGCGAGAGAGCGTCACGGCCTCGTACCTTTTTCAGCAGCGATGCCGCCGTGTACGTGGCCGCGCGACGGCGTTCGTCGGCGGCTAATGCGGCCGCAGTCTTGGCCGCTGACAGAGACGCAGGCATCGCGGTCGCGGTCGCGACACTGGTAGACGACGCTGCGATCGCGCTCGGCATCGGGATCGCAGCCGCTGCCACAGCAGCCGAAGAAGGAGCGGCTGCTGCAACCGAAGGCGCAACGACGGTCGACGGCGTCGACATGACTGCTGCTGCTGGCGTCGTCACGGCTGCTGCTACTGCTGATTGGGATGGTGCTGCCGGAGGAGCAGCGATCGCTGACGACGCGATGGTCGCTGGCGGTGGAATCGTCTTGACTGCGGCAGCTGCGACGCTCGTGGGCTGCGGCGTGAGCTGCGGTGGTGCGATGACCGTCGGAGCTGTCGCTGTCGGCGCAACGGCACTCGGAGCTGGCGCCGTCGGGAGCGGCACCGAGACCGCAGCGGCCGCCGCGTCGAGTGAAAGCGGCGGCAGCGGCACCGACGACGCGAGCTCTGGGAACAGCGACATGGGCGGAGAAAGCGCGCGCATGCCGAGCAGATCCGGCGGCGGCGCGAGCGGCGTCGCAGTCGTGGACGCCGCGGCGACCGCCATGGCGCTCGAGGTCGACGTCGACGGCGCCGTCGGCGGCGGCATGAGGTCCAGAATGTTCTGTGCGTTCCGCAAGATCAACCCATCCGTCACCAACCACGACTCGAAGAAGAACAAACGACGAGGAACCAACACGCATGACGTACATCCGAGAACTTCTTGTCGTCGCTCACGGCGGCGGCGATCTGCTGCGCAATCACGGCTGTGTCGAGAAAGAAGGACGCGGCCGTCGACGCGGCGGCAGTCGCCGGCATGGTCGTCGCAGCCGCCGCGGCAGCAACGGAGGAAGGCGCAGACGCGGCCGCGAGCTCGGGCGGCATGCTGATCATGAGCTGCTCCTCGAACGGCAGCGGCGTGAACGCCGTCGTGGCGGCCGTCGTCGCTGTCGTCGTGGTCGTCGCGTCCATCGTCATCATCGCGAGCGACGCGGGGAACGCGATCGCGGCGGCGTCCATGCCACCGACGCCGACGCCGACGCCGACGCTGACGCTGCTGCTCACTGGTGTCGACGACGCGGTCGCCGCTGTCACTGCTGCCGGTGCAGTCGCTGAGGACGTCGTCGAGGCGGTGGGCACGACGGGCGACTCGCTCGCCATCATGTCGGTCAATCACTCGGTCGCTCACTCCCTCAACCGATTTGAGCCAGAGAGAGATGGAGGGAGAGATGTGGAGAGAGAGGGAGATGCCCAATACAGCAAGAGAGAGAGAGAGAGAGAGATAGCGGAGGAGATGCAGAGAGATACAGAGAGAGAGAGAGAGAGCGCAAGCGATGGCGTTCTTGCTCGTCTCGCGCTGTCTGTCGTGTAGCTCTTCGCGTTGTCAACCACGCGCTGGCGGCGGTGCAAGGCGATTGGGTGGCGGAGACCACCATCGAGGATTACAGCCAATCGCAGCGGCGACGGGCCAGTTGCTGCAGGACCAGCACCGTCGCCGCAAGAACAGCGTCGTGGTTGCGGCCCAAACAGTCGCCACTGTACGGGTCGCATAGCGCTGCCAGCTGGCGACTCGATGGGCAAACCAATGTCGAAGCAGCTCTCATCATCATCAAGCAAAGAGAGAGAGAGAGAGAGAGAGAGATCTGTCGTCTGTGTATTTGACGCCTCTCTACGAAACGCAGTGCGTCTACTGCTCCTCCATGGAGCGCGCGATGGCCCGCGCGATCTCGTCTTCGTCGAACGTCGTCTCTTCGCTCTCGCTCGCCTGAGCTGGAGTGCTGCTGGTGCTGGGGCGGGGGCAGCAGTCGAAGCAGCAGCAGTCGAAGCACTGGCTGTTGTCGGCGACGGCGACGGCGCGAACGGATTCGCAGCAGCGGACGCAGACGACGTCGATGGTGATGGCGCGAACGGATTGTTGGTGGATGCAGCGAATGGCGACGCAGTTCCAGCAGTTCCAGCACCAGCAGCACCCATCGCACCAAACGGCGACGCAAACGCGTTGGCGCCTCCTCCTCCTCCTCCTCCGAGCATCATTTGCTGCATTTGCTGCATGGCGTTGGGGTTTTGCATCACTTGGTTCACTTGCTGCATCATCTGCGGGTTCTGCTGCATCATTTGCAGCGTCTGCGAGAGCATCGCGGGGTTCTGCAGCACCTGCGCCGCCATCGGGTTCACCTGCGCGAGCTGCTGCATCATCGGGTGGTTCTGCAGCATCTGCGCCATCATCGGGTTCTGCAGCATCGCCAGCATGTTCTCCAGTCCGCCCGCGCCACCAGCGCCAGCGCCGGCGCCAAACGGCAGCGCGCTCGGCGCCGGAAACGCGCTCGCACTCGGAGACGGCGACGACGAAAACGCCGATGGAGCATTCGAGGCCATCGCAAACTCGTCGAGCACGCGCTTGCAGGCCACGAGGTTCTCCCAGCGCTCGGCGTTGGGCACCAGCACGAGATGTCCCTAGGATCAAGCTCATGAGCCACTACTTCCACAGTCCTCCCACGCAGCGGAAACGGGAATGCGCGACGACGTACCGCTTCGACGCCGTCCTGGAAACCGAGCGCCTGCACGCACGCCAGGCCGCGCGAGCGGTCAAAGAGACGCGCCTGCAGCGCCGCGTTCGCGACGCGCAGCTTGCGGTACTTGTCCTCGGTTGGATGGTTGATGATGTTCTCGCAGATCTTTTGCAGCGTCTGCACGGCGACGTCCACACCCGCCTCGTGGCGCATGTGCTGCAGGTGCGCGCGCAGCGTCGCCGTCGCATTCGATGGCGCTGCAGCAGCAGCAGCAGCAGCCGATGGCGCTGGCGCTGACGCTGGCGCTGGCGCTGAGGCGGGTGCCGCGCCTGGCGTGAGCGTGAGGTGCACGGCCATGCCGTTCTCGATGTTGTACTCGCTGAGGCGTTTGTCGTTCTGCAGGATCTGTCCCTGGAAGATGAGGCGCTGCGCCGCGGCGGGGAACCGCGCACCGCTCTGCTGCTCGATGCGCTGCTTGAGCGAGAGCACCGTCGCCGCCGCGAAGCCCTCGACGCGCACCGCGAGCGTCTCGGAGGCGCCGCCCACGACCTTGATACTGAGCTCGACGACGTCCGTCATGGTCGATCTATTATTCGAGAATGTGATCGATGATGAAGATGATGCCCTGGGTCGTCAAGTGATTACAGTGACGACTCGAATACAGGTCTCTCCGCCTCAGATCTGATGCCATCGTGAAAAATAGCTTTTCAGCACAAGCGATTCATGCGTTTTACTTTTACGAATGGGAACCGAGCGAAATCTTGTGGAAAATACCGGTTTCATACCGGTATGTCGGTACTCGGCCAGACCTGTGAGCCGCGCAGGGGAGGAGCCCGACGCCGTCTTCCCATTGCTCATCCCAAAGCACCGACAGCACACAGCAGCTCTCTCTCTCTCTCTCTCTCTCTCTCTCTCTCTCGTTCCCTCGCTCTCTCGTTCCCTCGCTCTCTCTCGTTCTCTGTATTGCTCGCGCTCGAGAGCTCTCCGACGATGAGCAACGAGGGCTTTGACCCGTGGTCTCGCGGGGACGAGGAGCTCCGGCGCCGCTCCATGGCGTCCACGTTCTTCGAGGGCTCCACGTCGGCGACGTCGTCGGTCTCTGCAGCGCCATCGCTGCGTCGCGCGGCGTCTGCGGGCGGCCACGCGCCCACGTGGGGCTTTGCGTCTGACGCGGTCTTCAAGGGCAGCGTCTCCAGCAGTAGCAGCAGCAGCGCCGACGCGTTCTTCTACCAGCCTCAGTCTCAGCAACAGCACCAGCAGCAACTCCACCACCAGCAGCAGCATCTGCATGCAGCGCCGCCATTGCCGCCGCCGCCGCCGCACCAACTGTACCACCAGCAGACGTCGCTGCCTCCTCCGCCACCGCCGCAACAGACGCCGCAGCTCCGCCAGCATCACTCGTTCGACTCGTTCGGTGCGTCTTCTTCTTCAGCAGCAGCAGCAGCAGGAGCGCCACGCTCGCGCTCGGCGTTTGGCTTTGACCTCTCGCAGTCGATGGGCGATCTCTCGCTGTCGTCAGCGGCGCCGGCGTCGTCGCCCGGTGTCGGCAGCAGCGGTGGCGTCGCGCCGCCGGCCGCGTCCCCCACGCGACTCTACGAGCGCAGCAGCAGCTTCGGCGCCATCGGGAGCCCCACGCCGTCGACGCTCTCGTCGTCGAGTCCCTGGGGCTTTGACTCGGACCGCCTCCGCGACCAGATGAACCAGCAAATGGCGGCGCTGTACCGGTCGTCGCCGCCGCCGCCGATCGGAAACGACAGCAGCGACGCGCGGCAGCCGCTCGCGGCCTCGGGCGAGGCGCTGCTCTCCCTGCTTCACAATGGCAATGGCAGCAGCAGCGCGACGTCGCCAACGCAGATGCAGATGGAGATGCGGCAGCGCCTGAACAACGGCGGTCGCCCCGAGCTCCGGCATCTCGACGTGTCGTCGCCGCTCTCGGGCTTTGGGGCGTTCTCGGGCGACATGTCGCTGGCGCCAATGCGCTCGACGTCCGCGCCGACGCATCAAGCGCCAGCGCCGCCGCCGCCGCTGCCGCCGTCCAGCGGTGGGAACAGTGGCGGAGGGATGTTTGACTTTCGCGCCGACGATGACACGCTGCGCGGACTCCACTTCCAACAGCAGCAGCTTCATCGCCGAGAGTTCCCGATGCAAAGCCCGCCGCCGATGCATCACCAGCACCAGCACCATCATCATCTTCTCCACCCGCACCAGCAGCACCAGCATCAGCTGCAACACCAGCACCTTCAGCAGCAGCAGCAGCAACAGACGCCTCCACGGTCCGCGCGTCACTTCCGAGACGCCGGTTTCCTCGACGTCCCGCGGCCGCCGCGGTCGTTCAACGGCTTTGACGCCGCCGCCCGCCGCGAGCAGCCGTCGCCGCACTACCACCAGGACATGCGCCACGCGATGGGCGGCGCGTTCGCCATGATGCCACCGTCGTCGTCCTCGTCCTCCTCCATGGGCGGCGGCGGCCACTCGACGGCCGTCGTGTCGCCGGACGTGACCAAGCCCAACGACACGATCAAGGTGCAAGTGAGTCTCCTCACGGACGAGTGCCGCCCCGGGCGCGTGCTGCTCATCGGGCTCTTCCGCATCGGGCAACCGACGAACGAGAAGCCGATCTTTGTCAAGCAGGTGCTCTTTGAAAACAAAATCTCGCGCCAAGCGAGACAGTGGAACACGCGCATCACGTTCCGCGCGCCGCGATCGCCCGGCGAGTTTGAGTTTCGCATCTTTGAGGAGCTCAAGCCGCGACCGGCGCATGGCAGCGGCAGTCGCACGCCCGGTGGCAGCAACAGCAGCAGCAGTCGAGGCATCGGCGACGACAGCAGCGAGATGGCGTCGTCGTCGTCGTCTGGCTCGGGCTTTTACTCGAACGCGACGATCGTGCGCAGCAATCGGCTCAAGGTCTCGATGGACTACAGCCACTTTATCGAGTTTCTGCGCAGCATCACGGAGAAGTTCCGACAGAACCGGCTCAAGCGCGACACTGGCGGCATCTTGAGCAATCTATTGGCGTTTATGCGGCTGATCGACCAGATCGAGACGGTGTTTCTGCACGGCGAAGCGCTGCTCGAGGACTTTATCGATGATCTACTGGCGCTCGTGTCGCTGGATGACGACGAGATGGCGCGATTTCCTGCGACCGACACGATCCCCAATCCCATGGAGACGTTCCACGGCACGATTCGCAACGTGCTGAATGCGGTCGAGTGCAACGCGTGTCTCCACGAGTTTGTGTCTCCGCTTTGCTGGCAACAGATCGCGTACTTTCAGCGCCACCGCTACGACGCGGTCAGCGGACTCTACTTTGCGAACGACGACGCCAAGGCTGCGTACTGGCAACGGCAGTTTGGCTTCACGCCGCCGCAGCGACTCGAGACGCGCGACGTTCCTGATGCCAATGCGGACGCCAACGACGGCGAGCGTTCTGCTCCCACGACCACGGGGGCATCGACGATTCTGACGTCCAAGTTTGTGACCGAGGAGCTCACGCAGTGGATGCTGCAGCAGGCAGATGCGCTGATCCCGGACCGCACGGCGTTCCGCCAGCAGCGCCAGTCGATCGTGAGTGTCGTGTTCAACGAGGTCGTGTGCCATCTCGACGTCGCCGAGCTCGTGGACGTCAGTGCGCTCGACTTGGCCACAGCGACGACCGGAACGGGCGGTCGCATCGTCCCGGATCTCGATGTGTTTGGGTCGTCGGCCAACGACTTTGGCACGTGGGAAAGCGACATGGACATGTGTCTCGTGCTGCCAACTGAGGTGGTGTCGCGCCTGAGCGTCGACGACAAGCGCCGCGTGCTCAGCAAGGCCGTGTCGCTGCTGGAAGCTCGCCCCGATCTCTTCACAGACATTGACACGTCGCGTCTGACTGCGCGCATCCCCATCGTGATCTTCCGCATGCGCGAGTCGGGCGTCGAGTGCGACCTGTGCGTCGAGAACCAGCTCGCGCAGCGCAACACGAGTCTGCTGCGCGCGTACGCGAACGCCGACGACCGCGTGCGCGTGCTCGCGTACGTGCTGAAGCAGTTTGTCAAGCGCCGCCGCATGAACTGCGCGGCCGAGAGCACGCTCTCGACCTATGGCTACCTCCTCATGCTCATCCACTTCCTCCAGCGCCAGGATCCGCCCGTCGTCCCCGTGCTCCAGACGCTGCACCCGACGTGGAAGGGAGACTATGGCTGCGCTTGCTCGCTCAGCAGCGGACGCGCGAGCTGCCCGCCGCGGTCCCCCGACTGCTGCCTCACGGAGCGCGAAGCGCTGCGCAACACGACGATGCCGAGCGTGCTGGCGCGCGCGCCTGGTGGTGGCGTTGCTGCTCCGCTCTCGGTGCCCGACGCCGTCGCCTCCGACGCCAATGCTGCTACCAGCAGCAGCAGCAGTGGCCCAACGAATGGACAGGTCGAGACGTACTTCTTCGATCCATTTGCAGACGATGATCCGAGCGAGAAGCTGCAAGTGCTGCACAACGCGGGCGCTCGGAACGAGGCGACAGTCGGCGAGTTGCTGGTGCGCTTCCTCGAGTTTTACGGCCTCGTGTTTGACGCGTCGCGCAGCGTCGTGACTGTGCGTATGGGTCGAGAGCTCGCCAAAAGCGAAAAGAAGACGCTGCACCAGTGGAAACTGCACTCGCGCCTGAGCATCGAAGACCCGTTCGAGACGTCGTACGACGTGGCGCACGTGCTCAAGGGTACGCGCGACAAGTACATTCGCCAGCAGTTTGTGCGCGCGTTCGCGCTGCTCGTGGACGCCGCGTCGAGTCGAGAGCAAGGCGGTGACGTCAAAGACGTGGAAAGCGTCATGTCGGAGCTCATGGAGCCGGTCAGCGAGCTGCCGTTTCACCTGCACAAGGAGCCTGGTCACCACACACAGCAAGTGCAGTCGCCACACGCGAACGGCGGTCATTTGATGCGCCGCCTGAGCGCGGGAACTGGTTTGTTTGACGGCTTTGACCTCGCACTGCCTGGGACGCCGCCGCTGCCTAGCCTCAGTGGGTTGTTTGTCGACTCTTGATCGTTCTCTCGTTTCTTCGCAGTACCGTACTACGCCCGACGCCTCCGCTCCGCCATGGATATTGCCCATTTGCATTTCGTGATTTGTTTTACATTGTTTTTTTGAAGACTTTCCCCGCACGCACTACGAGACCCGAGAATCAACCAGCACTACTACCGATAGGAACTAACGTGTATGCCGACACACGATCATGGACCCCGCCGACAGACACAAACAGACAAAGAGAAGACCAGATGCGTGTTAGTTGCAGACACACGCCATGAACAAACATCTTTTGGGAATACATCTACCCGTTTGTTCATTCTCCATGAAAATGAGCTCTTGGGCTGGATTGGACATCACTGTCTGTATCCATATCATGTTATGAAAACAATTTATCAATTTAACCAAAACCAACGTTGGAATCATCCGACTTCCAACAGAGTCAGTCACCCAACACGACTTCCAACACCAACGTCATCATGATGGCGGCGGCGATGAGGAGCTCCATGTCGGCGCTCAGCATCGGACTCCTGCTCTCTCTCGCTCTCCTCTCTGTGCGTCTCTCTCTGTATCTGTCTCTCTCTGTCTCTCTGTCTCTCTCCTCACGAATGGCTGCGTTCTCTCTCTATGTCGCAGTGGTTTGGGCTCTGGAGCGATGTCCCGCTGCTCATCGTGCTGCTGCTTCCCGTCGCGCTCTACTTCTACCGTGTGCGCGCTCTCCAGGCGGAGTATGGCATCAGGTACGAGTCTCTCTCTCTCTCTCTCTCTCTCTCTCTCTCTCTGTCTCGCACTCCGTCGAAATCACCTGCTGAACACTCTGTTGTGGACAGTGATCGCGAGGTAAAACAGCTTGGGGTCACGCTGCTCGGTGGCATTTTCCCTGGATGCGCGCTGGCCGTGGTCGTGGAGCTCGTGCTGGCGCCACTCGCCGTGCTGCTTTGCTTTGCTGACCAGCGCGAGACGCTCGAGCCACAGCTGCGCGCGTTCCTGCAGTCCACTGACCCGCAGACACAGAACCAGAATGACGACGCCGCTGCCGCGACGCGCACGCCGATGCCAGCGACGCGCACAGCGCGCGTGGCGGATCTGCTGTCGTCGCTGCAGATCGAGCGGACGTTTGGCTACTACGTGTTCCTGCTCCTCACGGCGTTCGTGGTCGCGGGCCTCGTGGAGGAACTCGTCAAGCTCTGGGTCGTGCAGGGCGCTTGGGGCTGCGGCTGCTCCTGCTCTTCCTGCTGTCGCTGCGGCCGCCACGACGAGACAACCGCCAGCAAGACGCGCCATACGCCTGCGCGCTGGCGTCTTTGCCACCCTCGTCGCCTGCTTTTCCGCCGCCTGCACCACGCGAGCCACAGCGTCGTCGTCGTGCTCGCGATGGTCGCCGCGGCGCTCGGGTTCTCGCTCGCGGAGAACGTCGGCTACACGTTCTCGGCGCCGTCGTGGCCCGAGCGCGCCGTGCTCGCGACCGCGCGCGTGCTGCTGAGCACACCGCTGCACGTACTCGCGAGCGCACTCACTGGCATTCGCGTCGCGCGTCTGCTGGCGTCGGCCGCGTCCCTCGACGTCGTGTCGACGTGGCGCTCCAAGCTTTGGGCCGTCGGTCCCGCTGTGCTCGCGCACGGGACGTTCGACCTGCAGGCGCTGCTCGTGTCCTCGTGGCTCTCGGACGACGACGTGGCGTCGCATCCGCTGTGGAACGGACTCGTGGTGCCGCTGCTGCCGACGCTGACCGTGTTGGTCGCGACCGGCGTCGTGTGTCGGCGCGAGTGGCTCGAGATGACGGCGACGCTGCCGAGCGGACGCGCGCAGTACGTGCATCTCGACAAGGACCAGGACGACAGCGGAAGCGACAACGACGAGGACGACGACGAGGGAACGCAAGAAGGACAAGGACGAGGGCCCAAGCGTGCGACGAGAGGGCCGCTGCTGGTGTAGATACTGGTAGATCTACGTGAGAGAAGCACGTACGATAAGCGATCGCTTGCTGTTGTTGTTTGTTGTTGTGGTGGTGGTGGTCGTCGTCCTATTCTCTGCAGCAGCGTGCGACTCAACTGCCTGTGGTGGCAGGATGTCCTTCCACTCAGTCAATCAGTCACACGAGGGTCCTGGGTTTGCACCGCCAGCACCTGGGACGCGGGCGTGTCGCAACCCGAGCGTGCGTCTTAGGACGCACACGTTGGATTGTATTTTCAGAGCCCGAGCCAGGTCAGATCGCAAGGGCGCTGGCGACCCAAGCAAGCCCTTGGCGCTTGGCTCAAGGGCGACAAAGGCTCCAAGCTCAAGCTCCACCTCAAGTCATTCTGCAATCCGCCCTCGCGTCTCGCCCAGTCCCATCGTCTCGGTCACCATGCAGTTCGAGCCGCCGACCAAGCCCACGGACGTGGCCGTCAACATCAACGCCGGCAACAGCAGCGACGACAGCTCGAGCCAGGGCACGGACCACAACGGCCTCGTCACGGGCCGCTGGAAGACCGGACTCTTTGGCTTCACCGACTCGCTCGTCCCCAATGGTACGAGCATCACGTACATCTCTTTCTCTCTCTGTCTCGCTGTCTCGCATATGTCTAATTCCTTCTCTTCACATCACCAGGCGTCATGTCGTTCTGCTGCCCAGCCGTCTCGGTCGCGCAGATCGCTGCACGCGTAGGGATGATGCCGTTCAACCACGTGCTCGCGCTCTTCGGCGGCCTCTACTTCCTATCCTTCATGGCGGCCGTGACCGAGTCCACGTTCTGGAGCCTGCTCTGCTGGCTCGCGGTCATCGTCGCGGTGCTCTGCCACCTGCGCATGCGCTGGCGCCTGCGGGCGATCTTTATGATCCCTGGGTCGCCGCTCGAAGACGCGTTGATCGCGACGTGCTGCGGGTTCTGCTCCATCGCGCAGATGGCAAGCCACGTCGAGTCGTACGAGCCAGGCACGTTCGCGTTCGCGCCGCGCGAGACGCTGCAGGGATACGCGTTCAACTAGAGCGAGCGAGCGGTCTGTCGATCGATTGATCGATCGATTTCTCCGTCGCCACCATTCTTTATAGATGCTTCTCCAAAGGATCATTCTCTCTCACTCCCTCTCTTTCTCTCTCTCTCACGCCCATCTTTCGCCGCTACTCTTTATCAATCGACCTCTCTAGTCGCTGTTCAATGAAAGAAAGCTCTGCTTCTACTGAATGAAGGACAGTGTCGTTGCTCTCCCTCTTTCTCTGTCTCTGTCTCCCTTTCTTCTTCGTCTTCTCCTCCGGAATCGCAGTCACTCGCAAGGTTTTCAAATGCAAATCCATCTGCGTCTTTCTTTTCGTTTAAAAGGTAATCGTCATACATTCGAGTCCTTCCTTTGTCTGCCCCGTCACCTCTAAAACTGCGCCGAGAGCTGCTGCTGCTGCGTGCTGTCCGCCATCGCAAGCGGCACGACCACAATCTCGGGACCAGGCGCTGCCGTCTGCACGACTCGCTGCGCAGCGTCGGCCATCGAGTCCTCACTGTCGACGGCTCCGAGCGCCTCCACGCTCTGCACGAACCAGTGGAACAGCGTCGGCGCCACGTCGTTGCGGAGCTTGCTCATCATCGAGTAGTCAAAGGCCGAGACGCCCGAGACGAAGAGCATGCTCGCTGACGACAGCGACGGCAGCGCGGTGTACACGTGCAGCGACTCGACCCGCAGCGTCGCCGACGACGACAGCGTGAGCTCGGTGTCGAACGGGTACAGCCCGACGCTCGCGACGGTCGTGTCACTCAGCACGCTTTGCTGCACGCGAAGACTTGGCTCGAGGTTGCCTTCGTGCAGCGTCTCGTGCACGAACACCGACTGCATGCGGAGCTCGTGGCCGTCGAGCACGCCCGCGCGCTCGCGATCCGCCTTGCGCGCCACGTCCCAGAAGCGCTCCGCGTGCACGTCGACCCCCTCGCTGCTCGTGAACACGAGGTTCGCTGGCATCGAGTAGAGACCGACAGCACGCTCGCTGCCGTCCGTCGCGCGCAGCGCCTCGAGTTCTTGGCGCATGTCGCACAGCACGTCCGTCTTGACGCGCACGCGTCGCTGCTCGTCGCCTTCACCGCCGGTCTCGGGCTGCAACAGCGTCTCGGGCTGCGCCGTGAGCCCGAACGCCAGCACTGTCGCCGCGACAAGCGCGCCGTGCAGCGTCACGCCTTGTGCCTCGCACGCCGCCAGCGCGCGGCTCATGTTGCTCTCGGTGCCTCGCGTAAACTGCGCTCGACTCGGGTTGCCTGGCACTGCTGGTCGGCCCTGAAAGTCGCGCTGCGTCGCTGCGTCGACGGGCAGCACAGGCTGGAACCCCGCGTGGTCGAACGACACAAGCGGCTCGAGAATCCACTTGGCCACGGCTTCGCTGGCGACTGCGCGCAGCCAGCCACCGACGCCACGCGTCTCGGGGTCCGTCGGCTGATCGCCATGGATGTACTCGTACATGGACGACAGCACGGGCTGCTCCTCAACACGAGCTGCGTCGTCGGCGTTCGCCGCGTGGCGAAGCAGCGAGTGCAGCACGATCGCACCGGACATCTCGTCCGCCATGTAGCGATCAGCGAGCACCACGATGCGCGCAAACTGCCGCGTCGTCGCGTCGGCAAACACGTGGAACGCGAACGGCAGCGAGTGCGCGCGGTCCACGGGGGTCTGCGCGGTTTGCTCGACGAAGGACATCCACGCGGTGGATTGCTCTTCTCCGTCTCGCCATGAGACCGAGAGCACGCCGCCCTTGAGCTCTGTGACGTCCACGAGCGGCGCCGAGATGAGCACCTTGGGCGGCGTCACGCCAGGCAATAGCAGCGCACGCATCTTCGGATGCTCATTGAACGTCGCGAGCACCGCCGTCGGCAGCCGCGCGACCAGCGCGTCAATGTCGCCCCGCACCGTGAGCACGTGCGCGACGCGAGCGCTCACGCCTGGCGTCATCGAGAAGAAGCGCTCGTAGCCGTGCAACGGGAACGTCGTCTTGACCATGGCGACGGTGGGGAATTATTGACGGAGAACGTGAGCGAGCGAGCAGAGCAATTGGGGAGAGGCGCCGCGCTTCTGAGAATGACTGACTGACCGCAAGCGGACGAGATAGAGAGAGGAGAGAGAGTATGAGGATGCGATCAGAACACACACACATACACGCACCAGGGGATGAATGGCTGCGACAAAGCGCGTCGTGCATTTCACTTTTTGGCGTGCTCGCTTCTCCCTAAATTTAAATAGATCGCTCTCCTCGTCCCAAGAAGCGCTCGCGCTGCGGCCGTTGACGCCACTCACTTACACGACCTCGTTCTTGTCACTGCCGACGTCAAACTGCTTGCAAATGCCGAAGAGCCGCTCAAGCGGCACGCCGGCGATCGCGTCCTTGAGATCGGGATCCTGCAGCACGTCGTTCACGAGACAGTAGTCGGCGTGGTCGCCCGTCCACATGATATACTTGGCGTCGAACTGACGCAGATCGACGCTGAGGTACGGAAAGTCCGAGTACCACGACTCGTACGTCGGCACGTACGCGTTCAGGTGCGGCACCAGCGAGCACGGCACTGAGTGTTCGCTTGTCGCCTGGTAACGCTTCGCTCGGCTCTGTGCGCGACCCGAAATGAAGCGGCGCCACGCCTTCCACAGCACGTGGAGCACCAAGACGACCAGCGACACCGCGAGCAACAGAAAGATGAGTACAAACACCGCCTTGATCATGCGGCTTTGCGTCTTGGAGGCGTACGTTTGGCGGGGAAACGGCAGTACACCGTTCAGCCAATGCGAGATCTGGCGTCCGATAGCGCCTCGCAGCACAAGCGTCGGCTGAGACTTCATGGCAGCCAGCGTCGCCGCGTCAAACGGCCACCCATTGAACCAGTGCCCCGTCATCACCAGCGACGCCATACAGAGCAACAGGAGATGGTATCGCGATGCCCTCGCGAGCAGGCCGTCGTATTGTGGCGGTACCTTCCACAGCCGCAGCAAGCAGTACTTGTCGACCCAGTAGTTCACGACCAGACTGAGCGCAGTGACGAGCAGTCCAGTTGGCAGCAACGGGTTGAAGAATAGCGCAATGCCGACGGTCTTCGTGATCTCCGTGTACCGCTCTGCGAGCTGCCAGTACATGCCCGAGTAATACAAGTTGAGTTTCTTCTGCGTCTTGGCGAACGGCCCGAGACACCACTGGAAGAAGCGATCACCTGGACACAGCAGCTGGAGCACGGGCGTCGTCGTGAGGTTCGCGATGAGCACAGCTTGGATCTGAAGCAGATTGACCGGCTCGAGAATCTCGGTGAAGTCCATGAGCAGGTAGATCACGACTGCCGAGTTGTAGCAGCGGAACAGCAGGAGCTTGTTGAGATACGAGAGCTGCTCGCGCTCCTTGAACTGATGCATCTCGAGGAACTGCACGTAGTAGATGACGTAACACCCCACCAGATCTGTGGCTGCGAGTGCGTACGCCACGAGAAAGAGATTGAAGCGGCGGTCGTTCAGCGAGAGCCCTGGGGCATCCACGTACGCGCTCTTGAGCGCATTCATGAGGTGGTACACGCCAATCATCATGGCGACAACGATCGCAGAGCTGCCGATCTGCTGCAAAAGCCGGGGCCCACGTCGAACGCCGACGTGCTTCCAGTTCACCGACGACGGCTCCACGGGGTCCTCGACGCGAAGGATGTTGGTGCCACGGAAGCGAACGTGCTCTGGTACGGCGCTCATCGACGCGCAGTCTGTGATCGTCGCGCACAGTCCAGCGGTCATCTCGCGAAGACAGCGACGCTGCGCGTCCTCGGTCTCAAACATCACAAACACCGTCCAAACTGGAAAGCCCAGCTCGCGTCGCGACTTGAGCAGTGCCTGCAGCCGTCCACGTGTCGCATAGATCTCGTGCTGCCAGTACGCGAGGTCTCGGCACAGCGACAGCCGCTGCAGCACGCGCTTCCACGCGGGCGCGCGTGGAGGCAGCAGCGCCCCGCCGGCGGTCGTCGCAGCCTTGAGCGCGGCGCGTCGTGTCTGTGGATCCGTCGTCTCCATGCGCAGCATCTCTTCCATGTATCGCTTGTGCGCGAGTAGCGAGAGCAGCTCGTGGTTGTCGACCGCGACGGTGACAAACTTGACGGCGCCAAACTGTTCGCAGAACGTCTTCCACTCGCTCGGATCCCACGCGTCCTCGTCGGGATCCTTGATCACGACCGCGTAGTCGGCCGCGGTCTGCTCCTGCGCGTCGATGAACGCCGTCGTGCGCGACTGCACAAAGCCCGAGATCACGACGTACAGCCCGATGACGACCAGCACGACAAAGTGCAGGTACATCTGCTTCGGGTGCAGCGGACAGTCGTTCACGACGACGACCGAGCCGTCGGCCAGCGTCTCGTTGTGCGACCGCGTGCAGACCGCGGAGCCCCAGATGCGCGGGTCCAGCGTGCTGTTGTCGGACGCGCGGCGCTCGTCAAAGCGGCCCGAGTACGCGTCGCTCACAAAGTACGTCATGGTCGGCAGCGACACCAGCGAGAGCAGCGCGAACAGCACGCCGAGCGTCACGAGCATGCGGAAGTAGAGGCCGATGCCGATGCCGAACGCCGTGAGGTCCTGCAGCGACGTCGCCCACACGGGAAAGAGCTCGCTGCCCGTCGGGTCTTCGCCCATCTCGACGAGTCGGAAGCGACCGGTCGCAGCGTCCAGCACGCGGCGCGGCAGGATCGCGGTCTCGAACCATTGCTTGGCGACGGCGACGCTCGGCGGCGCGTCGTACTTGTCCAGCGTCTCGGTCGCGAGCGAGCTGCGGCGCCGCGTGATGCCGTGCGTCAGGGAGTCGCGCATGAGCTGAGGCGACGGAGAGAGGCAGCGATGGAGGCAGCGGCGCGTGGAAATGGAAGTGAAGCTGGCGAAGGGAAAGAACGCCACACTGAAGGGGTACAAAGACGAAAGTCAGCAACGGATATGCAACATGTTGGAAACAGATCGGTGGGTGGTCCACGCATATCCACAGTGAAAACTCAGTGATGATATAAAACAGGAAAGAAGCATGCGTTGGATTGGAAAAAAAAACCCAATGTCCGCTTTGGGTTCAACTCAGTTGGAGCAGACAAGAGAACCCGATGGATGGACTGGAGTTTGGTCCAAACGTCCAGGCTGGCGAAGCTCATGAATGGCGCTGAAGAAGGCGCTGCTCTGCTTGGAGCTGGCACCGATGGCGCTGTGAGTAAAGAGTTTAGATGGCTCTACACACAAATCCGATGGCAGAGCTGTAGCTTTCACGACCGTCGAGTCGAGCCATCATATCAAACGTGTTGTGTTCACTAGCGTCAATTCCATGATCTAGGTCGTGGGTCAACTGGACATCAAAGGATGAATATGCGAGAGCGATCGAAGAAAAATGAATGGAAACCACTACGTGAACTGGACCGCGATCGAAAGTCCGTATAGTATGTCATTTCTTGGACGCTTCATGCGAATGAAATGATCGCAGGTTCAAGGTCTGAATTCGTCACGTGCCAATACAGTACAGAACAAATTGTGGAAGTCCACTCGACGCAAGTTTCCCGTCACGATCAGGTTCACATCGGAGTCGATCGAAAAAGCGACCGCGATCTCGGTCATCGACCTCCAAAGCCTCGTCTCACGCGAGTCCCGCACCATAAGCATGCCGTATGCACGCCTTGGAAGGAGCCAACAGAGGGTAATCGTCCATCGGATATGGTGAATCTGAGCCAACAGTGAAGATATCTTCAAGACAAGCCGATCCTGGCAGTGCGTTGAGGTTCGCCGTCGCCGATTCTATCGTAATCCACCCAGAAGGCTTACAAGATGTCGAGCAAGAAATCAAAATCGTCCTACATCAATTGAAGCTGGCAGGCTGCCAGCCAGCTTCAGGTGCTTCTCTTCAATGACATTTTATTTTACCAGCCGCTGACACGGGTTGAACGTGGTGTTGTTGAGCGTGTTTGCCTTGATAACGTGTATCCGCCTTCGATTCATCCACACTCAGATTTACCGAGCATTCAACGTTTTTCAGTTAGTGATTAGCGCTTTTGCTTGGGACAATGGGTGTGTCGGTCAGAATACGGGGTATCTGCCTGCTTTTGGGACACATCGTTTTCTCCACTGAATACAACGCCTCCCTATTCGGTTGACGCATTGGTGTGGGCAGGCTTTAACCGATGGCGCGTGCGTTCGAAGCACATCGCCTTGTCAGTAAGATTGTCCATGGGATTCCCAACGCTTTAACTCAAGCCGGATAGCAACCCCCAAGTTGGGACGTCACCACTGCCGGGGGCAATGGCCAGTTGAGGGGGTCTCCACACAGTCAGATATCTGTAGTTGCTTGCAGACATCAGAAGGAGGACTATCGACACCTTCCATTGCGACTGAACGTATCCGCAATTTGACGTCTCAGAAATCCAAGTCGTCCCTGACTTATGGTGATTCCGTTGTGCAGCCAGTCATTTGAAGATGTGAATGACTCTCATGATGAGAGTCTCATGATGAGACTCATCCGAGCGGTTCGGTCTTGAATCTATCTGCGCAGGCTCTTGCACGTCCCCATCAGATTGTGACGTGTCCCCCTCAGAAGACCACGTCAGATTCTGACAGTTTCCCTGTCTCTTGCTCTTTTTGTGCCTGGTTCTGACTCAGAACCAGGCACAAAAAGAGCAAGAGACAGGGAAACTGTACCTGGAAAATGAAATGAACCCAAGTCACACGGTCCAACAACTCAAGACACACATCGTCCAAAGGATCTCTCCCTCTATCGCTCTCTTAAGGTGTCCTCGAATCCCCTTCGTTCATTTCTCAATCATCCACTCGAGTGCCATGAAGTTTACCAGCATTGCTGCCCTCGCGACCGCCGCCGCCGTCGCGGTCGCCAGCGTCAACGGTCAGACGACTCCGCAGTGTCCTGGCAACACCTACACTGAGATCGCCGAGTCCGCCAACGCACAGCAGTGCAGCCAGGAGACAAGCATCGACTTCTTCCGCCGTGTGCCGGCGAAAACCTCGGGCTGCAAGAGCGACGCGTGCAAGGCGGTCGTCAAGGCGTTCACGGCTGCGTTCCCGAGCGACTGCAAGATCGACGCGCGTCGCTATGAGGCGACGGTCTTTGGCACGATGGTCTCGTCGCTCGTGAAGGACTGTCCCGAGTGGCTCAAGGTGGCCCCGACGACAGGCCAGCCGTCGAGCACCACGGCGCCTCCGATCGCGATCTCGCCGCCTCGAAACGCATCGTCGCCGTCTCCCTCGCCGTCCATCTCGGCGACGACCGGTTCGCCCGTGGCGACATCTGCGCCTCGCTGGGCGACGGCACCGCCAACGTCGTCTCCTCCTCCGTCGCTCCCGCCGGCGACGACGGGTGCTCCGCCCACTGCAAGCAACACGACAGCTCCGGAGCCGAAGGCTCCCGCGCAGCAGCCTCAGACCCCTGCGCCAGCGTCGACGGAGCAGTCGCAGTCGCAGCCAGAGACGCAGCCTCAGCCTCAGCCAGCCATCAAGCCGACGCCCGCGGCGCCCAAGCCAGCGGCGACGCAGAAGAGCTCGAGTGCTACGACGGCGCTCGCGGTCTCGGTGCCTGTCGTCGCTGTGCTCGCGACCATGCTCGCGTAAGGTAGTTGCGTTTCCACACTCGACAGCATTAGAGTTCAATCCAGTCACGTCATGAGTACATTGCTCTTTATGATGCTTGATCACAAGTCCCCGATCCCACGGTCCTCACCAGGGGCGAGGCACGTGCCACAATCTAAACAGGCCGAGTTGGTGGCTTCTAACCAGCCCCATGGTGATGCCCTCATCGTCTCGGTCGCGGCGTGTCCCTCGGTCCAATTTGTCAAGCTCGATTCCGTGCATCCGCAGGTTCTGAACCGCCAAGCGGCAAAAGACTCTTGCCTCTTGGCGGTGGATGGGCGAACATAGAATCCATAGGAGGTGCCTCTCTACGGCATCGGATCGCGTCTTGCACAGCAAACGACAAACGCTTCCAGCAATCCATCGAACGGAACCGTGCCTGCATTTGCATCACGCCGTGATGCACTTTGCATCATGCCAACGCAGGCGTGATTCACCGTGAATTCCACGGGGATTCAGACCGAATTTCAGTGCTGTGTGAACTGAATTTCTATCGAAGCGCAAATGAGTTGAGCGAAGTTTCTCCCCGTCTCTTGCCTCTCATGACGTGTCCTCGCTCGATTTTTTTCTCTGAGTGAACCCAACTGTCGTGTCCATCGATCTTTCGGAGCCACTGGCTCCGAGCCAGTGATGGTCTAGTATATGCGCAGCAGCTCCACGAGCCTCTGTGGAGCAGAGAAGACAATCCCTCTCAATGTCATTCTCGCTTTTTCTCCGCCTCCAGCGTCATGAAGTTCACCAGCATCGTCGCCCTCGTGGCCATCGCCATCGCCAGCGTCAGTGTCAGCGGTCAAAGCACCGGTCGCCCGACGACTATGACGTGGCCGCCCGTCGCCGTCTCGCCGCCGCGATCGGATGAGCCAACCACGGCGCCTCCGATCGCGATCTCGCCGCCTCGAAACGCGTCGTCGCCGTCTCCCTCGCCGTCCATGTCGGCGACGACCGGTTCGCCCGTGGCGACGTCTGCGCCGCGCTGGGCGACGGCACCGCCGACGTCGCTCCCGCCGGCGACGACGGGTGCTCCGCCCACTGCAAGCAACACGACGGCCCCACAGACCCAGGCTCCCCCGCCTGCATCGACGGAGCAGGCACAGACGCCCGCCCCACCAGCTTCGACCGAGCAGCCGCAGCCGCAGCCTCAGCCAGTGTCTCAACCCGAGCAGCCGGCCGTGTTCCCGACGACGATGCCGCCCAAGCCGACGGCCACGAAGAAGAGCTCGAGCGCCACGGCAGCGCTCGCGGTCTCGGTGCCTGCCGTCGCAGTGTTGGCGACGATGCTCGCGTAGAGTCTTGTGTTTGTTGGATAACATTACAATTGTATAAACCGCAGTTTCTTGATTCGTGTATGCTGTCTCGATACTTCTCGACGATCCCAAGTGTCGCCCTCATCGTGTTCGAGACAGACTGTGCACACAGCCTACTTACTGGTGCTGGTGAGGCTCATGGCGTAGGCGGAAGAGGCTGTGCGGACGACGCAGTTCGCCATGATCCGCGATCCACTGCTCCATGGAACTATACGGCTTGCAGCCCATGACGCCGGTCTGGATCTCATCGCAGTACGAGCCAAACTCGAGTCCTGGCTGCGGTGCAGGACACGCACCGTTGTACTTCTCGACGCACGCCTGGCCAGAGACACAGAACACGCCGGCGACGCCCTCCACGCTCATCGGGGTCTCCTCGTTCTCCAGGTCGCATGCACCACCGGCTTCGTCGTCGTCGTCACGACGGTCTTCTGTCTCGTCCTCTTGGCCATTGAGCTCCGGGTGCGCGGCGTGGAACTCCTCCCAGGAGCCGTACGGCTTGCAGCCCATGACGCCGGTCTTGACTTCGTCGCAGTAGGACCCAAACTCGAGTCCAGGCTGTGGCATCGGGCATGCGCCGGTGTATTTGTCGACGCACGCTTGCCCCGAGACACAAAAGAAGCCCTTGACGCCCTCGACGCTCATCGCGGTCTCTTCGTTGTCAGTGTCGCACACGTCGTCCTCCGGGTCACCGACGATCTCGTCGTCCTCGTCGCTCGTCTCCGGATGATCAGCGAGCCATGCGTCCATCGACTCGTACGCAATGCACGCCATGAACCCGTCTCGGATCTCTTCGCAGTACGAGCCGAACTCAAGTCCCGGCTGTGGCACCGGGCACGCGCCGTGGTTCTTGTCGAGACATGGTGGTCCCCAGACACAGAACATGCCCTCAGCGCCCTCAACACCGACCGCAGTCTCCTCATTGGAGACGCCGCAAAGAGTCTCGCCGGTTTCGTCGTCCCTGAGTGCATGAGACTCGCGAGGCGTCGTGCGATGCTGGCGATGGTGGACCTCGATGCGAAGCACCGTCGACGACGGACTGGCGCTGCAGGTCTGGAGCAAGGCGGCGCTCACGACCGCCAACGAGAGAACGAGCATTTTCGGAGACAGCATCGTGGCCGTGCACTATAAGCAGTGTTCAAATACTCCTCGCACAGGTCTGTGGCGGAGACAGAAGCTTCAGAGAAAGAGAGAGAGAGAGAGAGAGCGTTTTGTGGGTGCCGCTTCATTCGGTGAGCCGTTACGCCAAGATGGCTACATTTACAGGACACTACCTAAACAGTGGCCTCTCCATAAATATCCGATATTGGCATCTTCACCATCATTCCTGGTTGCCGTCTGCAATAAGTTATTGGGCCTACCAACCCCCCCCACAGTTCTGTCCCGCGGTGCCGACGATGATGACGCCGCCGCCCGAGCGAAGCAGCTCGTCGTCCTCTGCTGCGCATGACGCCTTTGACTTTGACGCGTCGCTGCGGTTTCTGGACGACCTCGATGCTTCAGCGGAGCTGCTGCCGCCGCCATGCGACGCCGAGGACGTCGACACGCAGCGTCTGCTGCAGGAGCTCGCGCTGCAGGACCAACTGCCATTCTCCCCCGACGACCTGCTGCCGCTGTCCCCCAAGCCAGAGCAGCAAGAGCAAGAGCAACAGGGAGATGCTGCGCGTTCCAAGACCACGACACCGCCGCCAGCGCCGCGAGCTACGAAGGCAGTGTCGTCCATGACGCCTGTGGGCAGCAGCAGCAGCAGCAGTAGCAGCAGCAGTACGTCGACGGGACGCATGCGCCCGAAGGAAGAGATGGAGCTGCTGCGTGCACAGGTCGAAGAGCTGGAGGCAGAGCTCGAGCGCATCAAGCAGCTGCAGAGCAAGGCAGAGCCTGAGAGAGACGTCCCGCAGAGCAGGACCGAGGACCCTGTCTGGGAGCGCATCGCCGAGCGGCAGCAGGAAGCCAAGCGGCGCGCCGAGATCGAGAACGTCAAGCTGCGCGAGATGGTCGAAGGCCAACTGCGACTAGTCAAGAGTCTGGAGAAACTGCTGCGCAAGCGACCAAACGCTGCGGTGCGTGTGTGCTTGGGATTCTTTCTCCTGCTTCCTATCGGTTTACTGAATGGGGTGGATGTGTGTGTGAATTGTATGAATGCAAATACTGTAGCTGGCCGACGCGTCGTGCGATGTGCTGCGCACTGGCGACCGCAAACGCTCGCGCGTGACAACGGCGGTGGACGTCGAAGCGCTGTACGAGTCGATCCGTCCTCGTATCGAGCTTCAACGCGACGAGGTCGATCGACTTTTCCGGGAGTTGGGACTGGACCAAATCGATGTCGACATGGACGACGGCACAGCGAAGGTGGATGACGACACGAACACCATCTTCATGGACTACCAGGTCGTCAAGGTCATGCCGTTTGCGCTCGCAACGACAAGTGACGCTGTGTGGAGCTGTCTCACCGTCCCACACATGGAACTCCCGAATGGTCACTATGGCGCGACCATCGAATCCAGCGGTGACACCGCCCGCATCCAGTTCACGATCGACATGAAACAGCGAAGGACGGTAGCGTGCGTTCGGGTCTTTGGGCTCGGCAAACGGTACGAGGAGGAAGGGCGGCACATCTTTGTGTGGGAGTCCATTGGCTTTGCCGACGGTCCACTGGTGGGGGGAGACTGCAACATGCGACTACGAGAGCGCGGTCTCATCACCGTGGAACGTAGCAAGACGTCGCCTTCATCAGCAATCGTCCGATCAAATGTGCGACTGGTTCCGATCTCGGAGAAAGACTCGGCGCATCACGGAAGCCGCGTGTCGACGTTATTGGACATGTGCATCGGGTCGTTCAATCAGAATGTGAAGGTCATGACGCAGTTTATCGAGAACCAGCTACTCGAAGCCTCGATGCAAACTGGTTCTGCCAAGAGCAACACGTCGACAAGATGACGGTTGTCGCGACGGATGATAAGCCTCTCGTGTCAGAACGCAGCGAGGAAGCCACATACACTGTTATGCGGCGGCACTGCGCTAATCGAATATGGATCTACTCAGCGTCTACACTTCGCACTCACCGTTCACGTGTTCGCTGTCTGCAGTTTGTTGTAGCATCTCATCCATCAGCAACGTCTCGAGTACCGTGAAGAACGACTTGATTGTCTCGCTTTGGCTGGTCAGAATCACGTCGCTGAGCACGCCGACTTGCGCAAACGAGGGCCGTCGGTCTGTTGGCGGCGGCATCTCGATGAACGTCGGTGATGTCTTGTCCTGTAGCGCATCAAGATCGAAAAACTCGGGGCTGCGACGCGAGCACGTGTGCACGATCGAGCACGGCGACGCGTCCACGTCTTCGAGTCGCTGCACGACGTTCCAGCCATAGTCAAAAAGCTGAATGCCATCGAACGCGTCGACGGTCGATGACAGCGTCGAGACCATTTCCCACGCGTAGACGTCCCGCGACTCCTCCGAGAAGCGACGCATCGCGACGTACGCGTGCACGTTCACGGTCGCGCGTCGCACAGGCAGCGAGAGGCTGAATGCTCCACGAAGCGTGTCATTCGAGTCCTTGGCCAACGACTAGACATCGCCACGCATCTTCAGTCAGACGGAAAGAAAGAGCGAGATCGACAACGAACGCACCGAGAAGAAGCCGTTCGACAGGCGGAGGTACTCGGTGGTCGAGCACTTCCAGACGACAGCGCGCACAGTGTCAATATCGAAGGGAAAGACCTTGCTATGCAGCACCTCGACGACGACGCGGCCTGCGGCCTCGCGCACGTTGATCTCTTCGACGTCATGCGACTGAAGCGCGAGTCCGTTGAGCTGGAACGCCGCGTCGACGCCTCGGTACCGCATCTCCAGGTTCTGTTCCAGCTGCTCAAACACGGCGTCGACTGACGCCGACTGGATCGCTCGTCGCCGCTTGTTCGCGTCGTCGTCATTGTATTCGCTGGCCTGCGAGAGCCCACAACGTCCAGTCAACATCCGCTTGAGCGTGACTGAATAGGGAAGGGAATGCACGACCCATCGACCGTACCGTTGACGGCCGTCGCCGCTTGCGCAGCAGGCGCTCGAGACCGCGAGCAATCTTGAGCTGCTCCTCGAGCATCGCACGCAGCTTCATGTTCTCGATCTCGGCGCGCTGCTTCTCATTCTGCTGGTGCGACGCGATGCGCTGCCACGCCAGCGCCGCTGGAGTCAGTATCGTTGTGACCGCGGCTGCCTGTGTCGTCGTCTCTCGTGAGGACCAAGCCGCGTCTTGCTGGAGCTGCGCGAGCTGCGCTTCCAGCTCGACGACCTGTGCGCGCAGGTACTCGATCTCCTGCTTCTGGCGGCTCGACGTCGACGTCTTGGTCGGCGCTGGCGGCGAAGGCGACGGTCCCGTTGGGAGCAGCTCCTGCGGCGGCGAAGAGCTCTTTCGGTCCGCAGCGAGCGCGCTGTCATCAACCTCGAGCTCCAGCGCTGCGCCGAGGTCCAGAGGCAGCAGCTGCACGAGCTCTTCGTCCAAGAGACTGTCGCTTCGTGATCGAGATCCCTCGTCGACGTCCAGCAGTTCGAGACTCCATGATGCGTCGTCTGTCGCCATTGTGTCCGCAATGTCACTACAGTAGTTCTGAAAGCACAGCGCTTTGTTATCGTCACTCTTTCGAGAAAAACAGTGACGGTCACTATATTCGGTGTGGCTGACTCAGCCACTACTGTTGTCTCCTCCTCTTCTCATGGCGTCGACGTCACCGCAGGAACTCTTTGACGCAGACGACGAGCTCGCGCTCGCGTCGCTGCTGCTCGCCGACGGAGATGACGACGACGTCTACGATGCCTCGCTGGATGCTGCTGTCACGGTCTCCGACGCAGACGCAGACGCGTCGCTCGCGCTGCTGACCAATCTCTTTGACAGCACCGGCTGTAGCTCTCCATTCGACAAGAGCTCCTCACTCCTCTCCATCGCACCGCCACCACAAGCGCCAGCAGCCATCGCCACGCAACAGATCCACACGTCAACTGCAGCCTGCGCACCACCTCCACCTCCAGCTCCAGCTCCAGCACCATCAAGTGCAGGTTCAGCGTCGTGTGCGCAGCGTCGCGTGGCGTCGACGTCTCGTCAACGGCAAAAGGCAGAGCTCGAGTACCTTCGCACGCAGGTGCAAGAGCTCGAACAGCAGCTCGCGGCACTCAAGCGTGACGCGTCCCCGGGCGACACAGCATCGTCCCCGTCGTCTTCGGGGTCGTCTCCCTCGTCTGTGATCGTGTCGGCGTGGGAGCGGATCGCCCGCAACCAGATGAGTGCCAAGCAAAAGGCGGAGGCCGAGAATCTCAAGCTGCGAGCGATGCTCGAAGGACAGCTAAAGGTCGCGCGTGGACTGGAAAAGCTGCTGCGGAAACGCCCGTGCGCCTCTGTACGTTGGTCTGTCGCGCGTCAAGGCCACGACAAAGAGCTACTCACTGACGGACGATGTATTGATTAGATGCTGGACGACTCTGTCAACTCGGACGGACGCAAGCGCCGTCGCGCGCTGAGCGTCTCCGACGACGACACGGTGTTCGCGCAGCTTGAGCGGACGCTCGACGACTGGTACGCGCAAGTCGACGACACGCTGCGCGAGAACGGACTCGCGGATCAGCTCACGGACCTGCAGGACGCGCGGGTCGCGTCGCACGAGGACGCCGTGTACCTCGAGATCCTCGCCGCCAAAGTGTATCCGTTCGAGTTTGAGCGTGTGAGCGCCGCCGTGCTCGAGTGCTGCACGAGACCAGCGGTTCACATCGCCACCGGCATGTACTCCGTACGTATCCACGGCAACCCCCAACGCTCGTATGCGTGGCAGCTGACGGGTCCATTATCGTTTGTAGATGATCAGCGAACGCGACAATGTCATCCGTATGCAGTTCGACCTCGAGTTTCCCGTGCGCCGCTCGACCGTCAGGCTCCACATCCGAGGTGCCATGAAGCGATACATCGAGAAAGACCGCGAGGTGTACGTCTGGGACTCGATCGGGCGCATGACGAGCTCGATGCCGGCGCTTACCGACTGCCAGGTCTCGGATCATGGCTGGACCGTGCTGCGCCGTATCCCGCTACAGGACGGATCGCCGACGACCGTCGTGCAGTCGTGCTCGCACTCGTGTCCGGAGCTGTTCGAGGTCGATGCACCGATGCATGGCAACAGCGCCAAAGGAGGAGGCCCCGGGACCGCGGCGGCCAGCGACCGTGTCGGAGTGCTCACTGACGTCATGATGGCGTGCTACCACAAAAACTACCAGTCGCTGTATGAGGTAACGGAGGACATTCTCATGCGAGGCATGCTGCATGCAGAACCCAGCGGCATGTGAAGCGTCGAGGACAAATGCAGTGTAGTTCTCTGTGGCTTTGTCGCTCTCTCAGTCGTCGTAGAATCCATCTCGATCGATGACAATTGATGCTAGATGACAACGATCAAGAAGCGATTGGAAAAGAGACTTCCACTGTCGCTCATCGTTGTTGGGGCTTGCTTCGATCGATGGAGTCGGTGCTGGAGCCCACCAATGCTACGACGCAGTCGCAGCCACAAGATGCAATTGCGATGGGGAGTCTCGCGTTGAATCTGGTCCTGGCTCTGTTGTTCCCAATCGAAATGTGTTTGGCAGAGGATTGCCACACGCGTTGTGCGTGAGTCTCATGACTACCGACGTCGAGAATTCTGCTTCCTGACTCCTCCGAAGAGTCAAACGCGCGCTCGAGCTCGCCAACAGGAGAGCCTCAAGCGGACGGAAGAGGGTGGCCACGTACAGTAGCTGCGACCGCGGTCCTCTTCCGGTATCATTGCCTAGACGCGTCGAGTAGCATGGTCTCCACGATGTGGTAGATCATCTGCACGTGCTTGTCGAAGGAGGCGACGATGACGTCGACCAACAATCCGATCATCGGCGGCGTCTGCGCTGTGCCGCTGGCCTCATGGATGTCGGGCCACGTGCGGATGCACGACCGCAGCACCGCGTGGTCCTCACGATCCGCGCGCTCGATCACGACGTACGCCGTCTCACGCAGCTCAATCACTTGTCCACGCAGCAACGGACTCTCCACGCGACCAAACGAGTCGAAGACGATCACTGTTCGCTGCATTTCAACGCGGCGCTGACCGGCGCAGTCGAGCTGCACCGATACGTGCGCGCGCCGCAGCGGCAGCGACATCTCGAGCTGCGCGTTGCATGTGTCGTCGTCTGTCACGACTGCCTGGTACGTGCTGCCGTCGAGGTCGTGGTGCGGCGCGCAGAGGCACTGCCACACGGCGCGCGCCGTCGCGTCCAACGGGAATGGGAAGTGCTTGACCTGCCGTAGCTCGATAAATACGCGGTCGTCGCCGTCGCTTTTCGCCTGGCAGTCGGTGCTGTCGACAGGGGACGTCGTGATGCCCGCAAACGCGGCGTCGACGTCCGCGAGATGCGTCACGAGTCCGAGCCGCAGGATCTCAAAAACACTCGTGGCGGTATCGGACTCGGACGCGCGTGTCTCGCGCTCGAGGCGCGCGCGCTTGTGAGCTTGAGACTCGCTGGCGTCGAGAAACGAGGTCTTATGTCACAGCAGAGGGACACGAGAGGATTAGAGACGAAGAGCGATGGAGCTTTCCTGTGTGTTTGTGTGCGCGTACCAGCAATGTCGGTCGCTTGTGGAGCAGGCGCTCGAGGCTTTGGAGTAGACGGAGCTGCGCCTCCACCAGCTCTCGAAGCTGCGCGTTCTCGACCTCTGCTTTCCGCTTGGCGTGCTGCTGACGCGACGCGATGCCCTGCCACACAGACGGCTGCTGCTGCTCCGTGTCCTCGTCGCTCGCGGGTCTGCGAGCTGCCTGCAGCAGCGAGACCGTGGACTCGAGTTCCTGCACCTGGTCACGGAGATACGCGAGCTCCTGGCGACGCCGCACTCGCGTCGAGAGCGGTAGCCGCTCCGTCTCTGTGGCTGCAAGCGCAGCAGCAGACGCAGACGAAGGCGCGGAGGGAGTCGCGTCGGTGCATTCTCCTGACGCGGTCGTGATGGCGGACAGGAGCTCCTCGATCGGATCCGCTGGATCTGGATCCGAATGCAGATCCTCATGATCCAGATCCGACCTGTGGACGTCCACACCGTCCACACCGTCCACATCGTTGATTACGTTGGACTGGACGCCCACGTCGCCGGCCGCGACATCGTCCGGGGATTCGGAATCCAGCAACGACACAAGCGATTGCTCCACCGAGTAATCGGTCAGAAGACTCGAAGCATTCATGCTGACTGCCGATGCCGCTGCTACCGGTACTGCGACGATCAATGCCAATTCGGTGCGAGCGTCTTCTTCTTCTTCGTTGCGTCAAGCGGCACCAACTCGCCGCAGGTGATTACGCGGCTGCGCGTTGTGACAGATCGAAAGTGCAACCCATCGAAAGGAAGACTTTGAGTTTGCATGGGCAGAGATTGTTCGATTTTCTGGGTCAAGACATCCGTTTCTACAGGTCCTCGCTCGGTTCGAAAAAAGCGCATTTTTTCAAATGGTCTCTCTCGGTGGGAGTGGTTTCGTCGCTGCTGACTTCCAGCCGGACTTTTCCGCGTTCTTGTCGCTTCATGTCCCCGTTTGTGTTGGCTCGCTTTGCCACCGTCCAGTCCAGTGCGCGGTTCCAATCAACACGATGGCACTCACTTTCTTGGCTTCGTTTGGCTTTGGTTCGGTTGTGGTGGTGGCGCAAATCCGCGTGCACTCTCTGCGACGGACGTCGGTGCCAGTCGAACAACAAGTCAGGTGCATCAATCGCCGGCGCAGACATCGGTTGCGGTCCACGACGCCATGTTCTCGGCATCCTCCCATCCAGGGGTGGTATCCATTCTCGCAGGTTTTGCCATTGCGGTTGGGGTTGTGGCCCAATTGCGACCAGGGTTTCAAAATGTCTCGTCTCCACATCCTTGACCAAACAGTTTAATCACTTAGTAAAAACAAACCTTGGCTAAACTCCACAGTCTCGTAATTACGCTCACTCTTCACAGCTTCAACTCGACACCACAGTCAGTGCATTCCCGGATGGACGCATCTCGTTCGAAAGCGTATGCGCGAGGAGGCAGAGGAGGGTGAGGTCGCCGCAGGCCGTCCACGCAAGAGGCAGCGCGTGATAAACGCAGCTGAACGAAGCAAGACCGCGACCGCTGATGCTGCGATGGCTCCGTACGTGGCTGAGACGCACACGGTTGATGGTGCTCAAGACGTGGACCCCTCGTGGCCACTGCAAGAAGAAGGTGTGCCAAACGGACGGCCTACGGCGGCGTCTACTGTGTGGTCTATCCATTGTCGCGATCGCTAATGGCGCGTAGGAATGGCTTATACCGAGCGACAGAGTCACGAACACGAAAAGCCGTCGAAAGCCGTTGTCATGCGGCTTCATTAAATCACAAATTTTGTCAATCAAGACCGAAGGCGACAAACATTCAGTTTAGTCAAACATTCACTCAGTTTAGACATGAATAAAGTCATTTAGCCAAAAAAAGTCAGACTAAACTCGAACCCTGATTGCGACCCCTCCAGCGCGGGCGTGTGTGTGTGTGTGTCCCTCGTTGACCGCGACCAGCCCATGCGCACAGTCAGTCAGTCAGTCACCTTGGGCACAGCAACAGACAGACAGACAGACAGACTCCGGGTAAAAGGCCAGATGGTCGAGCCACACCACAGAGCTGGCCAGCAGAACACCCACACCGACACCGACACGCGCCGCACCAAAATCTTTCTCCGGACCACACGCCGCGCCCAGGGAAACATGCTGGACGGCAGCCACCACGCCGGACCACCGCCGCGGCATCCACCGCCGTCGCATCCACACGCGGCGTCCACGTCGTCGGCCGCCACGATTCGGTCGCCACCGCCGCAGCAGCCAACGATGGGCGGCCGAGACGCCGCGACCCCCGCGTTCGCTGTGGACGACGACGGGCTTCAGGAGCTTCTCGACATGTTCGACACGACGCACGTGCTCATGGGCATGCCCGATCAGGACCATCCCGCGCAGTCGCAGGGCTACGGCGCGCCATCCAGTGACGCGATGCCGACCCTGCCGCTCGAGCTGTATCCACATCCACATCCACAGGCGCATCCGCATCCGCAGCCACAGCCACATCCACACCATCCGCATCCACCGTATCCTGCGCTGTCGTCCGCGTCCACAGCGTCGTCCACACCGTCCTCAGCGTCGGACCACTTTGTCTCGACCGCGACCATGTTCGCGTCGCCGTCCATTTCCTTTTCTTCCTCGGACGACGCAAGCGAAGACGACAAGAAGAGACCGACGCTGCTCGCGCTCGCGCCGCCGCCGCCGCCGTCGAGCGCGTCGTCGTCTCCGCTGACCGACAGCAGCGACAGCAAGTCGCTGCCGACCGTGCCGTCGACACTTGTTGGACCGCCGCTTCGCCGCAAGCGGTCCATCAACACGACGCGCGAACGCATGAAAGAGGAGCTCACATATCTACGGCGGAAAGTGCGAGACCTCGAGCGAGATCTGCATGCGCTGCAGCATCGTCAGCGACAGCGTCAGGCAGCCGCAGTGCTTGGGCGAATATGGCACGACGCCCGAACGCTCTGGGAGCGTGTAGCGAAGCAGCAACGCGTGGAACGGCAGAGAGCTGAACGACGCAACGCCGAACTCAAAGGAACTCTCGAAGACCAGCTCAAGGTCGCGCGCAGTCTTGAGAAGGTGCTGCTGAAACGCCCAACCGCCACGGTAGGATCATCTTCTTTCGACACTGAAGGGACCAGGACACTTACAGTTTGTCTGCTTGCAGTTCTCCAGCGATCTTCTTGATGACCTAGAAGCCCGATCAAAGCGGATCCGCACGGCACTTCATCCTCAGGACGCTGCTCTTTCTGCGACCTTCCAGCGCTTGTTGGCGAGAGCCGAGAAGTCGTATTTTCAAGTGGATGCTGAGTGGCGTCGCCTTGGGTTTCACAACTCGTTCCGTGAATGCAGTGACTCCCACGTCCTTGTTGAAGACGTCAGCAATCGTCTCTACTTGGAGGCGATCAATGCAAAGCTTGTTCCATTCCCACTGGAGGCGACGACGGCTGCTACATGGCGCTGCTTGAACCAGGACCGACTTCTCGTCTCGAGTGGTGTGTATCGCGGTGTCGAGACGTCGCCACACACAATCTGTGCCACCTCTCACGTGGTGTTCCCCATGGGGCCGAACATCGAAGCACGCACGACAATGTCGCTCCTCACGAAGCGATATATTGAAGCCGAGCGGGTTATATTGGTGCTTGAATCCGAAAGTGTGTGCGCAGCATCTCTCGACGTCGCACACAGTGTGTCTACTATTGAACGCGGCTGGGTTGTCATGAGATCCGTGCCTCTTGCGCCATCAAACACGGAAGATACGGGTCTCTTTTCTGGTATTTGTGGTGGAACAACAACGGCCGTCACCACAGAAACGACGGAAGCGACACTGATCCAAGTGTACATGAGGTTGACGCCTTCAGTGGCTGATGCACTCATCGAGAAGACCTCGAGTGCCCCGGCTGGAACGCTGACTGAGCTTGTGCTGGCAGCGTTTCATCAAAACCTCAGTTTTCTGTATCAGACAGTCGAAAATATGCTGGTGGAGGAAGCTACGCGCCCACAATTCGCCTAAAGCAAGGCGATCACGAGGTCTCAGTCTAAGAACAAACAAGCGGCTCCGTTACTTCCCACGACAAGGCGTTCTCCCCATCTCACAGTCTTTCGTGTTGGCTCGTCGATCACAACATTTTCTCTGCCCGGAGGGTTGTCCGAGCAACGCTGTAATCACCTGTGGGACACCGCGGTGGAGGGCGAGGGCTTTATTGTTTCTTCGGTTATGATAGTGAGCCCAAGTTCGAGCGACAACATCGTCCCAGTCCGTTCAAAAGAAATGCCGTCGGTATGCGACTGAGTGCGGCAACTGCTTCAATTGAGGGAGATGGCCCTGCTCACGCCTAGCCAGTTGCTTCATTTCCGCGCCTGCAAGGTGAACCGCGATGTACATCTCCACGTTGCCGAAGCTGAAAGCGACGTTCGATCGCATCCATTTGTTCCTGGAGCTGCCAGAGGTTGTTCGTGTTCTCACTTTGTGTCGCGATTTGCACAACGACACTGCACTGGCGGGCATCGTCCTCGACACAAACGAGCATACTCGCCACTTCTATCAATTCTGTCCGTTTGACTGGTTCCAATTGGTTCCGTGGTTTTGCGTCGACAATGGAGAATGGCGAGCATGTAACCCAGCGACGGATCACGACGAAGTCATCTTGTCTGGTTCAGATGATGGCTACATTGACTCAAGCCTTGGGTTGCCAGTGAGTGCTGAAGATCGCGAGTCCAATGGTTGCAATGCCAACTGCCTAGCACGACGGCGGCCAAACTGTCCATGGGATAGTGAAGTTCTGTCGAGCACGTTGTGTCAGCGCGTGCAGCTTTTGAGCGTGACATGTCTGGTGGAGCATCACATCATGCCTTGGAGCTTCCGTCCGATCACAGTCGCTCAAGAGCTACATGCAATTCGGCCTCTTGTGATCCCGCTGTCCCAGCCACAAGATAACCCGTGTCTGTGTGGAAATGCAACCTACCGTCAATGGACAAGAGCTCATCTTCGTCGGCGTCTAGACGAAATTCGAGATGGCATGGGCGCCGACATGCTGCAGGGCTCGACTAAGCGCACGCAGATGGGTGTCCACTGGGATAATATTGTGGTGAACGGCGAATGTGGAGAGGCTGTTTGCCGATGCTGTGTGGCTATTGAGCCCAGTGTGCGAGATTTTCGCGACACAGTGGCGTTATTGTTTCGTCGATGGCTTACGACCGCGACAGTGTGTCGTCAGCGTTGGCTGACCATGGGATGTGACTACGGAGAGATGGACGAGATGTTTTCGTTGCTACGTGATGAATTGATCCCGGAAGATAGTTTCTTTTGTGAAGAAGTGGCTCGTCAACGAGACGAAGTCGTCATGGAGCACATCTGTACTCACTCGGATCAATCGGCTCTCTTCGACATGGGTCACGCTGGCCGCGGCGCACAGCGAGAGGGATTCTGGCGTATCGTGTTTCATCCGACAATGCAGCAAGTGTGTCGTGAAGTTCTGCAGCCGATGAAGGTGTTTATGACGCGTGTATTGTTGAAGGTCATGGGTGCGCCTGCAAATTGGATCAGCGATGAGGCGTTCGAAGACGACTGGGAGAGCTTTTGTTCTTCCGACCTCGTAGTTGGACTGACAGCATCAGGATTCTTGGTGGGGTTCTTCTATATGGTGAGAAACCACGAAATGCTGCGGGCGTGAGCGTCAACACGTTCTGAGCAAAAAGAAAAGATAAAAAAGAGACAACCCATCATGAACAGGCAAGAGCAAGGAGAAGATATCGCGTCGGTCGTTGTCAGGGACCACAAACGTTGCAGGTATGAATGAAATACAGGAAACGCTCATGAGACTATTGTAGGAGAGTCACACATGTCACTGCCGTGCCTTGGATCCCTCGCTTTCCTCCCGTAAGAGTCTCTCGACGATCTGCTGCATGATGCCGAGATTGCGGTGGTACGAGCCGACCACCAGATTCGTGAGCGTGCCGACCTCGACATCCTGTGAGTCGGACGTCTCGGCCATCTCGGGCGTCACACGGATACACGATTGCGCGAGACATGTCTGGCGACCGACGATGTCCCCGAGCGACAGCGGCCGCAGCACGTTCCACGCGCGCTCGCGCAGCCGCAGATTGATCGGCCCCGCGGCCTCGACAAGCGACTCCCACACGGTGACGACGCGCGTGTCCTCCATGAAGCGCTTGAGCACGATGCGGATCGTGAGCACGGTCTCGCGATCAGATTTCGGCATGCTGAGCGTGTCGACGACCTTGGCGCAGATCGTGTCGTCCGTGATCTCGCGCGTCGTGTAGACGCCGCGAGGGAACGGCACCGACTCGCGGCCGAGCGTCACCCACACAGCGCGCGTGACCGCCGGCAGATCGAACGGCAGCACGCGGCTCTCGCTGTGCTGCAGGTACATGCCGTTCTCGTCGGCGCGCACCTGCGGGTCGAACGGCACTTCGCCCGTGCAGTTGGCGAGGCCGCACGCCTCCAGCACGCGGTCCACCTGCGCGTACTGCACGTCGAGGTCGTGGCCCAACTGGTCGTAGATGGCCGACTCCTCCGACGGATCCAGGTGCATCGTCGAGCCGCGACCGAGATACGGCGACAGGTCCAGCGTCTGTACACAATGGCACAATTGCACAACGGCGCACACATCAGTCAGTCCGTCCGTAGCGATCACATGGCGACCATGGCGAAGCGTCAGCATGTACCGCGATCCGAGGGCGCTTCCTCAGTCCGTTCTCGAGACTTCTCGCGACCGCGAGCTGTCCCTCGACCATCGCGCGCAGCTTGATGTTCTCGAGCACCGCTTGTTGTGTCGCTTCCTTCTGTTGCTGCGCGACGCGCTCCCAAAGCAGCGCGAGTGCCGCCTCCCGCGACTGCTGCGGCGCACACGCGTCGTCGCCGTCGTCGCCGGTCGCCTGGGGCTTCATCGCCGGCAGCAGGTTCAGCGCCCGCGCCGTGCCGATGGCCATGGCGCTGCTCGCAATATCCTCACCGCGCAGTCGATTGAGCTCGTCCTCGAGCTCTTTCACGCGCACGC
Organism: Pythium insidiosum; assembly: GCA_022836835.1. Classification (NCBI taxonomy): domain Eukaryota; phylum Oomycota; class Peronosporomycetes; order Pythiales; family Pythiaceae; genus Pythium; species Pythium insidiosum. The sequence goes on from JAKVDI010000014.1 coordinate 675,967, forward strand.
GGAGGTAGTCGAGCTCCTCCTTTTGACGCCGGCGCCGGCGTTTCTTGAGCGCCGTCGTCGGAGCGTCGGACGACGCCGACAGCGACGCGTGCGAGTCGGAACCAGAGCAAAGCGGTGCGGGCTCCGTCGATGACGACAGCAGCGAGAGGTCGTCGTCGCTGCTGTCTGTCGGGAACGCGAGCGCGTCGAGAATCGCCTCAGCATCGGCCGCCGAGTCAAAGTCGACAGTCGAGCGGTGGTCGAAGACGTCGCCCGCGGGACTCACGCTCGGCGCCGCGGCGGCCGCCGTCGGTGGCATCATCGGCGGTGTCGCGTGCGGAGGCTGGTGAGCATCCAGCTCGACGTCGTCCATGAACGACAGCAGCTCATCCAGCACGAGAAGCTCCCCGCTGTCCGCGCGATGAGCGCTGTGTGGCACGTCCATGGAGACAGACTTCCGACTTGCAGAGAGAGAGAGAGAGAGAGAGAGAGAGAGAGAGAGAGCAAGGGAGAAGAAGACGATGGAGGTGGCGCCGTCGTCGTCATCACAGCAGAGACCCGACTTGAGATACTGATATAAATGAATTCAGAGGTGTATCAGGTTTCGTTTAGGTATCTGATAAATCTGATGACTGAGAAGCCATTACAGTCCTGACTCCCAAAATGGCGTGCACATTCCGCCTATAACCTTGTAAACTTTATCGAATGAATCCAAGCACTTCGTTTCCGGGAATCACGTCGAACAATCATCTTTAGATAACTAACATGGTCAGTACACGGCTAGGAGGGATGACTCGGATGGATTGGAGTATGGGAGTCTTTTGGCTAGACATTCAAGTGCAGCTGAGCGGATGTTCGTTGCGATGATCATGTCAATTGCAGCGTCTTCTTTTCTTTAATAAGCATACATGGCACCCAAGCTCAGTGTATTTGCCCGGAAACAGTTCGAAGTGCTGGTTGCACCCCCGGCTTATCGCGAAAGTGATGTCCGCTTCCTCGTCAGCGAGCGAGATTACTCTAAATCAATCCGCTCGTGGAATCTACTGGATCAGATGAATCCGCCTTGTGTTGATCTACCTGAAGGAATCGATGCCATATGGTTGCGCCATTTTGGGAGTCAGGACTGTACACGTTCACTTGTCACATCCGTGGAGACTGGAAGGATGACCACTGGTCATACTGGAGGTCTCCAATGCTGACCAGTGGTCATCAGCACATCCAGCTAGACTGTATTCTTCCTCCACTCGTCAGTCGATGGGTGCTTTTCACTACTCATCCTGCTGTGTGCACCTGCAACTCTACGAGGACTGAGGAGCTTGTGAGCGTCATCCTGCGTCCAGATGGAGCTCTGGCGGCTGAAACGTAGGTGCGAGAGAGAGAGAAAATCGATCTCAACAACTTGCTTTGCACCACAAATCCAGCATGACAAGACACGTGCACTCAACGATTCGCTCAGACATGAGCGTTGTCGTCCCGAAAGATGGTGGGCGAGTCCCAATGTGTGCAATGCAAGGTCTCCGGCATCTTTCCAATCGGAGAATCTGAGGTACCGAAAGGGCATCTCACATGTCGCAGATTGGTTCGTGTCGTGAGGGTGTGGAGCTCCTCCATGAAAATGAAGAATTGCGCATTCCCCAGATTCCTCAGTTGATCTCTTCGTCCGCTTCCCCTCATTCTCTCATTCCTCTCAAGCACAGCAAGCAAGCATGACGACCACAGGAGAGACCAATCTCTCGGCGCTCCTGCGCCACATGTCGCCAGCGCTGCACGACGGCGCGTTCATCTTCGCCAACGTTTCGCCCTCCAAGTTCACGCAGCTCGACGTCTCGCGCGTCGTGTGCATGTTCCGCGAGAGCCCCGAGGAAATCACGGTCGTCATGCGGCAGCAAGACGCACTGGACGCTGGTCTACCGTCGGCACCGACGTTCGCGTGGATCACGCTCACGGTGCACTCGTCGCTTGAGGCTGTCGGCCTCACAGCGGCGTTCGCACAGGCGTTGGGCAACGCAGGCATCAGCTGCAACGTCGTCGCCGCGTACTTCCACGACCACATCTTTGTGCCGACGGCGGACGCGTCGCGCGCGATGGAGGAGCTCCGCGCGCTGTCCAAGCGCCATGGCGGCACAGGCGACGCCCCGACGATATCCTCTTGACTCGTTGACGGTGAAGAGGAATCGACCACTCTGTGCTCAAGCAGAGTCTGCACAGCTTCAAATTGTGAATAGTCCACGTGGATCGACTCTCGTCGTTGTCTTTCCATCGTTTGCGCTGTAGAGACATTGTTGACGTCCTCGACTGTACTGCGCGTTGGGCTCGTTCCTGTATTACTGTACTACTTGGTCACAATGACATCATTGAGCTTTGCGTGAAGACGGACGCATGAACTGCGTGGCTTCCAATGCTTAATCATGAGTCTGACGATGAACACTCGTCCCACAGGCACTCGTGTTCTCGACGCGCGCGTCAGCAGGACTGCGCTGTGGCTGTGGCTGGAGTTGTGGTCGGAAGGCAGCTGAGCGCGCGCGTCATCTTGCGCTGGCTCGCGTCCATGTGTGAGGCGACGGCGCTTCGAACAAAGGACGTGAGCACGTCCATCTTGTGCTCATACGCCAGTGAGCCAACTCCACGCGGCGGGGGACTGTTCGGGGTCATCACATGGCAGCACTGCACGCGCGAGATCGGCGCGTCACTGTCCGACGGCTCGACGACGACCCACTCGGCGTGCTGCACGAGCAGCTCGTCCATGCGCAGTCCGTCAATCTCCATCGGTCGCAGCAGTGCGTTCCACAGCAGCACGACGCGACTCGGCTCCACGTGGCGGCGCATCGCGATGTTGCCCTGGAAGACGCCTTTGCCCATCGGCGTCAGCACGGTCGTAGAGATCGCCGCTCGAATCGTGTCTTGAGACACCTAGATATCCAACAGAGTCAGCATTCGTTCTCCAGCCTCCAGACGCGATGGAAGCCCTCAGCGCTTGCATACCAGGTTGCTGCATGACGCGCCGTTCGGTCCCAGCGAGGTCTCGAGCATGTGCTGCCACATCCAGTTGGCGGTCGTCGTGAGCGCCGACGGCATCATCCGCGCGTCCAGCACGCGCACCATGCGTCCGTCTGTGCCGCGCGACCGCACTTGCAGCTCTCGGTAGCCAGAGCCCAGTGGCTTGGCGCGCACCGAGCGGAAGACCGCGTCAACCTCCGAGTACATCGAGTCCAAGCGGTCTTCCAGTTGTCGAGCCTGCACCACGGGAGGCCCAGGATCGAGACCATCGTCCTTCCCATCGGTATCGCCACTCGACCGCTGTGATGTCTGTGTCGCCTGAGGCGCGGACGTGTGCGCGCGCTTCACGCGCTTCACTGGCACGGGGACCACGCGCTCCGACGACGACGAAGGCATCGAGGCCCCCGGCCGCCGCCGCTTGACGCCGCGTGCCGCGTCTCGGGTCTCCATCGACGCGAGGTACCGATCCATGGCGTCCACTTTGTCCTTGAGCGACTGCAGCTCGTCGCGCCATCGGGCTCGCGCATCGAGCGCCGGCGCCGAGTGTTCATAATGATGGTGGTGTGCATGGGCTGTCGGCATGTTGAGGATGGATGGCGGAGGGAATCCGGAATGGCCATGGTCCGGAGAAACGAACGATTCCGGAGAACGAGGAGCACGCGAGTCGTAAGGTGGAGACATAGTTGTGGCGCGTCCAGCGCTGGACAATGCGAAAGGGGGCGCGAGGAAAACCGAACGAAAAACGAACGCTGATGAGCGGGCGGCGCCCGTGATGGCGGTAGCGGCAAAGGAAGCGTGTGTGTGTATGAGTCTGTCTGGGTGCGTGCCCTACCATTTCCGCGACAGGGACGCGATGGCGGAGGATGTGCCTGCGAAACAGTGGCACAATCCTGTCAGCCATGATGACTCCTGAGCGGACGGGGTACAATCAATCATGGCTGATTGGTCCAATTGGGGGAGGATCAAACCTGTAGTAATTAATACTCGATCAAGTCTAACGGCGCATGGCGCCGAACAGAACTTCAACGCCAGAGAGACATGCATGTGTGCCTTGCTTCCCACGCCGTGGTTCTTTGGCGACAAGTCAAGCAGGGGGTGGACATCGCGTGACTGGTGGTGGAACAGCTGCATCGGTGCTTGATCGCTGATGCCGCAACGACCTGTGCGCACAGGTCGCCGCAACCGCCGAGAAATCCAGCGACAGAGAGCGTTTAACGTTGACGTGTACGCTCACGGACCTCTTGAAGAGGCTCTTCACCCAGAATGCACAGAAATTAAAACGTGGACTATCTGCCGATTATTGCATTCGTATTCGTAAAAGAAAGAAGCAAGGCTCCCTTATTTATTGAGATGATGTTGGGAAGCGATGAGAAGAATCCACAGACGATCAGGTGGCGATGGCAAGCAATCCCGCGTCGCCGTGGGGAATCGTTGATCCAGTTTTCACAGAATGTTGCATCCCGGTCCGCGCCACGGTGGCAAAGGCGCGACCCAGTGTCATCCACCTCTCGTCGCGGATTACGCGGGGCCCTCGAGACTCAACACAAACCATGTGCGAAGCCACCCCCTAAAATTTCTCGGTCTGCTGCTTTTCAAATCTTTCCAGCGTGCAGGCTGGATGGAGGAAGGCTGAGGACCGACAAGCATCAAGCGTCGCGTATCATCGTGTTCCATGGATGGACGCACAATACATTGCATGTGTATTTCCATGTCTATGGAGCTTGCCTGCTGCACTTGGATCGCTCCAACAGCAGCGTCTCTAGGTGGAATTGGTTGAGGTCGAGATGTGCCGTGAGCGCCTTCTTGGTGAAGCTCGTCAGCAGCTCCACCTTTCGAGCAGCATCTCGGACCGGTCCTCGAATCTCGGGCGTGATGCTGTGGTAGCACTCGATATGGGTCGCCCCTGAGAAGCTGCCGATGCGATGCGGACGAATGCGGACGAAATGCACGTGCCGCAGGATGATGCCTTCCATGTCGACGTCGCCAATGTCGAACGGCTCGAGCAGTGCTGTCCACACGAGCGTCACACGGTCAGGCTCTTGGTGCCGCTGGATGATGGTTTTTCCTCGCAATTCCCCATTCGTTCGGGGTGCACACACTTGTGCTGCGACTTCGGCGTGTAGCGGGCCGTCCGATGTTGTGGCAGGGCTCGCGTCTTCCGAGTCAGGCGCGACCACAGGAACAGTGTGAGCCTGCATGAGTTGCCAGACGCCCTCGGCGGCCACCTTGAACTCGAACGGAATGAAGCACGAGTTGGTCACTTCAACTGACGGCTGCTTGGCCTTGTCCTCGTGCTGCACACGCACACTGCGACTGGTTTGTGCGGCCGGCCGGCAGGAAAACACCGCGTCTGCATGTGGCAGCATGCCTGGAAGACTGGCTTCCAGTTCATTAAATACTGTTGGATGGCTGAGAAGGTTGCATTCTCGGGAAACACGACTCGTGGAAGAAAATACCTGACACGCCTGCGCCACCAGCAAGGAGCTGTCAGAGATCCACAGTGAGATGCAACATTGGACACAAGAGGTCATGCGTACAGATGCGGGTCGCTGAAGAAAGTCGAACATGTGCGTGGTGTCTGTTGGTGACCGAGGCGACGCGGGAGCTGCACGCGCAGCGGCACTACTACAAGAAGCTGCAGAAGTTGCGTGCGTACACCGTGGTCGTTTGCCGGCGGGAGGCCGGCACTCGCTGGCCTTGGGTGCGCCCGTGGACGCGCTGGTAGTTCGGCCACGTTTGCCTGACTGCGGTCGCTGGCCGCTGGTCTCGCGGAACGCGGCGAGCTTTTCCTCGAGGTCCTGCACTCGTCGCCAGAGCTCGTCCATGGTCTGTTCATCGTCGGCGGCCGGAGCCTTTTGCGCGCAGCGCATGCGCCGTCGCGTCGAAGGAGAGTTGGTGGCGAGCACTCGCGGCCGCGCCATGGTGGCGGTCGCGCCGGCGGCAGGCGGATTCAGGTGCGTCGCAGCGGGAAGCGGCGGCATGGTGGAAGCGGCGCTCATGTGGGATCGTTGAGGAGAGTTGGGTTCTGACGAGGTCGTCGTCGTCGTCGTGGGTGCCATGCAGCAACACCCGCAGCCAGCGTCGACGAGCGATCGCGATTCGCGTCTAGTCGGTCGACAGGCAGCAGAGACACAGAGCGAGAAGGTGAATGCTCTGTCGTGGTTGATGATGCGACGGAGTGATGACAGCGAGCCGCGATCTCGTGCGCTCGCACTCGCTCCGCTGCCATCAACAGGGCCAGCTGGAGCGACCTTGACGAAGCCAGATCGAGACCATCCCACGTCTGACTTGAGCCATATAAAGTATGACAGGTCTCCGGTCAAAACCCAAGTGGCTCCTGTCGATGAAAAGGGGTAGGGAAGATAGCCATGGACGACCACAGCGAGGCAATCATCATCGCCATGTTGGTGGATTCTGGATTGGTGGATTGCTGTGGAAGAAACACGATCCGCAATCTACAGCAGAAACCCGAACGTCCGGAACCGACCAACTGCACCAACTGAATGCCGAACAAACAGACACACCACCACCCCACGCCACCGGAACGCAAACAAGTTGTGAACGCCACGAGACGTCCTCGGAGTCTCTGGCGAGCCCTGGGAAGGTGGTTGATGCAGGCGCCGTGCGATAATCCTCGCGGAACTGTCGCCCAGCGGACACAATCGTGCTCCCTCAAGTTTAGACCACGACAAAGATCGGCGTAAGACACGTCTTCATTCCGAAACTCAACAGAGGGGGCGTCGATCATCGACTCGATGCTGTCAACGATGATGCACCCGAGTGTTTACGTCGGTCTGCAGCGCGAAACGTTGACAGAACGGACGGCGGCGTCAACAGCCTCCGGAATCTTATCCTGTGTGACACGTTGCGTTACGTCATTGTACCACACAAATGGTACATTCATGCAGATCCACCAGATACTTGGCTTAGCTCGGATGAGCAATTAGCCTGTGGTTGGTGGTCTCCAAACATGGCTTCATGTACACAGACTAATGTTGACTGCACTGAAGGTGTTTCTGTACGCAACACGCAATGGTGTTCATGCGAATATCTGCTGCTGACATCTAATCTTCCACGAACTGCTTCCATGTACCGTCGAGCATGAAGTTTTCAACCATTTGACGACCCGAATCGAGGTGAAAGTCCGTTGACCGCAGCAGAAAATTGGTCAGCATGCCGACCTTGCGCTTGGGATTTTCAATGTCTTCACCGAGTTCTGCCGTTGCAATGTGATGCATTTGGATGACTGTGGCTTGTTCAACGCCAGGGGGGCACAGATGCTGCGGCGCTGGCCTGATCACGGTCCATCCTTTTTGCCGCATGAGGACGCCTTCCATGGGAGTCTCACCGATCGTCTCAGGGTCCATGAGCGCTGACCAGACCATAACCACGCGGTTTTCTTCCGTGTACCGACGCGCTGCGATCCATCCATTGATGGACGCCCGCAACTTCGCTGTTGGGTGGTCAATCACGACGCGCACCTTCTTCAGCATCGAGTCATCGGTCGAGTCGACGTCCTAGTTCACACAGCCCACGAGACCCACGGCAATCAGTCAAACGAGCACGTAAGTGTCAGCAATGCCTTCGTGTTGGGAAGTCACGAACCGAGTAGAGCATGTGGATAAAGCTATGTGTCTCACGGACAGAGACATGCCACAGCGCCTTGGACGTTGTGGCGAACTCGAACGGTAGCACGTATTGATCGAATAGAATCACCGACGTCCCGAGGTTATCCTCGTCCCGCACATCGACGTGGCGCACCTGCGCTGTCGTATTCATCGCAAAGCGCGGGTGCGAAAGCAACTCGTCTGTCTGCGCGTACATCTCCTCGAACGGCGACGTGAGTCTCTCGAACATCTCGGCGTCGTCTGGACGATCGGTCGTCGCGCTGATTCGCGTTCGCTTGAGGCTTCCCTCGGCGCTCATGAGCTACGAAACACGTCTCACAGTCAGTTCATTCAAATCGCCACTTGTGAGTCGGCTGGTTGTCGCCCCTGCCTCGCGCCTCTCCCTACCTCGGTTACCGCTCGTTTCCGCAGCAATCGCTCCAGCGCCTTCGCGACCTTGATCTGTTCCTCCAGCATCGACCGCAGTTTGGCGTTCTCGACTTCTGCGAGGTGGCGCTGCGCGTACTGCCGCTCTGCGACCGCCTCCCACATGGAAGGCGCAGGAAGCGGCGGTCGCACGGCATCTGAATGACCACCATCGCCATCGCCATCGCCATCACCGTCGCTGTTGTTGAGCGGAGCCGTCCGCTTGAGCTGCGCAAGCTTGTACTCGAGCTCGGAGACGTGGCGACGTAGATACTGAATCTCGTCCTTCTGCCGCGAGCGCGAGGCGCCGCCACTGCGCTTGCCGCGGCCCACGGGGGTCTCGGCGTCGGCTCCATCGGCGCTCGTGGGTGGAGGCGTCCCGGAGTGCGTCGAGTCGGACGGCGTCGAGTCCCCGCTGTCGAGCACCGACTCGTCGTAGGCGTCGACGTAGGCGAGCGCGGCGTCCAGCGTCTCGACGTCCAGCGAGAGCTCGTCCCACGGCTGCTGCGGCGTCATGGCAAACGCGAAATGGAAGGGAGGAGCTCCGTCGTCGCTCGCTCGTCCCGTGTCGTTGGGAATGAGGTGGCGAACATGATGCCACGGCATCAGTCGCACGGGGGTCAGAGTGTTGGTAGAATTGCCAACATTTCAACAATTCCGACGGGGGTGGACAGAGCCAAATGTCAGGAATCGTGCCGGGCCGAACTGAGCACATCGTGCGCTGTGAATGCTCGCGAGTCATAGAGAGAAAGAGAGAGAGAGAGCGCTACGCACTGTGAACTGTATATCAATGCCCTGTACAGGCAGGTGTCCACCGACTGGACATTCGTACGTCAGACGAATGAGTCAGTTCCTCCTCCGATGTCACCAACATTGTTTATCGACTTTATCAGAAAAGCACCACCATTCCTTTTGGTGCGATCTCGCTCGCTCAGCACAGACTGGCGTTGGGCACATCGACGCGCCCGATCTTGAGCTGTCTCTCCAGCAGTCGGTTTTCGAGCATTTGCTGGCTGATGTCGAGCTGCACGCAAACCATGTTGAGCACGGCGTCGGTTAGCATACCCACCTTGCGTTCGTGTACCACGGAGCTCCCTTCGACAGCCTCGGGGACGATCACATAATGCGTTTTATTCTCGGTGATTGATCGACCTGGCCGCGATCGCTCCTCGTCCGGCTGACGCTCCAACTGGTCCCAGCCACTGTGCCGCATGAGGAGGCCGACTGGGGACGTATCCCGACCTGCCTTGGACTCCGTGAGAGCCGCCCAAAAGATACGTTGCCGACCCTCTTTCAACTCTCTCCGGGCAACGAGCTTGGTACGAAACTCGAACTTGCTTGCATGCGCATCCATACGACCTGAGAATTGCACCCGCACGATGTCTTTCGAGGATTCAATGTTCTGTAGATACCAGCTCGAGAACGGTAAGCTCAACTTCATCCATGTAAATGAAACGAGACATCTTGCCCACGAACCTCGAGAGTATGGTCCGCGCTTTCCTGTGTGTGAACATGGAATTGATGCCACGCAGCATCAGCAGTCGCGTCAAACGAGAACGGGATGAGACGGACGACGGTCACTTCAATCGACGTGCCAGACTCTTCGCCGTTCAAGACCTTGGCATCTCGATGGGGCACGCTCGAGTTGATGCCATTAAACCGCGGATTGTCAAACACTGCATCGGCTTCGAGGCTCAGTTCTGTGGTGCGGGCGAGTAAATCGTCATATATCGCGGGATCGTCCAAGTGACTGCGCAGGCGGCTTCGCTTTGTTGGCTGCTGAATACCTAGAAGCTACAAGCAACGAGCACAATCGGGTACAGACTGAGCTTTGATTCTGATCGTGAAACTCATCAGCGTGACGAACCTCCACATTCGATCGCTTGCGGATGAGTCGCTCGAGGCTTTTCGCCACACGAATCTGTTCCTCCAGCATGTCCTTGAGCTTCACATTGTCCTCTTCCGCGCGCCGCCGCAGCTCATTCTGCCGCAGCGCGATCTCTTCCCACACCGGCGCGAGTGAGACAGAGTCGCTGTCTCTGTGTTCCGTCATTGGGGTATCTGTCTCGCGCTGCTCTGCTCGGCGACGCATCGTCGTCAGTCGCGACTCCAGCTCCTTGACTTTGTCACGTAGGTACGTGATCTCAGCTCGTCGTCGGTCGCGGCTGCGATTCACGCACTTGGGTTTACTGGTACTGACGCCCTCATGCTCGATCACAGGCAACGCTGGAACGACAGGCAGCGTCACGGGCAACGCGGCGTGTGGAGCGACCGTCACCGACCCCGCGACTTCAGTACTGGTAGTGACGACGGTCTCATCGACGGATAGCTTGGGCTCGCCTGGAGACAGCAGTCCGTCGCACTCGTCATTAAACTCGAGGTCGTCGATCAGCGCCAACGCAGAGAGCAGCGCTTCCTGCTCTCGTGGGCTCGACGTTATGCCGTCAATGAGACTCATTGCACCTGAGCTCAGATGCTGACGTTCCTTTCTCCCACTCTGGCTTCAATGGGTCAGACAAAATATCAGCTTGGCTTAGTTTATCTGAACCTTTTCAACTCTTGAAGTTACAGTACAGTGTTGTTGTAGTTAGTTGCTTGCTCTACAGGCTGCAGTCGCCAGACAGAATGGTCGAATGGAGGCCTTGCACACGATGGTTATCGTTGTTTGCCATCCCTCATCTGCTGCGTTGTCGTCACACATACCACTTCCAAAGCACAGCATTCATATCACAAGGCCATCGCCATTCGCTTTTTCGTTTTTTTTTTCACGTCAGATTCCACTCAGAGCAGACTGGAGCTTGGTACATCGACACGCTCGAGCTTGAGTTGTCTCTCCAGCAATCGGTTCTCCAGCATTTGTTGACCAATATCGAGCTGCACGCAGACCATATTCAGCACGGCGTCGGTCAGCATGCCCACCTTGCGTTCGTGCATCACAGAGCTCTCTTCGACGGTCTCGGGGACGATCACGTGATGGGTCTTCACTTCAGTCGTAGATCGACCTGGACGCGATTGGTCCTCGTCTGGCTGGCGCTCGAGCTGATGCCAGCCATCGTGTCGCATGAGCACCCCATCTGAGGGCATATCTGTTCCCGGTCGTGGCTCAGTGAGCGCAGCCCAGAGGATACGCTGTCGGCCTTGCTCCAGAAACCGGCGTGCAACAAGCTTGGTACGGAACTCGGCCCTGATGGGATGCGCTTCGACGCGTGCGGAAAATTGCACTCGCACGGTGTCTTGTGAGCACTCAATATTCTACACAAAGTCAACAAACGGTCAGCACAAAACGCACAAGTGTGAAGGTGGAGCAAACTTAGTTCATGTACCTCGAGAACGTGATCTGCGCTTTCTTGTGTGTGAAGGTGGAATTGAAGCCACGAAGCATCGGCGGTAGCGTCGAACGGGAACGGGATGAGACGGACTTCAGTCACTTCGACGGATGTGCCAGACTCTTCGCCGTTCAAAATCTTGGCGTCTCGGTGGGGCACGCGAGTATTGATACCTTTAAATCGTGGATTGTCAAAGACGGCATCGGCTTCCAGATGCAGCTCGGCTACACGTGCGAGCAGATCGTCGTATATGGCAGGATTGTCCAAGTGACTTCGCAGACGACATCGCTTCATTGGCTGCTGAATACCTAGAAGCTACAAGCAACGAGCACAATCGGGTACAGACTGAGCTTTGATTCTGATCGTGAAACTCATCAGCGTGACGAACCTCCACATTCGATCGCTTCCGGATGAGTCGCTCGAGGCTTTTCGCCACGCGAATCTGTTCCTCCAGCATGTCTTTGAGCTTCACATTGTCCTCTTCCGCGCGCCGCCGCAGTTCATTCTGCCGCAGCGCGATCTCTTCCCACACCGGCGCGAGTGACACAGAGTCGTCGACCTGGTGCTCTGTCTTGACCGTTGTTTCGCTGTTTTGCTCAGTCATTGGGGTATCTGTCTCGCGCTGCTCTGCTCGGCGACGCATCGTCGTCAGTCGCGACTCCAGCTCCTTGACTTTGTCACGAAGATACGTGATCTCAGCTCGTCGTCGGTCGCGGCTACGATTTACACACTTGGCTTTGGTTACAGCACAGCCTTCGTTCTCGGTCGCCAGAAGCGCCGGAACGATAGGCATTGTAGTGGCAGGCAGCGCAGGTAGTGATGGGACCGTTGATCCCGCGGTGTCAGTGTTGCTGTCGGTGTCATCTTCTGACAGCTTCGGGTCGTCTGCAAGCGTCAGCGCGTCGCACTCGCCGTCGAGCTGGAGCTCATCGACCAGTGCCAACGCAGAAAGCAGCGCTTCCTGCTCCCGCGGACTCGACGTGATGCTGTCGATCATGCTCATGGCAGTGCAGCTCAGATGCTGACGTTGGTTTTACTCAGCGCCAGTGGACCTCAAAGCGTCATCATCATTCGCATGTTGTGTGGCTTAGCTTAGTTTCTCTATAGTGGACTGACATCTGTGTAGCCGCCACAGCAACTCGTGCAAGAGCCGCCCCTGCTGTCCCATGGACGCACGAAGCCTCGAATGCTCCGCTTCAGCGTTGCGCCGGCGCTCGAGCTCGTGCTTTGCAACCTGCTTCCATGATGCTTTCGAGTCGGAGCATTGTGTGTTTCTATTTGCGCGAAGCTGGTGGAGCTCTTGGCTGAGGGCTGGGACCACAGCTCGAAGTCTCAATATCTCGTCTCGTCGACTGTAGCGTGCTCGTCGACTTCGACGGCTTCCTGCACGCTGACATGGACAGCATTGGTGGCAGCTTTGCTCTGACAGCGAGAAGGATTCCGAAGATTGCTGGTGATGTCTCGTGTTTCCGCGCTCGCCATTTACGTTGGAGGCAATCAATGTAGTCACACCAACCACTGGGTCAAACAAGTCGTTCCAATCACACTGAGAATCGAGATCACAAATCGTGGACGTCGAGCAGACAGCAGCCAATACGTCTTGGAGCGACGCTGTTTCTGGGTTCCACAACTCGAAGTCGAGGGGTTCGTCCATGGTGAATTCGAACTCGCAGTAAAACTGTTTGTGAATGGCCTGGATTGCCCGTCGGAAGGCAGATAGATGATCGGGGAAAGAGAGCGCACGCCAGTAGTGTTTTTGACTCTTAATGTTTCAGCCATCATGTCGGTAAGGGCGACTCTCCCTGACTGCATGGGGTTTGCTGTCTTCGCAGGTCAGGCGCTGATTGACGGAGATGGGGCGTTGTGGGGTGCCTGACCACGCGACTGCAATAGCGACGGAACGAATGCAACGAAGTGAATGTAGCCCGGAGAAGAAAACTCGCCGCTGTTGGCGCTTTTCATTGATTAAAGTAAACAGTGCAGATGTAATGCTCTGGAGGTCAGGCACGTGGCCTTGGGGGGTTACTGGTGGGCCGATCGGCTGGCCACTTGGGTGGTCGACTGGCCTCTTTTGAATTGCGTTTGCCTCTGACTGAGCTTAGCACAACGACACAAGAGGCCGGTCAGGAAATACCAAGACTGCCTTGGAAATGAGCGGGCAAATCTTGATGCGTTGCAGCGGGTTTGGTGGTCCGACAACATCGGACGACTTGCAATTGCTTCAGGGTCGTGTCTGCTATTAATTCAAAGCACCACATCAAGGCCCTCGAGGATGATGGTCTCTGTTTGCTGTAGTTGAAGCTGGCGAAGAATGTCGGCGTGTTGTTCAACGGCCAACCGGAGTCGCGCGTTCTCTGCTTCTGCTTCATCACGCTGCTCCTTCTCTTTTGTGGCGATTTGCCTCCACATTGATTCGTCCTTCTCGTTGTCTGCCGCATCACTCGACGCTTCCAAGTTGTGGAGCTTTTGCTGCAGTTCCACAACATGATCCCGCAGAAACAGAATCTCTTCGCGGCGGCGATTCCGACCCTTTGGCTTGAAATCATAGTCCGTTGGAGGGCGGCTGGACAGACGACGAGACGATGATGCTGCTGGCTTTGCCGTCTCGGGTCGCTTGGATGATGGCATCGTTGACTGACCCAGCTTGCGCTTCCTTCCTTGCGGCGCAACTGACGTCGTTTGCACTGGTGACTGCACGACGACGGGCTCAAACTTGATGGGAAACAGAGTGTCATCCTCATCAAAGGGGAGAAACTCGATGGAGCACGGAGACCCAGCCACGCCGTACTTGCTGTACGTAGGGCTCTTGGGAACGGTGAGTCCCCAGTCTTCATCGAAGTCGAGGAAAACACAGTTGTCAGCGCCGTCCTCCATGACGATCTCGTCCACAAGCGACACAGCGGCGCACAGCGCGTCGTGCTCGGGGCCGCTGAGGTCGAGGCTGAGCGCGTCGGACCAGAACGCGTCGACGCCCGAGCTATTGCTCTTCCTGTTCAGAAGGCTGATGGAGTTGTTGCTGCAACCGCCAGTGACGTTCATCACCGTCGCGACTGAGTTGAGTGCCTCGCCCATGTCCGTTGGTTGGCGCTTGTCATGAAAAGCTCAAGTTGAGTTGTGAGCCCATCCACTCAGTCGGTCGTCCGGCGACCCGGACTCCGGGACTCCCGGACTCGAGTGCGCCATGTCCGGAGAAACCGGAGGAGCGTGTCCGGATCCGTCCACTCGGTGGACAGGACGGCGGCCGCCGCTCACAGCGAGCGCAACATCCACCCAACAAACAGCGGACAGTGATTTCGCTCCTTTTGCTTGCTGTCCGGCGCCGCGCATCATCAATCCTCGCGTGTGTTGATTGGTCGAGGGAGTCATCAGATCAGCATTCCCCCTTGAAGGACCATCACTCCAGGTCGTGCTGTCGGCGGTGATTAGCTCTTCCGCCTGGTCATAAACAACGGCTGGCTCTGTGGTGTGGTCAGCACCAACGAGGGATTCCCTGGCGTCGACGAAGAGGAAGAAGACTTGCACCAACGCAGTCTTCTCAAGGGCACAGGCGCACCATAACAGTCGTCAAGATCCTATTGGTCTGTGAATGGGAACGCGCCGCCCGTTCGTGGAAGACACGAGGCCCCGCCTTCTCGCACAGCCGTGCGACAGTCAACAGCTCGACGTTGGAGCGGAGGAGCCCACTTCGTCTCGGCATCTGGAGGCGATGGGTACACTCTGGACGCATTTTTCCAGAGTCCGACGTCTGCAACGCTGCGTCGACTGCAGTGCAGATGACGTCAAGCAGCCGCCTGCGTGACTGCACTGGGACATGCATGTTTAGTCGCGTCACCGTGACGCCGTCACTGCCAGCAGGTCGGGCCGCTCTGGACTCTGGACATTGTGGACATTGTCCAGAGTCCAGAGGGAATCGCTGTCCAGCGACGATGCGGCTTTTTCCTGTTTTTGATCTCATTTAGACTCGGTATAAATCATGCGCTTGCGTGGATCTAGTCACTCGGACGCGATGGCTTCTCGCAGCAACCAGTTCTCCATGAGCTGCTGGTCCGTGTCGAGACGAATCTTGAGCGCGTGCAGTGAAAACGTCGTGAGCATGCCTACTTTCTGGGCGTGCGTGACGACGTCGCCGTCCACAAACATGGGCGTCGCGACCTGATAGGACCGCAGGATCGTCGCTGTGCACGTGGCTTGCGGGAGCTCCTCCAGCACGGTCCAACCCATGTGTCGCATGAGGATGCCACTCATCGACATCTCGCCGATCTCGATCGGATCCGCAATCGCACACCAGACCAGCACGACACGTGTGTCCTCTCGGTAGCGCCGACAGACCATCTTCCCACGCACAGACCCGCGTGCAGTGCCGATGTCCAGGGAGCCGAAGAAGTCCTTCTGAATTGTGTCTTGCGTGACCTCGATGACGTCCTGCAGAGAGGAATTAATCATCCCAATGAGCTGTCAAGAAATTTTGGATTGAGCAAGCGGATAAGGGCTTTGGTTACCTCGTGCATCGAGTCGATGGTGGCAAACTCATCGGAGGCGACGTGGCGCCACACTGCTTCGGCAGTCAGCTGCAGCTTGAACGGAAGTAGACGTGTGTCCACGATCTCCACGAATGTGCCCGTGACCGCATTATTTCGCACCGAGATATCCCGCAAAGGCGCAGACGCCGGGAGCATTCGCGGGTCCGAAAGCACGCTGGCCACCTGACGATACTGGGTCTGTAAACTCTCGAGGAGATCTTCTTTCACAAACTCTTTATCGAGTGCAGATGCATCTTTCATGGTAGCCACGCGGGACAGCACACTGGCCTTTGGCGACTTGAGCTGCAAGTAAGGTATCGTAAGATCTCGCCTTGTAGTCGTCACTTCAATATTCATCCCACGCACCTCTACGTTGTTCTGTTTCCGCAAGAGCCTCTCTAGGCTTCGAGCTGCCTTGATTTGATCTTCCAGCATCTCTTTCAGCTTGGCGTTCATGAGCTCAGCTTGCTGTCGCTGCTCATACTGGCGCCTAGCCATCGTCGCCCACAGCTCTTTGAAGTGTTCATCCCGCGGATCGACTTCGTTGTCACTCGGCGTCGTGAGCGCACGTTGCTGAAGATCGGCGAGCTGGGACTCGAGCTCGTGTACCTTGGCACGAAGGAAAAGCAGCTCTTCGCGACGACGGTTGCGACTGGGTCCCACGCTTGGTCGCTGCGCACCAGCGTCTCGACCAGTGGTCGCCGGCGACGGAAACGTCGGTGGAACTGCGGCGTTGCTCCCCGCTCGATCACACGCAGCATGCTGCGTGTGGCTGTCGTTCAAAAGGAGCTCCATGAGCTCGGGCGAGTCGATGCTGCCATCGCCGCCGGAGCCGCAAGAGCTGGGGGGTTCTTCGCTGTCCTCGAAATCGAACCACGGGATCTCGTCGGCGAACTCGAGCGCCGTGTGCAGCTCCGTCGAGTCCACCGGCACCTCGGCAACGCCGAGCAACTGGCACATGCGCGTGGTGTCAAAGAGCTCCATGGTCATCAGCTGACGATCAATTGTGTGACGGATGCGAGGGGCACAAACGAGTCGACGCAGCGGTGTCGCATGCAGTGTCGGTCGTTTGGGGACGAATGCATGCGGGCAACCGCAGTCAACGGATGCCGTAATCTTGGTCTAGCATGATCTTACCAAGGAACCACAGTGCCTTCTTAGGTTAACACGTAAACCTGTGGCGCAAAGCGGTGGTGCTAGTGCACCCGAGTCTTTTGGTTCTGTTCACTGCAGCATGATCATGAGTTGTGGTGTTCTGAACACCGCACAGGATGTTGACAACTTTGGACGAGACATGAAGGTTGAGTCAAGCAAACGTATCCATCGGTGATGGATGGAGGAAAGAAGAGCAGCACCATCCAGACAGCAACAACATGATGTGCTCATGAGCGAAAGAAGACACACACCGCGAGCGAAATCAACACTCGCGGGAGAGTAATCAACCATCACTCTGCCGATTTTGCATTTAAGTTAATCGAAGTTGATCTATGCGGAAATCGGGACGAGATAAATGTACTGGGATAACATCATCTATCACCATGTTGGACGCACTGCACTGCCTGCTTAGATGAGCTTCAGACGACGATGAACTGGCTGGAACTGGATGAGGACCCAGCGACACTGCGCGCTGCGTTGGCGCTGATCGACGACTGTGACGATGTACCGACTGCAGAGGAGTGCGCTGCTTCTCTTGTATCGCGACACACGCGGGCAGAGAGTGGCGAGACGACGTCCGAGACCTCCAGTCCGTCGCCCAGCAACGAGGACGAAGCGGCAGCTCTGTGGGGCTGGAGCAATGGCGCCGCCGGTGGTATCGTCAACACAAGCGAAGAGAGTGACGAAGTACGGGAAGAAAATGAGGAAGACGAGGAGGCAGCACGTCGACGGATCGCTGCAAGCTCCAACCCCCGACGACAGGAGCTCTTGTATCTGCGCCAAAAGGCGTCGCGCCTTGAAACGCGGTTGAAGCGGCTTCGGAAGGCGCGTATGCGGTTGCAGGGCGGTGTTGAGCCATACTCAGACCGAGATACTACGATTATGAAGGCCAAAGAGACTGTGTGTAGCCTCTGGATGAACCTCGCGATCAGCCAACAGCGTGCTCGCCAAATTGCGGAGCGTGAAAACGCGCAGCTTCGAGCGAGTCTCGAGTTGCAGCTCAAGATCACGCGAGATTTCGTGAGGCTGCTTCAGAAAGCGTCGACCCAAGAGGTGCGTACGGACAGCGGTGGAGATTTCTGTGAAATTCAGCACACGAAAACGACTCACTTGAGGGTTGCGTGAAGGGGGCAATGGTGGCTCAGATGACTGTGCCCAGAATTCCGATCGATATGAGGCAACAAGTCACAGAGGAGGAACTGGTTCAAGCTGTCGATGCGCTTCACGCCTATACGGACGCTGTTTTCCAGACGAAGAGATTCCGAGACGGTGGTGTGTTTTATGACGCTCAAGTGAGCAGTGACGGCGGCACCGGCGCCATCATCGATCTGCAGACCAGCTACGTGTTTCCATTCCCAGCAGAAGATGTGATTCCTGTTACGTGGTTGTTTGCGACGATCAAGACGCGACTTCGCGACTTATGCAACTATACGAATGTGCGTGTGTGTGTGTTTCGTTTGCGACGTAGTCTCTGGCGCCGGTATTCATGCTAGTTGTTGCTCATGCGGCTGCAGAATATGGCAGGATTTGAAGACCTGCGATCGTTAAACTTTACTGCCGTCCTTCCGTCTGATAAAGACGAGGCGATCGCTTCGCAGGCATGGATGGGAAAGCAGGTCCTAAAGAAATTTTCCAGAAGTGAGGACCACGCCGACATAGTGTCGATTTATCACACGGAGCCAGTGAATGCAAGTCGAGATCCATCACTGGCGGGTTTGTTCTCACGCGAGTCGGCGTGGGTCCGAGTCATCAAGAGCCACACGGTCAGCGAGCTGGCGAGCCACCCTGTGACGCTGTATCAATGCGTGCGGAGGGTGCACATTGGGAGAACGACAGAGGGCGCACTCAACAAGCGACATATCGCTGCACTCACACAGTTTATGCTCCACCTCATCGAAGAGATGATCAAGTGGAAAGTCTCTGGCATGGAGAACTATCTGCTGCTGCAACAAGCAAGACGCCAAGCAGTCTGACGACTTGTTTTGGTATTGTTCAGCTGAAATTCGTAGCGTTGGACCATGATTGAAGTTGAGAGATACGATTTTCTTTTCTTCATCACCAACATCAAGAGCCAGTGTTGCGCAATGTACAAGTGTGACAGTACCGTAATGAACTGTATCACATGGAATTTAGTCTCATCTCATAAATCAATCCAAAATCATGATTTCGCGCGCAGAACAAAACCAGCTCCACAAGCCGCAATCCCTTTGCGCGTGCGTGAACAGATCACTGCTCCACTTCGCCCTGGCTGCAGCCAGTGGCAATGATGATGAAGCGTAGGGCACGCCACTGGTGCCCAGAGAGAACGTTCCCTCTTGATCACCACTCCACTTCGAATGGCTGCAGCCAGTGGCAATGATGAGGAAGCGAAGGGCACAACACTTGTGCCCAGAGAGAACGTTCTCTCTGGAGCCATCCGGTTTCCGGACTGCTCCAACTTTCCAACTTGACGCACACCAACACTCTTCATGGCTACATGCAGCTCAACACGTAATCACTGGACGGCGTGTTCACGGTTTAGACCAATCCAGAGGTCGGACGACGCTGGCAGAGATTGCTCTCAAGGCACAGCGCAATCCATCAGTCGGCGACAAGACGCCCTCGATTCGATGGCGATGGAGACCCGAGCGATTGCAGACGCGCACGTCGCGATGCCCAGCAGCGCGACGTGGCCCGTGGCACTGGAGGACGACCCCGAGATGCTCAGCGCCGCGCTGGCGCTGATCGATGAGTGGGAGCCAGCGGAGGACGCGTCCACGACCAGCGAGGACACGGACGCCCGCGACTACGATGAGCTCCCGGAGACGGTGTCAAGCGTCACTGACGCTGTGCCCGTGCCACTGCCAGCGCCAATCGAGACCAGACCTGGGGTCGGCACTGTGTGTGACCCAGACCTCGCGGAGGTATGCAAGCGCGCCGGCCCGCTGAAGGGCACCACGAGCCGTCGGCGCGAAGAGATTTTGTACCTTCGAGACAAAGTGAAAGCACTGGAGCGAGCACTCGCCTCGGTGAAGCGCCGTGCGCTTGGGCGAAGTGCTGGTGCTGCAGGAGACGCCGAAGACGCAGCCGTGCAGCAGGCAACTCAGATGTGGATGGAGATCGCGTCGCGGCAGAAAGAGCAACGCCAGGCGTCCGAGCTGGTCAACGCCAAGCTGCGCATGAGTCTGAGCTCGCAACTGCGCGTTGCCAAGGACCTCATGCGTCTGTTGCAGCGCTCTCGCCGCCTCGCGCCGACGACGCCAACCGTCGCGCCGCCGACAGTCGCCGACGAATGCAGCAGCGCGTTGATCAGTCGACGCGCCGAGGTGACAGATGAGGAGCAACTGCGCCGGCTCGAGCAGCAGCTCGACGCCGCATTCCATTCGCCCAATTTTCAATCGGGAAACGACGCATTTCGCGACATCCGCGTCGAAGACTGCGGCGACGGCCAGGTGGTCATCGTCGTTGAGACGAGCACAGCGCTTCCGTTCGATGCGGAGCGCGTGAGAGACGCTGTGTGGCAGTCGGTCGCCATGAAGATCAAGCGATCGCATCGAGGCGATACGTATGAGGTGCGGCTCTGGTTACAGTATGCTGTGGTTGGTCTGGCTGGCGTTCTGATGGCTGACATGTGTGGCCCGTTCCTACGCGCAGAGCTTTGACGCGTCATGTGAGTTGTTCACGGCGACGCTGCGCGCTACGGTGCACATCGGTCCGACGGCCAGTCAGTTTGAAGGCAAGCTTGTCGCAAAGCGCACCGTCAACGAGGCCGGTTTACCCATCATCCTCCAGAGAGTGTCTGGCAGTGCAACAATCGGCGACCCGCTGGACGGCATGGCAGTCGACGAAGACGGCTGGATCCGTCTGCTGCCGCGCGACCGCCTGACGCTTTTCCAGTGCAGTCGCCGCATGCGGCTCGCGTCCGGCCACGAGCGCTCGATCGGCGCGCTCACAGAGCACGTACTCTCGAAAGTGGACGAGGAGCTCGAGTTCAAGCAGCAGCTCATTGAAAACCTGCTGCTCTCGACCAGCAACAACCGTGGACATCACCCGCAGTGAACGCAATGAACGAAAGAAAAGGAAGAAGGAAGAAAGAGCTCTACCTCTCTGTGTGTCTGTGTGAATCACATGTCGCAGGAACGGGGGCGTCATCACGAGGTCTCCGATTACGCTCCACGGTGCGAGCAGCTCCCGTCTCATGGCGCCAGCCGACTCTTGACGCGCGTTGACGCATCGTGTGATTGCTCCAACTGCGCTGCCACGTCGGACGAGTAAGCAGCAACACGCTCCATCACACACCGCAGCAGCAACCACAGCAACAGCCTGTTGTTTCCACCAACCCGACGACCGAAAACGAAAACAAAAAACGAAACGAATGGGTTGTTGCTCAGCTCGTCGCGTCGACTGAGTGGCGGCTGCGACGCCACGCGCCGCCAGTTGAACGTGCCATCCGTCCGTCGCTCGCAAGTCATTTTTGATTCGTGATGCGCGGTCGCTTCCACCAGCATGTCGTCTTCTAAAAGTTGTTTGGCAGCTCCGTGGAGCAACGACCACGATGCGGTCGCTGCGCTCGAGGAGACGCTCGCGCTGCTTGACGCCTGGAACGGCGACATCGACGCTTTGCCGCTTGGCGATCCGCCCGCTGCCGTGCCTGTCCACCGCGAGTCCCGTCCGCGTGCCGCGCCGTCTCAGGATCGATCCGTTCCAGTGCCACTGCAGTCACTACATCCACAGCCGCAACAACAGCCCCGCCGCCGGCCATCGCGTCGAGACGAGATCCTTTTCCTGCGATCGCATGCCGTCGAGCTGCAGCAAGAGCTCGAGGCGATCCAACAGCGCGTCGCCGAGGCGCGCGCGCGAGCCGCTCAGCCCGACTACATCGACTTTGGTGCTGTCTGGGAGAACCTCGCGGTGCATCAGCTTCACCAACGCGCGATCGTTGAGGCCGAGAACGCGCGACTGCGGTCGTTTGTCGACTCCCAAGCCGCCGTCGCGAGAGAACTGATGGACGCGCTCCAAGTCCAAGCGCAAATGGAGGTAGGTCTACGCTTTGATGTTAAAATGTTGGCAAGCCAACGTCATCCTGACGGAGCTGAACTGTCGCGGCAGAGTGTATTGGGAGAGCCAACACATCCGTCGCCAGAGGTCGCGATGCAGCAAGCGGTCTCCATCGACGAGCAGCTCCAGCACATCGTCGAGATGTACGCGCACACCGACGGTGTGTTCAGTGCAGCGCCGTTCCAATCTGGACAGCGCTTGGTCCGCAATGTGCGGGTCATGCAGCAAGGCGACGGCGCAATTGCCGAGCTACAGTTCGGTTGGGTCGCGCCGTTCAGCGTTCCGGCGGTCGCCGACGCGTTGTGGTTCCATATCATCGGCAAGTCCATGGCCAAACAGTGCTACTTTCTCGAGGTGCGTCACACGGATTCACATTGATTGTCCCGATTTAAAATTTAAACTCTGCCTTTATATGCAGAACGTTCAGCAGAACGAAGAGGTCTCGCTCTCGGTGTTCTCGTCGCGCGTCAAAGCAGACGAAGACGCCAGTGATTTGTATGGTCGTATCGCCATGCGCCGCTTCATCGAGGACGACGAACACATTGTGATGATTGCTGACGCGCGCGTGCGACCAGTCGGCGATCAAGCGAAGCTGTTTGACGCTTGCGACGTCGCTGGCGAGAGCTGGCTTCGGGTCAGTCGCTGCGAGGACGTCACGTCCAGGACACTCACTCGAGTACAGTATATTCGACGGATTCGGGTGCAGCAACACAGTTATACAGGCAGTGCTCATTTGTCGAGCGCTCGCGCCACGGAGTTGGCCGAGCTTATGCTGCAAAAGCTCGAGGAAGACATGGAGAACCACCAACAGCTTGTGGAGAATACGCTGTTGTCTCAGTCAGTGCGGCCGCCTCCTCGGTTCGACACCATTTCACCACAACCACAACCTACGCTCGTCTGAAATGCACTTCTCTTTCATTATTGTACATCCATTCTGAATAAAAGGCGTGATCGCCGTGACACATCGGTCGTTAACGAGAATCATTAAATCGACCACATTTGGATCATTGTTTCCACTACACTGACGCCGTTGTGACGTGTGTACAATTGGCTATCGACATCGCATTGCAGCTGAAGGTCTGAATTTCTGAGACCATGAAGTTCTTTTTGTTTGTTTTCGTTATCATGTCCGATTCATTGGCTTCACACTCGATAAATTCTTAGATAGAGTCTGACTGTGGATGAGTGTGAAGCCCACACCAAAAGACGTAAAGAATATACACAGAAGTATTCGTCGTGGGTGATAGTGAGTACCGTAAATTCAGATCAGCGTTAAGGTCAATTGGAGGGTCTACATCGACAGAAGTGAGACAGTCAATTTCACTGAGAATTCGCCATGTTTCATGCTTAGTGGTAGTGCGTAGTACTTCGAAGTATGAATTTATGAGGAGAACTGCGGGTATCATTACGTCACAATAGTTTTCTCCTTTTTCTTCTTTGTATCCAAATCACAAGTTGTCCAGCAACAAAGCAACAACCAAAAAATACTCAAGTACAATAGACAACACAATTGTCCATGCTACACTGTAATTCACCGCTATCTCGACGAATCGGTTCGAGAGAAACTTGGAGTGAATTGCTCACACTTCGTCTGTTGTGCCTCACACGTCGTTGACACTTGGGAGATCTTCAGCAGTCGTCAAAGGAGCTTTAGTGATAACGTCGTGAAGAAGTCGTCGAAGAATGAACGTTGCCAACACGCACCTCCACGTCGCCTTGTCGACGCAACAGCAGCTCGATCGTTTGTGAAACACGGACCTGATCTCGCACGAGCATTCGAAGTCGTGCGTTCTCGAGCTCTGCTTGATGCCGCTGCTGGAGCTGATGCATCGCCACCGCTGCCCAGAGCTGAGGCGGTGGCCGGTCGGCTCTATTGACCGTCGGGCTCTCGCCTCCCAAGGTCTTGCTCTGCAGCCCTGCGAGCAGCGCCTCAAGCTCCTGCACCTTGGACCGAAGGTGAATAATCTCCTGCCGCGGGCGGTTCGATCGGGTGAGTTTCGTTCGTGGCGACGGCGCGCTATCGCTGCGTCGCAGTGGAATCCCGATCGATGGCGGTCGATACTGCTCCGGCGAGATGACCTCTGGCAGCTCCAACGAGCTCGCCAGCTGGAGAAGATCTGTGTCGAGGTTGCTCATCCAGTCGTCGAGCTCGGGCATGAAGTCATCGACAGACAGCGGCGATGCATGGGCGGACGGCGCGTGTGGGGCGTTGGCTGCCATGAAATGGATCGATTAATGTCGCCAACACAATGAGATCCGTCCGGCCACAAGGCGATTGGGAAACTGGACCCGTGGATTCCAAACTCCAACCACCTCTCTGTCTGTCTCTGTCTCTCGCTCTCTCTCTCTCTCTCTCTCTCCCCTGAGCGTGTCGGCGTTTTCTGTTGCACTGGAAAGGGACAAAAAGCCTGGTGAACCTACAGACTGTGGGTTCACTAGATTTGTTGTTCCTCACGAGTCCAAGAGCTGTCAAATGCACCAACTGTTGGCTCCAGTGCGTCGCCGTCGACTGATGGCCAGCGGACTGACGGACCGACAGTTATTTGACTTCGAAGTCAGAGTTGCCGTTGGTGAGCGACCACTTGCTGAGTAGGACGTTGCGTGCCCCTTGACACCACCGAATCTCATGTGAGATGGGAAGTGACGAATTGGATCGCCCAATGGAGTGGCGTGAGACGGGAGGAGGATCCACGCAACAAAATGTACAGTGCCCATTAAACATCCCCTAGTCATCAGAGTGTCGTGACCCGCTTCTTGGACGATGATCGACATTGTTCCTGAAGGTGTGAAAGGTTGAATCGAAAACCTCGCGCACAGGCTGATCGGTGGATTATTTTGGCGCGTATAGTCATCCACCAACAAGCCCCACGTCTGTAGTGACGCGTCTCTCCTCCGAGCGCTTCTTGTCGCCGAACGATGCGTGGGCACCGTTTCGAGTGGCGTTCCACCAGACCAGACGAAGGCACGCCACGTGCCCTCGAGCAATCCGGTTATGGTCGTTTCAACTCACCTACGATCACACACGAGATCTTCCCGAGAGTGTCGGTCGTGTGGACCAACTCACGAGCAGTCGAGTCAGGAGGTGCGCGGCGCTTCCTCCACGCTACACTGTACGCAACGACGTAAAGCATACAATTGTTGACATGCGCAGCCGCCACCAATGGCTTCTCAGCCAGAGAGATAGAGAGAATGCTTCTTTCTTGCGAATTTCAACACAGTAGTTGGTCGTCCGAGCTGTTGCACATCAAGCTGCTCAACTGGCATTCGTCGAGAGAAAACGAGAAGAGATGAGTCGGGGCTTCAGTTTTGCCGAGTGATGAGCGATATGTCAGAAACCGCCGAGCGCCCTTCGTCGAGTGTCAAACGCCATGCGCGATCAACGGATGACCAGCTTCATCGTCGTTTTCGCTCTGAGCATTGACATCGTTGTAGCTTCGCTACAAGACGATGGTGTCATGAAGACTCGGAGAAGAAAGCTGGTCACCATTGATGATGCTGTCGATTGTGATCTGACGAGTATCTGACGTGTGGCTCCCAATAGTTTACGCATGAACGTCCCCAACTCGAAGAGATGTCCACTGTGAGATCTTGTGGTGGGTATCATGGAAGCCAATGCGCAAACTCTTTGCGTCCTGTACCCAAGTGATCGTCACTGCTTGAGACAAGATGATGCTACAATGGTAAATTGGTGAATACTTGTGTCGGTTCAGCAGTGGTATCAGATCTGAACAAAGACATGTGGTGTGTCGCACTACCTGTGTTTTCAGATATTCATTGTCAACCCATACGCAATTTGTAAAACAAAGCTTTTAAAACCCTCCATCAATCTATATTTGGCCAAGTTGTTATGACTATGTGCTTTCGTGCGCGTCATCCCTCTGACGTCAAGTGTGACATGTGCCCACCAGCTCCAGCGTGAACACAACACGCGAACACGTTAAAGCGCAGACCTGCTCCATTTTCTTTCCTCGTTCCTCGTCGCCTCTTTCGCGTGCATATTCTCGATTAACGAGCGCCATGGAAGTCGAGACCGACGCCATCCTCTCGCTGCTGGACTCGCTGCCGCCGGAGGATGAGCTCCCAAGCGTCATCCTCGAGTCGCTGACCGACAGCGACAACGACTCAATGGATCACGACGCGCTGCCGAGCCCACGCGTGCCCCCCATTCGACCGGCGGCGCCCCCCATCTCAGTCCTCGACAGCAGCGTGAGCAAACCGGCGAAAGCGCCTACGGCGTCATCTCGCAAGGGTCGAGGGTGTCCGGTGAAGCGCGAGATCGAGCAGCTCCGGGAGATGGAGCGCAAACTGGAAGCGCAGCTCGTGTTGCTGCAGAGCCGAGCAGACTCACTCGCCGAACGGCAGCGCGTCAGTCCGAGTCCGCCGCCCGTCGAGTCGACCAGTATTCTCAATAAACTGCCGTCGCTGTGGAAGCACGTCGCCGTGCGTCAATTCCAGCACCGCTGCACGTCGGAAAGCGAGAATATTCGGCTTCGAACGGCGGTGACCGAGCAGCTCCGCGTCATTCAGAGCCTCACGAAGGCGTTGCAACGCGCCGAGCAATCCGTACGTGTCGATCTGTCCTTTTCTCCACCTCTCATTACTCGCTCACACTGCTTTTGATGTAGGCGCGGATTTCGGACAAGCCGACACTCAACGACATGGTCATTCCGGCGACAGGATTCGATCTCACACTGTGCTGCGAGCTGCTATGCATCGTTGATCGCATGGGCGCCGATCTCTCTGGCGTCTACTCGCCCGCACACTTTGTGAAACTCGATGAGTCGTTTCAGGAGATCGAGAACGCGGGCGCACTCGGGTCGCTCACAGGCTGGACGACACCGTCTGTCGCGGTCGTCGAGAGCCGCGTCGTGCCATTCGCTCCAGCGTCCGTCTTCGAGATCGTCTGGCGCGAGCACGCATCGCTGTTGCAGTCTCGAAAGCCGCTTCAGTTTGATATGGTGTGTGTGGGTCTGTCCTGTCGTGCGCGTGCTGGGTCTGTCGGTTCTAATGGTCTGGTTGTCTGTTCTGTCGTTCTGTAGCTGCTCGAGGTCACCGACGACACGTCCATGAGCTCCTTCCAGTACCTGCTGCAGGACCGACGGCCTGCGATTCCACTCAACGTCACGTTCGTCGCAAGGCGCCGCATGATCGATGGAATGAACGTGCTGCTGTGGTCGGCAGAGTTCCGCCCTGCGTTCCGGTTCCCGATCTTGGGCTCCATGCGGTTCCGCACGCTCGGGTGGAACGTCATGCGGCCGGTCGTCGGTCCGTCCGGCGACGTCGGCACGCAGATCCTCACGAAGAACGTCATGGTGCCGTCGGTCACGCTGCCACTGACCGACCGCAACCAGCAATGGAGCGAGTGGGTGCACATGGTCGCACGCAACTCGACGCGTCGGCATGAGTGGATCCTGCGGCACATTGAAGACGCATTTCTGCTGTCGCCGTCCAAAGCGTGTTAGTCAGTTGCTAGGTTGTCGTGACAAAATGAACGAAGTATTATGCGCCAAGTCTACCGTGTGCGAATGGCGAACATGGAAGAGGACGGAGCAGGAAGAGGGACCAGTGGGGGGAGATCAGACAGACGCACATGCAGACAGACACACACAATCGTTGGATTGCTTCACCTGTTGATGCACCGGGCGTCTGTCGCGTCGTCTGTCTTTCGCGTTGGTAAAGAGAACAGCCGAGGTCTCAACAACTGGTTGGCGCCACGCAGGTCACGTGAGCGTCCTGTAAACAATCACAGTCGTCTCTCTCCATCGCTCACAGTCTCTCGGTGTATCGTTGCTCTCAGTTCCCTCGCGCTGTCTGTTTGATGGCGATCGGTTCAGATGGGAAGATGGGTGCTTGTCCGTCTCGTGTCCGCTCCACGTGTCCGGTTTGGCGGGTCGTGTGGCTGCTCAGATGCTGGTCACCGCAGATCCGCAACCAACAGAGCTCTTGGTGACACTGTGCCTTGGAGATCACTCGTCCTTTCCGGGCATTGATCTTCCTCACAGGCTGACGAACTTGCTCCGGTCTCTGCGCCGACTGACTGCAGTTGGAGACTGCAGTGCTCAACGAGTGAGTGGCGCACTGGCTGTCGCTGCACGCGCTGCACATCCATCACTCGGTGGTTTTCTTCGTGCTCTCGTGGAGTCGCTGGCTCCCCGCTCAACAAACGAGCGTCAAGCAGGTAAGGCATTGCCCCCCCCCACACGCACTGGAGACTGTACACAACTGCAGTACCTGCTGAATCCTCTCCAACAATCAGCAATCCATCCATTCACGAGGTCGACTGCCGTCCTCTGCCGTCCATCATCTTTTTGCTCTTCTTCAGTCGGTATCATCCCCGTCCAACCGCAGCTTCGGTCCCACTTCGTTCTAGTGATCGATAGCATGGAGCATCAACAACAACAACAGTCGCCTCCCATCGGTCTCTCGGACGCGGAAAACCATGCGATGAACGCGGTGTTGGAACTTCTCGGCGACTTGCAGGACCTCGATGACGCCCCGAGTCGCGCTGCAGCCGCCTCAACGTCGCAACGACCAAAGTCTTGTGACGCCGACGGAGCAGCAGCGTCATCGCGTCCATCGGGCGACGCTACGCTTCGCAGTGACACGCGTGCACGGCAAGAGCTTCGGCAGCTGCGCCACGTCGTGCAAGATCTCGAGCTGCAGCTTCAGGCACATCATCACCGCTTTCGTAGGCGCAGCTCACTGCATTCTTCCTCTTCGTCGTCTCCTTCTTCGAAACCGACAGTGACCGCGCGGCGCTCGTCCTCGCGCGTGCGTCAAGCGACGAGAGATCGTCGCCGGATCTCCATGTGGCGCCACATCGCAGTGCGGCAGTTCCGTCAGCGTCGAGACGCCGAGCTCGAGAACGAGCAGCTCAAGATCGCGCTGCAGGCGCAGCTACGAACGGCAGACGCGCTCCAACGACTGATCCAGCGAGCACCGTCAGCGGTACGTTTCTTCGACTGCTTTAGGCGCCTTCTGTTCACAGCCTCTCATTCATCGCTTGATAGACGCCGTCGTGCAGTGATCCACGCGTTGTCTGCGCTGAGCGCGTCATCGACGTCGCCGACGCGGCCCGCATGCCGCTGCTGGAGGCGCTGGTGTGCCGCCTCACGTCCATGCACTCGATGGTACAGAAGGCGTCGAAAGTCGCGGAAGCTGTAGTGGCGCAAGAGGGCGAGTTTCGAGACGTCCGCGTCGAGACGGACGCCATCGCGATTCGCTTTGGACGGCTACTGCCGCTATCGGTTCAAGCGTGTGCGGAATTGCTGTGGAGAAACTTTCGCTGGCAGTCGCAGGTACCGACACGAGACAACAGCAAGGTCAGTGCCCCCCTCATTCTTTTAGTTTTTATCTCTCTCTCTCCCTCTCTCTCGCTCGTTCTTACCGAGATTGCATGGATAGCCATCCTGTTGGATGCGACGATTCCACCTTCACGTTGAGACTGGCGACGCTGCTGGTTGGGTAGAGGGTGTGCTCGTCGGCAAGCAGACCAGCGATTCGAACCGGCAGCACCACATCGCCTGGACCGGCCACTACAAGCCTCTGGGCTCCAGCTTCTCCGAGTTTGACGGCGCATTCGAGTTTCAGTCCGAGGGATGCATGCTTCTCGATACGATCACAGTCGATGGCGTCGAACTCACACGACTGTTGATGCAGCACGACGTTCAACCGGCGGTAATTGAGGCGACGCCCGAGTCTCGACTCGCGCTGCAACTGGTTGCCGAGTTTGTCGTCAGTACGATTACGCAGCACCACGAAGCGCTGCAACGGCAGCTCGAAAGTTTGTTCCTTTATCCTGAGGGTCACACACCCGATATGAGCGAATAGATTACGATTTTATTGAGCGTGTGCTTCACCTGGAATGTGCTGAACGACAGGATCTGCTTCTGAACGGCCGGCGTTGGCCAGGAAGCTTTGCAAAAATTCACACGACAGCGATTGCAGAAGCACTCATGCGATTCACGTATCACGCAGCCTTCTCACATTGTCCGATTATTCGCCACCCCCATAGCATCCTTTCTCCCTCCTTCACCGTTTGAATCTAATCTCCCCGTTGCCTCGAGGAGAATACTGCTACTATAGCTCTTGTAGCACCGGTGCCTTCTCCATTTCGGCCGTGCCACTCCGCTTAAGTGACGCGTCGATGAGCACATTCTCGATGACTCGTCGGCTCGTTTGAAGATGTGTGTAGACGCTTTGCAGGACAAAGTTGGTCAACGTGCCGGTTTTCTGCCGACGGTTTGGGGCGTCCTCGATGACAAACGGAATCGCGACGTGCTTGGACTGAATCCGCGTGAGAGGGCATCCCGTGGCAGACGGCACGGGTTTCAAGAGCGTCCAGCCCTTTTGCTGAACAACCAAACCGCTTGTCTCTTGCGGAGACGACGTGCTCTTGATCTCTGGGTCGATCATCGCAGCCCATTCGATGGCGATGCGGCCATCGCTCAGCATGTCTCTCCGAGCGATCAGTCGTCCTCGAAAGTCAGCCTCGTAGCGCTGAACGCTAACAAGGAAGCAAAAGTGTTTCTTGAGCGTCGTCTCGGTCCACTCTAAAATCTACATCCAATATCAACGATCATAATAGTCACGAGAGTTCTTCAGTGTCAACAAGCAAAACCACAAATGTCGCACCTTGCGAGAGCCGCCGTCGGAGCTTCCGGTGGTCGCAAAGTAGCCCCACACGGCGTCCGCTGTGGGTCGCACCTCGAACGGCAGATTGCGCGCGTCAATGACGTTCACGACCGTTCCTCCCTCGGGATTTGCACACACTTGGATGTCGCGAACGGCGCCTGTGTCTTGCAAGTAGAGCGGGTCGGAGAACACGGCGTCGCGCTCGTGCCGCATCAGATCGACGACACGCGTGAGCTCCTCGAACGCGTCATGGTCGTCACTCTCGCTCGGGGTCGCTGACACGCGATACTTGGGCTCTGCGAGCGTCGGGAATAGCTCGGTCTAGATGCGGAGCCGTTTACAAAAACTTGTGTAAACACATAGGAATGGACAGCAGCGCACCTCTGTCTTGCAGCGCCGTAGCAGGCGCTCAAGGCTGCGGGCGAGCTTGAGCTGGCTCTGGAGCGCACGCCGCAGCCGTCGGTTATCGTCGACGCTTTGCTGGCGCAGCGCAAACTGCCGCATCGCCAGTCGTTCCCATGCTGCTCGGGCGCCCTGCGGGACCGCCTTCGTCTCGGCTTGCTGCTCGCACGTGGACGCGGACGCGGCATCGCTGCGCTGGCGCTTGAGCACTCGCAGCGTCTCTTCGAGCGCCCGCGCTTTGCTTCGCAGGTAGAGGAGCTCCTGGCGGTACGCGCGCACGGGGACCTCACGGTCGTCCTCGGAGGACGCGGACGAGGACGCGGACGAGGAGGAGGAGGAGGAGGAGGAGGAGGAAGACGGCAGCGCGTCGAGGTCCACGTCGCTGTCGCTCTCGAGGTCGTCGAGCAGCTCCGCCAGTGCGCGATCCACAGGGTCGCGGGGGTCGTCCGCCATGGTGGACGCGGGTGCTGGTGGTGGCGTCGGTTCAATGTTGAAAAGACCCCTAAAGTTGCGTTGCGACATGCGATCCACATGGGTTTATAGAGGCATAACATGTTATACCAGTACCCTGTTTCTGCGCTATGGGCGCGTTCGATGCCCACGCGCACTGAGGGAAGTTAACCACCATCCACACCCATCGCGTCCACAGTCCACACTGTGGACGCCAAGCTGTCATCATCATCGCCATTTTCTCTCACTCTCCTTCTTGAGCTACTGTAATACAACGACACCTTCTAGAGCGCGAGAGGATGAACGCACCGACGCCCACGCCGTGGAACGAGCTTCAGGAAGACCCCGAGACGCTGCGCGCTGCGCTCGCGATGGTGGACGCCGACTGGGATCCGCTGGCGCTGCTCGGGCTCGACACGACCAGCGAAAGCGGCGGCAGCGGCGGCAGTGAAGGCGACGCCGAGCTCGAGGACCTGTCCTCGCTGCTCCAGGACATCGGCGACGACGCCGGAGACGACGCCAGCGAGCCGGCCACGGGGACCAAGAAGCGGCGTCGCAACCGCCGCCGCGAGGAAGTGTTGTACCTGCGCGACAAGGTCTCGGAGCTCGAGTCGAGCCTGCAGGCGTTGAAGCAGGACAAGCTGCTCGGGCGTCGGCAGTGGAACGGAGGCCCCGCGTCACAGCAGCAGCAGCAGGCGCTTGTCGCGTCGATCTGGGTCGATCTCGCGACGCGCCAGTACCGCGAGCGCCAAAAGGCCGAGTTTGAGAACGTCAAGCTGCGCGCGAAACTCGAAGTGCAAGTCAAAGTCGCTCGCGACCTCATCCGCTTGATCCAGCGCGCACAGCGCCAAGAGGTAATGAATGCGCTGCCGCTCATGGAAGAAAAAAATGGTGGATGTGACAAGTTTGTGTACCCGTGTTCAGGATGATATCACGCTTCCGTCGTCCAAGCGACTCTGTATGCCGGCGGAGCAACCCGGCAAGACCGAAGCCGAGCAGCTCAGCCAACTCGAGCAGCTCTTCGTGCTGACAGACGAGCGGCTCGCGCCACTGAGCATGCGTCGTGGAGCCACGCCAGCATCGATAATGGCGCCGCATCGCGAGGTCAACGTGTCCGAAGTTGGGCCAAACGTTGTGGCGATCGAGATGATGGCGTCCTGGGTGCTCCCGTTCCCAGTCCGCGACGTCAACGAGGCAGTGTGGAAGTACCACAACCGTACCGCAGAGGGTCGTCGCGTGTGCTCGTTCCGTGAGGTCGCAGAGGTGCGTGGTGACGACACGATCATCAGCCAGTTCGTCGTCTCTGCCGTTGTCGATGGCGTGACAAATGAGGTCCACGGCCGACAAATGGTCAAACGGTTCGACGTCAACGAGGACTGCGGTGTCTTCGTGACCAACATGGCTGTGATGAAGGAGTCCTTCGTGCTCACGACATTCGCTGGTGCTGACGTCTCGGAGGAAACGTGGCTGCGCGTGTCCCGAGTTCCCCTCGAGACGGAGACGTCTTCCGTGCCAGCAACGACATTGACGCGCATCGAGTCGGTGCGTCGAGTCTTCATTCGCAGTCGACACAATGAAGGCTGTGAAGCGCCCCAGGATCCGATGGCGTTGGTAGACTCAGCGACTGGCGCCATGGAGCGAGAGAAGACTGGTCGACGAGTCGGAGCGCTGACCGAGTTTATGCTGTATGTTGTTGCTGAGGAGCTCACGTGGAAGCAGCAGTCAATCGAGTCGACGTTGCTACTAGCGCCGAAGATCTAGATCCACGAGAGACAGGGCAATAAAAACAATGAAGATTGCACGTCCCGACAGTCGCAACGGATACTTGTGTAAGCCTGCTTGCGCACGCAAATATGGTAGACAGCTTCGTCTATGGTTTTGCTACGGATTTCGCTTCGTGTCAACGACTTGGAGTGGATACGCGCCAATGTCATACAATGGGGTACCAGCACAGTCGATGACGGCGACGCTGGGCTGCGTACTGAGGCTGCTATCCGCGCACACTGGCGAGCCATGCATGAAAACTATGCCCGAGACACTGAACCCGTCGGTCACCCATGCTGGCAAGCGTCCATTGATTTGAGTGTGCTCGAGATACAACCTGGACGCGGTACCATTTAAAGAAATCGTGTCGGGTAGTGATGCGATTGGATTCCCGCTGAGAAAAAGCTCGAATGGCAGGTATCCAGCAGCGTCGCTCC
Source organism: Pythium insidiosum (assembly GCA_022836835.1). NCBI lineage: Eukaryota > Oomycota > Peronosporomycetes > Pythiales > Pythiaceae > Pythium > Pythium insidiosum. Next base: position 709,701 of record JAKVDI010000014.1, read on the forward strand.
GATTCAGAGGAAGTGTTGTGATACGATTGAGCGCCACTGATAGGTGGAATAGATTGAGCCGCAAGAGCATCATCGGAAACTCCGTCAACAGCGTTCGTTCGATGTACACGATCTGCACCAGCGGCCATCGGACATCGAGATCGTCAGGAAGTTGCGTTAAATTGGAGAAAATAATCTCGATATCTGTCAGAGCGATCGGCAGCGGCTCCAGTAACGCTGCAGGAAATGCCGACATGTTGACGCGCACGATGCCAACATACCCGAGTCGAATTTGTGTATCTCTATTGAACGCTGCAGAATGCGGCCATGAGACGAGTGTTGCATTGTAGATGTCGAGTGTACTGAGATACCGGAAGATACTGATCTCTGGCGGAATAACGAGTGATGAACAATGCGAGATCGTCAACGCGTGCAAGGCTTCGGGTTGAAATGATGAGAAAGCTGTCGCTACAGGTGTTGACACGCCTTGTTGGTGGCAATTATACTCGAACTTGACACACGATGGTCGATCTCGAATAAACCACGGGTGGATTCGTCCGATGCAACCTTCGACGGGAGCATGGGGGAACGCGAGAAATGCGTGCAGATGCGCACCAGCGACGACGAGGCCGAGAAGAAAGAAGACAACGAGCCCCACGAAGTTAACAGTTTGAGTAAATCTCCGATTGCACGAGTTTGGTTGGTCAGCGGAAAAAGCAGGTAAGTCCTCAGTCTGGCTTTCAATTGGAACCACAGCACTGAGGCGGACAGAACGTTGGTTTTGCAAAGATGAGGGCATTGGGGAGAAACGAGTTAGGAATCCTCGGATGCTCCGAAGACAGCGCAAGATTCCGAGGTGACCAATCGCTTTTGTGACACAATCGCCGGTCGTGATTGCAAGAATGGTTTGGCTTTCGAGGACCATTTGGATGAACATTTTGTCATCATATAGGACTTCTCCAAACTCAGGCCTTGGATACAGTAATACCCACGGCAGAAAGATGATCGTTGGCAGTACCACTGCGGTTGAGATCGACAAAACAACATCTACAACAATGTAGATGACTCGACGTCTGGTGTTGCCGCGTACGATGAATCCCGTGATGAAAGGCGGACTCCAGCAATTGATTATAATTGCAAGCACCACGACATGGTTGATCCATGGACGAGAGATGAAATTGCTGAACTTGTATGCCTGGATACATTTCGAAACAATCTCGATGAGCTCTCGAACGATAAACACCGTCATGAAATGCTCGCTTTCGGTTCCCAAGAGACCCCGAAGCTTTCGAACTCTTTGCCAAACTGCCATTGCCATCGTCAACAGTCGTTGAGTGATTTTTGAAGATGTCAAGTTTTTGAAATATCTCGGAGTATTCAACCTGGAGACCAGCAAAAAATTTCGTTCTCGTTGCCTTCATGTCGCTTGCTTTCACCAGGTAGACGGCTCCGCTTCCATCGAGATATCACGAAGAAATGGATTATATCGACAAGATTCAACACAGCGATTACGCGAAAGACATTACCCCAAGCTGTGAAGTTGCGATCACCTGGGGGAGGCACAATGGTCAACGCGAAATACACCATGGATGGACTGTCCAGATACACGTGAACAGCGCCGATGAAGAGAAGATAGGCCGTGCACGCGAGCTGCGTCACGATCAAGACAGCGAAGAGCGCAGTGTTCGGCGTCACCCATGGCAACGCGTTGTGAATCATCTGAATATGTTCCCATCGCGCCTTGCTGTTGTCTATGACAGTGGTGTCTGATGGAATGACCATTAGAGCAAGGCAAAACTGAGCGAGTTCGACGTCACTGGACAATGTGAACGCTACAAATATGATAGACTAAATATATGTCTGCTGTACCAATGCGATCTGGACACCACAGAGCGCTGGATCCAGTCTGGTCAAAACTGTAGTCCACACTCTTCAGGCTTGTGATCCCTATAGTGTTCTCGGCTCCATCATCGATGGGAAGTAATCAACCAGTCGTCTCTACTGTTGTTCTGCGATGTAATTCTGCAGTGTGACAGAATTGTCGCGGTGTGTTGAAGGCTGATGATGAGGCAGCGTAAGCTATCCGACGTGAGAGTGAGAACAGAGAGAGGCTTGCACGCAATGAGATCCGATAAAAACAACTTACTACACGCAGTCTAGCTCACACTGAGCTGCTACCCCGCAACTTCAAAAAGCACCTCTTCAGATCACACGCACTGCGGACTTGACACTCTCACAGAAAGCATTGATCAGATGAACAGTCGACGCAATGCCCGGCCGTTTCGACGCGACGGTGGGAGATTGTTTGGGTGCGATCGCTGCGCTTTCGTCTCGGCGAGGTAATGCGTTGTGACGAGATATCGCTCGATATTGTTGTCGTCCACTGGAAGCGCCACCTGCGCTGCATTTTGCAGGAAATCATCATCCTGCAGGGCGACCAGCGTCGCCATAATGGCACCGAACTGGTCTGGTCGATTTGGCGCCAGCAACACTCGTCCACAACGACCTCCTGCGAATGGCTGGAGCCTAAAGACAAGGTCGTCTATGAATGATCGGGCCGTGATAGGTCGCGTCCGCAGCCACGGAGGCGCTTGAGCTGCGTTCAGACCGCTCACCGCATCCACAAACGCGTTCACATTGTCGACTTCCCAGTCGAAAAGGACACCCGGATCATCGTCGTTGATCTGGATTGATGACAAGTACTCATCAAGCTGCCACATCGCAATCATCGTCAATATCGTGAGCCTGGTACTACAAGTGCAACAACATACAATACACATCACTCACCAATGGGATTGCCGCGCGGAAGGAAAAATCACTGCGCAGCCTCTCGTCGAACAAGTCAACCGACATTGGCGCGCACGACGATGGATCGCCACTTCATCCGCTTGGGCTTGCTCTCCGCTGGTCGTCTGCCGCTTGCTAGAGATGCGCACCAAGCGACGGGGTCCGCCTCCCTCGCTCATACTCCCGCTTTGCTTTCGCTTGTCACTTTCTCACATTGCTGATGCCGTGTACGATGAATCCCGTGATGAAAGGCGGACTCCAGCAATTGATTATAATTGCAAGCACCACGACATGGTTGATCCATGGACGAGAGATGAAATTGCTGAACTTGTATGCCTGGATACATTTCGAAACTATCTCGATGAGCTCTCGAACGATAAACACCGTCATAAAATGCTCGCTTTCGGTTCCAAAGAGACCCCGAAGCTTTCGAACTCTTTGCCAAACTGCCATTGCCATCGTCAACAGTCGTTGAGTGATTTTGAAGACCAAATCTATGTCTGTTGTACCAATGCAATCAGGACACCACAGATCGCTCGATCCGGTCTGGTCTAAACGGTACTCCACACTCGTCGAAATTCTTGCATCCGACGTGACCTTACGTAAACTGGAGCTTTGAGTTTAGATTATCACATTCAAGCTAAACAGTGTATCCACAACAGTTTTGGACATATACGCGACCGACTTTCTTAACGACAGCATTGTTCTCGTAGCAACGTCAAGTTCCAACGTCACCACGTGTTCTCTGTGGGGCGAGTAAAAGATTCTCGACTTGTTGTTGCATGGTGTCGAGATGAATATGAAGCAAGTAGAACACGTAACTCGTCAGCAGTTCGATCTTCTCGCCACAGTTCACGACATTTCGTCTGTCCGCCGACGGCGTCGCATTGATACGCGTTCGCACAAGTGCCGTGTCGTTTGTCTCGGCAACTTCGACCGTTGTCCAGCCTTGTTGACGCATCGTCACTCCATCCATAGTGACGCCCTCCACCTCAATAGGCTCTACCACAACGACCCAGACGACGACTATGCGATTGCGTTCGATGTGACGTCGAGCGACAAGACGTCCGCGAAAGCGCCCAAAAAACCGTTTCACCTTGAGCTCGACGTGAAGATCCTTTATGACTACATCTGCATCTTCCGCCTGAACGTCCTGTTCCGCAGACAATGAGTTCGCCATACTCAACAATGGCATTCCAAGAACTCTGTCACGTACGTGTGCGTGAAAACCCTGTGAAGAATTGGATGATGCGTGTACGAGATGCTGCCAGATCGCGTCGGCAGTCATGGAGATGTCGAATGGTAGCACAAACGCGTTCAACAGCTCGATGTGGATCCCACCTCGCGAGTCCACAGTTGTTGCGATGTCGCACACACGAAACTGACTCAGCGGCTGGTTTCTCGGCGGTGTAAAGCGCTCGTCGGAGTATGCAGCATCGACGTCGCGGTGCATCTCTTCGCATAATTGCAGCAGCACATCGACGTTTGCGCACAGATTGAATCCTGTCCTTATTGGACTGGGCGTTCTGGTCAGTTGGCTCGTCTCGGACTGGAGACCCTACATAATTGACTTTAGGATACGACACCACCATCAGCAGCCACATTTCAGAGTGAAAGCACGCACCTCATGGTCGTGAGAACGTTTTATCAGGCGCTCAACGCAGCGCATGAGTTTCAGTTGATCCTGCAACGCGTTTCGTAAGCGCTGGTTCTCTACTTCAGCTTGACGTCGTTGCTTGTGCTGCCGCATTGCAAGCTCTTCCCACAGCGGAACCACTTGTGTCTTCTGACAGGAAACGCGACGACTGGCTCTAGCGGCGTTTCGTAGTAATTTGAGTTTCATCTCCAATTCATCAGCGTATTGGCGAAGTGCTTCCAGCTCTTGCTTCCGCGATCGAGTGGGGGCTTTCATGACTTGGGCGTCAATCGAACAAAGAGTCTTCCGTTCTGTCGCGTCGTCTGAGCTAGCTGCTGCGTCCAGCGATGGTTCATCATCGCTGTAGCTGTCAGAAGCCTCGAATTCGTCGAGAAACGCACGCACTGCTCGCAGTGATCCAGCGTCTTCGTGAAGCTCAGCCATCGACCGACTGACTTCAAGTGAACTCGGGCGTTGGATGGAAGAGAAGACGACGACTCCTCGTCGGACTGAAGGATGGCTGACTGGCCGACGAGCAGCACGCGGGGTCAGGATGAAGAAGGCGTCGAGTGCGACGTTGGGCGTGGCTTCCTTGTGAGCGCTTTGTAAACGAGCAGTCAGTCATCTTTTCAGCAATGGATCCTGACACATGTTCCAACCATCAGCTCATCAACGCATTAATTATATGAGGTTCAATATCCTTCATCTCACTGATTATGTTGACACGACCCAAACGGATCATATTAGCTATTACAGGTACGTATGCAAGATGGCTACAGTTCGGAACTCTCAAGTGCTCTGGGGTCGCCGATTCGAATCCACGAGCTCGAGCGGGTACGCGCCAGCAGCGAACTCGGAAGGCACGTCACAGCTGATTGGTACTGCTGACGTTGTGGTGTTGAGGCCGTCGCAAACAGGGCTGCCCCACAGAAAGGCAATATCGGAGACCCCGACACCGTCTGTCAGCCACGACGGCAACGGCCCAGAGATCTCCGTGTTCTCGAGAAAGAGCAGTGCCATCGGAAATCTCGATGCGATTGTGTCTGGAAGCTGCTTGATTGGATTGTTGCTTAAAACAAGCACATACGGGAGATACTCTGCCGCATCGATTGGTGCCGTCTCGATGCGATTTCCCAAAAGCGACATTTGGAAGATGTTCATTCGCAGCAAGACCATCGGAAACTGCGTCAACAGCGAGCGTTCGATGTAAAACACTGTAATCGTCGGCCAGTGGGCGTCGAGATCGTCGGGAATCTCGGTCAAGTTGGTCGCAACAAACTCAACGTCTGTTAAAGCTGCCGGTAGCGGCCCCCGAAGTGCCTCTGGAAACGTCGTCACGTTGACTCTAACGAGAGCAAGGTAGCTTAAGTAGAACTGCGTATCTGGGTCAAGCGCTGCATCTTGAGGCCATGCGACGAGCGTGGTGTTGTAAATGTCCATCGAGGTGAGATAGCGAAACGAGCGAAGGGCGCTGGGGACAACAAGACTTGGGCAGTGCGAAATGATCAGCGCCTGCAGCGCAGCCGGTTGAACACTCGAAAACGCCGAGTGAGGTAGCGTCGAGACGTTTTCTCGATAGCAGCTAAACTCATACTTGACACACGAAGGGCTCCCTCGCACAAACCACGGATGAATGCGACCGATGCAGCCGACGACGTGGACTTTACGATTTCGCAGGAACGCGTGCAGATGCGCGACTGCGACTACAGCGCCGAGAGTGATGAAGAGAAGACGTCCAGTGCGGTGTAGAGCATGTGCAAACCGATGCCGACGAGACGTGCTGGAGGCTCCAGTCGTGCTTCCTTGGGACGAAGCATCCCCGGGAACAACTGCACGACGACAACCCAAGGAGGTATTCGTCATTGTTGTTGATCCTCTGAGAGAGTAATACACGGAGCTTCGTATGGCCCGCAAGCAGTGGAGAATACCGATATGCGCGATGGCCTTGGACAGACAGTCGCCCCAGGAGATCGCGAGGACGGAGCGAACTTCGAGCATCAGCTGGATAAAGGTTTCATCGTTGTATAAGAGCTCGTCCCACGCGACAGATCCAAAGACGAGAAGCCACGGGATGAAGATGACGGCTGGTAGCACTACTGCGGTTCCGATCGTCACAACGACATCGCTAAGGAGGTATGCGATGCGCCTCCGCACAATGTCTTCCACGACAATGCTGGTGATGAGCGGTGTTCCCCAACAGTCGAGCACAATGCACGTGACGAAGACATGGTTGATCCACGGCCTAGAGATGAATTTGCTGAACTTGTAACCTTGTACACACTGAGCAATGGCCTCCACGAGCTCTCGAATGACGAAGACGGTCGTAAAGTGCTCACTCTCGACACTCAGCAGCCCACGCCGCCCGAACAAAAACGAGAAACCGCGTCGAACCAATCGCAAGAGCACCAGAGGTCCCTGGAAAACAAACTGGATCGCACGCATGTCCAGCTTTATCCGTATCCGCCCAAAGAAGGAGGCGCGTGGGGATGGAGATTCCGTCCTTCGCGTCAGGAGTCTGCGTGTCAACCGCATGATAGAAGCGGCTTTGAGTTGTCGTCTTCCCGACGCCAAAAGGTCCTGTCGAGTGAAGTGCCGATACGTGCTAGAGACACCAAACCAGCTCACGTCGAGAAGATGTAGACCCGCGATGGCTCGAAAGACGTTGCCCCATGCTGTAAAGTGTCTCGGGTTGGGAGCCGGGAGAATGCTAGCCGCATAGTACTCCATGGTCGGATGGTCGAGGTACGCGTGCACTCCGCCCAGACCGAAGAGAAACATCGCGCACAGAAGCTGAGTGCCAAGCAACGTAGCGATCCCAACAGCTCCAAGTCGTGGGAGTCGACGGCGCCTCAGTTTAGGTTCAGTGTGGCGAAGCCCCGAAATCCATTGAGGCGAACGCGACTGCACGGCATGGGCAGCATCGTCGTCAAATGGGACCACCAGCGCGGAGGGCGCTGCTGCCATTCTTGATGCCAAGTCACGATGCCTATTGCTCTCGTGGGGGCGTCCAAGTATTCCTGCATGAACGATTCGGCGCTTTGCTTGCTTGAGTGGATGTGTGTGGAGACTTTAATTTATTTGTGGACGGATGATGTGGGCGATCCACATCTATTCCCCACACTCACGTTGTGGACGTGGTCTCATTGAACAATCATCCGAGCACACATCATTTACGGTCGATGCGGACGCCGTTTCGTGTCCATCAATCCGAGTGGATACGCACCGAACGCAGCCACACTGGGGACGTCGCACACGACCACTGCCTCACTATCCGACAGCTTCGCGCTGTGGTCGCAAAGCGGAGTGCCCCAGAGATACAGCAGATCCGTGACGCCGAGGCCATTCGTCGCCCACATCGGGAGAGGTCCCGGGAAGGGCGTGTTCTCGAGGCTGAAAATCGACATCGAATGCTTCAGGGAAGCCGCGAGCGTGTCGGGTAACGCGTGGATCGGGTTTCCTGCCATGATGAGGGCGAACGGGAGCCGCCCGACCGCTTCGTCACGATCGAACGGTAGCTCCGCGATGCGATTCCCTGCCAAGGACACTTGGAACGTTTGCATACGCAGCAACACGAGTGGGAACTGCGTCAGCAGCCCGTGCTCGATGAAGAAGACGCTTAACGCTGGCCACAAACGGTCGAGGTCGTCGGGAATGCTGGTCAGATTCGTGACCACGAGCTCGACATCCGTGAGTCCGCTCGGTAACGGTGCCAGCAGCGCCTCTGGGAACGTGGACATGTTGACGCGGATGACGCCGACAAATCCCAATTGATCCTGTCTCTGAGCGTCAAAGGCAGCATCACGAGGCCACGCGATCAGCGTCGAGTTGTAAATCTCCAACGCACTGAGAAAGAGAAACTGTTTCACGGTGGTCGGGACCACGAGCGCTGGACAGTGCGAGATCACGAGAAACTGGAGCGCGTGCGGGTGAAACGACGAAAACGACTGCTCATCGGGGGTGTTCACGTCTCGAGCATAGCAGCTAAACTCGAAGACCACACACGACGCACGACCTTGCACGAACCACGGGTGGATGAGCTCCTTGCAGCCGTCCACGCGGATATCGCGATGGGCAAGAAACGCGTGAAGATGCGCACCAGCGACGACGGCGCCCAGAAGAAAGAAGAAGACACGGCCGATGCGATGCAGGACATGAGTGACTTGGTTAAAACTGGAGAGCGATCGGTTCACAGTGTTGGCCGGACGAGTCACGTCGCCGCTCACAGGGGCGACAGAAGTGCGAGATAGCTGCAGAACGCTGCGAGCCGCTGTTGCCTTCGATCGTGGGGGATGTAGAAACCCCCGAATGGCGCGTAGACAATGCAAGACGCCGAGATGCGCGATTGCTTTCGTGATACAGTCGAGCGTTGAAATCGCGAGGATCGAACGGCTCTCGAGAAGAAGCTGCATGAACGCCTTGTCGTCGTAGAGTAGCTCGGGCGGAAACCGGTCGTTCTTGACGTCAAACTGAAGCACCCATGGCACGAAGATGACAGTCGGCAGCACGACGGCGGTACCGATAGTGACGACCACGTCGCTGACGAGGTACGCGAATCGGCGTGTCGCTAGGTCTTTCGTCAGGATACGAGCCATGAGAGGCGTGCCCCAGCAGTCGGCCACGATGGACAGCACGAAGACGTGATTTATCCACGAGCGTGCGATGAATTGGCTAAGCTTGTAAGCCTGTACACACTGCGCGATGGCTTCAACGAGCTCACGTATCACGAACACGGTCGTAAAGTGCTCGCTCTCGATGCCCAGCAGTCCTCGTCGCCCAAACACCACACGAAAGATCCAGCGGCATGACCTCATGACCACGCGCACCCCTCGAAGCACGAGCTTTACCACACGAGACGTGCCACGCCAACAGCGAGAGCGTGCCAGTACATGTTTCCACGCGGTCGCTGATCTAGATGACACGAGACTGGCGTGGAAACTACGTACTACGTCCACTGAGGTCGCTGTGAGCCGTCGACGTCCTGATGCCAGCACTTGGAGACGCGGGTACCGTTGGATCCACTTCCACAGCACGACTTGGATGACGTCCAACACGTGGAGCACCGCGATGACGCGGAAGACGTTGCCCCACGCCTGGAAATGAGGCGCCACATGCGGCGCCACGAGACTGGAGGCGTAGAAATCCATGTCGGGTCGTGCGAGCCGCACGTGGACGCTGGCGAGCAGCCCCAGAAAGACGGCGCACACGAGCTGCGTGGTCAGTAGCACGACAAGTCCGACGATCTCATGACGTGGACGCAGCTGCAGTCGCAGTCGCCCGCTACTAGCGCGAAGCGCATCCAGTGAAGACTGGCGGAGGACGGAAGCGACCACGGGGCGTCTGGCAGATGCATGGACTGGCGGTAGCTCTGGCGCTGGTGCCGGTGCCGGCATCACGTGGGTGGGGCTGGTCTTCATGCGCTCGGGAAGGAACGACCATCCGAACGAGGTTCACCAGCCACGCAACACCGTCGGTCGCCGTAAAAAGACCAGAGGAATCGATGGCGATGCGACTCGGAAGCAAGACGACGCAAATGAGACCTATTTTTCACTGGAATACACATGCGATCGTGAGCCACGCGACGACCGATCGACTAACCACGTACTGTGCGCTGTCTCAACAGCGCATGGATTGATCGATCGTCAGCTTTCCCTGATTGACGCACGGCTGACGCCGCTTGTCATCGCTTCCTCGAGCAGCAAATTCTCGATCACGCGCTGCTTCCAGTTGATCTCCTGCTCGACTTCTCCGAGTAGGTACTCGGTGAGCGCACCAATTTTGCGCCGGCCATCGAGGAGATCAGCCCCTTCAAAGTGCAAACGCAGTCGACGCCACGACTGCACCAACGCCACGGCGTCGCTGTCACACGTCACCGCTGAACTCGCGACCGGTTGAACGCGAAGCAATGCTTCCTCATCGAGCAACACGCCGTCGAGTGGCGTCGGCTCGAACGCCAGCGGCTCCGAGTGCTTCACCCACGCAAAGAGCTCTCCAGTTGGCGACAGTGTATGTCGTCGCGCGATCATTCGGCCAGCAAAGGTGCCGACCATGCCAGGCTTCTTTGCCTCCGTGCTGTAGACAATGTTCAAGCGATCCTGCGATTCATCTCCGCCCTGCCATGCAAAGAGTCATTGTCCTGGGTCTCTGTGGAGCTCTCAACGGAGAAGGAGGCACGTACTTCTTTGGCTTTTTGAACCATAAAGCGCCAGATGATAGCGCCGACCTGGTGCACGGCAAACGGCACCGCCCAGCTCGCACGGATACAGATCGTGGCGTCGCCCGTGAGTGAGTCCTCGATCAGTTCGACGTCGCGGAACACTGTCTTGTTCATCTGGAAATGCACCGAGGAAAACACGGCGGGCGCTCGACCGTGCAACGCGTCCACGCGTCGCTGCTGCAGCTCGACCTTTTCCTCGACACGCAGCTCATGGCGTGTCTTGGCGCGTTTGCTCGCGCCGCCAGTGAGCTCTTCGACATCCTATCAACAGCACCGACAGCATCCACTCAGTCAGTCACCTACAGTCAGTCTGTGATGGGTCGTATCACGTCGGTCGAACCTGTTGGCGTGCGGCGGCCCTCGTGAGCGCTCGCATGAGGTCGTGCGCGACCTGCACCTGGTGCTGCAGCGTCATGCGCAGCTTGGCGTTGGTCTTCTCCGACTGCACGCGCTGCGTGAGTTGGCGGCTCGCGATCTGTTCCCAAAGCGCCGCCTTGCTGACGGCGCTGCTCGAGGTCGCACGCCGCGAGGCAGCGCGCGTCTGCAGCGCCGCGAGCTCCGCCTCCAGCTCGGACGACTTGGAGCGGAGGTACTCGATCTCGCGCTTGCGGCGAGAGCTCGTGCACATCGACTGCGCCGGTGGTTCCATCGGCGGTGGCGGCGGCGGCAGCGTCGTCGTCTTGGGAGGAGGAGGCGAGGCGGTCGAGGACGCCGCGTCCTCCTCCTCCTCCGTTGTGGAGCCCGCGGAGGCAGCGGGGGAGGAGGCAGCGGCGGGCGTCGACGATGGCTCCAGCATCACTTCCACTGCCTCCCAGGCGTCGATCATCGCCAGCGCCGCCGCCAGAGGCTCCGAGTCGTCGGGAACAAGGACGTCCATCGGGAGAAGTGAGAGAGAGCTCTTTCGGCTCTTTGCCGGGTGACGGTGATGGAAGAGGCGGTGGTGAGGTGTTGTTGACTGACGATGGCCTGATCGAGTTGGACGGGGCTGGGCAGGAAGAATGATGGATGGACGGGTCACAGAGTGATGGTGTGTAGCCATGTTGAGCCAGTCAACGGAGCCGCTGGCTGGAAGAAGAACACCACAACACGAGCGGGAGACAAAATGACCGACGGCTCTCCTTCCCGATACTGTACCTACAACGTACACTCCTGACTCCATGACACACGTACTGCATCCGAGATTCATTCAAGGTATCTACCACTGGACCAACACGCGATGTGACTGATTTGACTGCCTGCATCCTTGCTGGCGTGAACAGTGACCTTACACTGACTCGACTCAGTGTCGCTGTCGTACTGGGAGTTGACTGTTCCCGCGAGTTGCATGCCATTCGCATGGAATGCTTGAGAGTGTTTTCGAATTGGAGCTGCCAGGCAGCGAGAGCTTTATCGCTCTGGGGTCAACGAGAACGGGTACTATTTAAATTCTGTTGTCACAGACTGATCCATCTGTTGTCCTTTACTTCTATCAGAGAATGTTGGAAGTCATAGAAACAACAGAGTAACAGATGTTCAATATTGAAATCAAGTTCAACAAGTGGATTACACTGAATTGATGTGTCTCCACTGCCTATGTCGAAAACACATCCACCCCGAGCTCATGCGCCTTGTTGATAGCCTTCGCAAGTTCATGAGCGTCGAAATCCCTCATATCACCGTCGGCAAAATGCGCGCTCCACACATACCTACCATCCTGCAGCCGCACGGAAGCTACCGTGGCTACAAAGGCTTCTTCTCGCCTGCAACCATTCTCCTCGATTTCGAAGTTCTCGACTAACTTCCACCGAAGCGGAGCTCCAGGCCGCTTGATGAAAAGACTTGTTAGTCTTGCAACCGAGTAGAATCCTTCATCTGCAGCATCGTCGTCCCGAACGTCTGCTCGCGACCGTGCCTTCGGACGTCCTGGTCGCCGACGTGTCGGGAGGCTTGAAAGCAAGCGATCAATGACGAAGGCGCCTTTGATCGCGAGCGTAGCAAAAACATGAGAGCAACTCCACCCGGTGTGAATGAAAGCCTTGCATGTGCAACGTAGATGACGTCTAATCCACAGTATCTATTGGAAGACACGCAACTGAGTCAGTGGAACAGATAATGCATCGCAGAAGTTTGTAAGTAAAACAGGCAACGCTACCCATACACACCTCTTCCTGCTGAACCTGAATTCCAAATCGTGGCCAGCCATCTTGAATTGGTTGCAGAATTTCGACGAGATGAAGTGAAAGGACGTCGAACGCAAGGTTAGACGCATGAGCGTCAGGCTCTAGACGACCACAAAGAGACTTCATGAATCTGTTGAGACCGGGAAAATCAGCCATCAGCACCGCCACAATGCAAGACCACCGAAACTCACAGTGAAACGCGATCACTTGTCACAATCGATCCATTCAAGTTGCCAGCGAAAAGCATTGTGGCCTTCGTGTTGAAAGCGATACCGACTTCAGCGCGACGGTGGCCCTTGGTGCGGATTACGACCTTGTAGTTCCCCTCATCACGGAGAATCATCTGTGTCTTCAGCAGTGTGTCGGCCTCGATGGGACCTGAGGCAGAGCGTAAGTGGTGCTGGCTCATGATCAATGAACAAGAGCATAGAACGGCACCTTACCAGTTGCATACTGTTGCGCAGACGAACACACCATGGATGAATCCATCAGGAGAATTCGTGGCAAAAGCGACGATAGCACAACTGAGGTTGGCGCTCTACACTTGTCTGCAGCAATAAGCTTGATCGAGGCATGATGAGCTTCAATAGCTTGTTGACTTGGAAGAACACCAGGCGCTTCGCTTGCAGTTACAAACCACGAATCCCAGGGTGCGTTCAAATACACGTCTGTGAACCAATGTCCGTAAGATGCCTCTCCCATTTCGATCCATCCGGCCACAAACTTGCGTGCGACACAATGAAACTGGAGTCGCGATCTCGATTCATGCAGAAGTTGAAGTTGCGGTAAAATGAGACTGGTCCAGTTGGCTTGGTCACAGAGGATCTTACGTTTCTTCGAGCATTGCCGGATGACGTGAGGCCAACATGTCAGCAGTCTCACACCAGGCCAAACGGCAGTGAATGCATTAGCGATAGCCCATGAGTGGTCGAGCGAGCCGTACGCGACGTCAACGTCGAGATCTAAATACTTTCTCGCTGCCTCCCGCACAACTTGAAACATCCTTGCGTAGGCCAGCTGAGACTCTGACCGAACAAACATATACACCCACGGAACGAACCGATGCGAGTACCTGTTCTTGGCGCGTACAACAGCTTCTGATCCACAATCGACAAGCGTCCAACCTCCAAAGTGTAACTTGTAAGTGCCGTCTGTTGAACACACCAAACAACCGGGCTGGTCACGAATTGATCGAGCCAAATTCTCCATCAAGGTCTTGCTGGAGATGATCAGCCCAAATGTATCGCGTGTGACTCCAGTTTCGTCCTCGAACGTAGCTTCGAAAAAATCCAATACCAATAGTGTCGAGTCGCCGCTTGCGAGCGAATCGTACTCGATTCGCGATTTGAGCAGTTTCCCTGCCGCCCACTCGCGAATGTGCGCGGGCGTCTTAAACTCCCAGCCGTTGGTTTGCTTTCTTCTTAAATAGGCCTTGCGGTTCTCGAGTTGTTTCTTTGTTGGTAGCATCTTCAATACAGTCACGTCATGTCTGTACTTGTACTCGAGTGCCACAAGTGCACGAGCTGCTCCATAGCCCAGCAGGAGAAGTTTATCGGCTTCGGCCTTTAATACCGCCGGTGACGAACCACTTGTAGACGACGTTGCACTTGTCAACGGTCTCCCCAAAATGAACAATGAAATCGAACTGATCCGTGTTTTTTTTTAGAGTTATTGGAAAACTCAACGAAACCGAAGATCTCCAATCAATCAATCATTGTTTGATGCCATCCACCGAGTGACTTCTTTCATGATGGCTTCACTTTCAATGTTATTGGCTTTGAGTGATGGGTTCACTGTCAATCGTACTCGCAATGTTCAATCACAACAATGATTGATAGCCAATCTGATGGCTGGTGGGTATGACGCTGTGCAAGAGCGCTCGTGCTCTCCGCCGCCATTGTTCCTTTCGTTTTCGAGCCATGAAGACGAATACATGCATCAAGTGTCGCAGCAATCGTTCAGGGAGTCGCTCTCTTACTCGCGCTGAGTTCAAGGCGATGTGCGTGGACATCGCCCAGCGTCTAGGAAGAAAGCGTATTAACGACGAAGCATGTCGTCGGCTTTGGCTCCATATCTCCCCGCGCTCGAATCATTTGTCCAGGTCGGCGACACGACGAAGCATTCATCAAATTCTCAGTCTAATCGAACAGGAACAGATTGAGGCCCGTCATCTTCCCTTCATTAACGATGATGATGATGACGAGTGGCATCTACAGGACAATATTTCGCTCAAAAAGACACCAACATGGCAGGTGAAACGCATTGTCGGGCGGAGCTACGAACAAGGTCAGACGCTGTTCGAGGTGGAGTGGGAAAACACGCTTGAGCCACGAGAACATTTGCCGGCTCGGCTGGTGAGAGCGTTTGAGCAGCGTTTGCGCTCTCAGACAGAGAGGGTTTACATTGATTCTGAAGCCGCGGACGGCTCGGCTGGTGAGAGCGTTTGATTCTGAAGCCGCGGACGACGTCAACGATGCTGTAGTGATTGAGTAGAGCAATACAACAGACTTTCATTGTGGCGACAGATCTTCAGTGCCAACATAGATAACAAAATGGTCAGCGTATGCCAACAGGTTTTAAATATATCCCAACGAGAACATACACGGGTGAAACACTGAGGGCGATATACTTACCTCAGCATTGAGGGACATGCGCCGAAGCAAACGTTCGAGTCGCTGTGCTTCCTTGTGCTGCGTGGCGAGCAAGGCTCGAAGCTGGGCGTTCTCGATCTCGGCACGCTGCCGTCGCTTTTGCTGCCGCATCGCAAACTGCTGCCACAGCGTCGCATGCTCTTCTCGCCTGTCCTCCTCCCTTTGAGCACAGCCGTTTACCAACCGCCGTGACCGTCTCAAAGCGCGCAGAGTCGTCTCCAGCGCGCGTACTCTCTGGCGCAGACGCACGAGCTCTTCGCGCTGCCGAGCGCGGTACTGCTTGGCCCGCAGCGTGGCTGGGACAGGACTGCATGGCACACGCGTGCGATCGCTTTGTCCTGATGCTGGTGGTGGTTCTATAGTCACGCGGCTGGTACAAGCATTGTCGTCCTCAAACGCACACGTTTCCAGTCGCTCACAAGGTGTGAACGGCGTCTCCATCATCAGTGTCGGGATCTTTTGGCTTCCATTTCACCTCTGATACCGCATGGAGATTCGCAGTTTGCAGGGAAAAACCCTTGAAATTAACATGGCTACACTGGATCAATTGAAGAGCTACAAGAAGTGGAAGTGACGAGTGAAATGCACAACAAAAAAAAAAGGAAAACAGTGCCATTGAACGTTTACGATGCCACGAGGACGAACGAAGCCACAAACACACGCGCGCACAAGCGAAGACGCTGCTATTTAGTACGCGCCACCGGTGGTGACGCCGCCGACACCGCCGCCGGTCCACTGACCAGTGCCGCCAAAGCCGTACGAGTTGCCGCCAGCGCCACCACCGCCACCAGACCACTGGCCGGCGCCTCCTCCGCCGCCACCGCCGCTGTAGCCGCCAGCTCCACCAGCGCCGCCGCCGCCGCCCGACCAGCCTCCGGACCACTGGCCGGCGCCTCCGCCGCCGCCACCACCACTGTAGCCGCCACGTCCGCCGCCGCCGCCACCGCTCCATCCTCCGCTGTGGCCGCCGCCACCACCGCCACTGTAGCCACCGCCACGACCGCCACCACTGTAGCCACCGCCGCCGCCGCTCCAGCCGCCACCACCGCCACCGCCTCCTCCGTAGCCGCCCGATCGACCGTAGGTCTCTGTTCGGAGGCGGCGAGTCGGGGCGTTGTCGTCTGGTGTGCCGTCTGGCATGGGCATGGGGGGCTCGTCGCCGTCGAACTCTCCGTCAAAGTCGGCGTCGGGGGCTCCGTTGTTGCCGTCGATAAAGTCGTCTTGCGCGAAGGCGACGTCGGCCGAGAGAGCGATCGCGCAGGCTGCTGCGAGCACGATTGCCTTGGTGAGCGAGTGCATGTCGACTGTGTTGAGGTCGTAGAGTTGGGAGTTGTTTGGTGCTTGGTGCTTGGTGCTTGGATGCTTGGGGGCGTTCTCTCCGAGATCCTCTCGCTTGCTTGCTTGAGCTGTTGATGCGTCGTGCGCGTGTGAGAGGAAATGTGAGAATGAGCTGAGTGACGAGTCGATGCAAGCTGACCGTCGCACATGCAGATCACCAAACGCGCGCTGATGGTGATTGTGGATAACGAGCGTGGGATCTCCGATCAAGCTCAGCAGTTGAGCTGGGCAGAGACAGCCAGCGCCTTTGCTGCGGGCAGACAGACACCCTCGATCGTCGTGCGCACCATGAGACGATTGTGCTCAGCTCCTCGTGCTTTGGGTGTGTGTCTGCCGCGCCACTACGGGATCACACGGCACAAGGTGGCCGTGGAGCCACAGGAGGACAGATGGATCGTTATGTGAGTGGGGAGCGAGACGCGGCAGTCGCATCGAGCCCTGAGAGCCTCCCGGTGTACACTTGAAGCGACCCAACAGCTTTCAATTGCGGCGATGGCGCGTGAGTACGAGAAGATCATCTGTCAGGTCCCATCTGGCACATAGCTCCAGCCTTTTCATCGGAGCTCCCCACTCACATGAGGACCCATCTGTCCTCCTGTGGCTCCACGGCCACCTTGTGCCGTGTGATCCCGTAGTGGCGCGGCGGACACACATCCAAAGCAAAAGGAGCTGAGCACAATCGTCTCATGGTGCGCTCGACGATCGAGGCTGTCTGTCTCCTCGCAGCAAAGGCGCTGGCTGTCTCTGCCCAGCTCAACTGCTGAGCTTGATCGGAGATCCCACGCTCGTTATCCACAATCACCATCAGCGCGCGTTTGGTGATCTGCATGTGCGACGGTCGTCGCCTCACCGCTTTCATCGACTCGTCACTCGGCTCATTCTCACATTTCCTCTCACACGCGCACGACGCATCAACAGCTCAAGCAAGCAAGCGAGAGGATCTCGGAGAGAACGCCCCCAAGCATCCAAGCACCAAGCACCAAGCACCAAACAACTCCCAACTCTACGACCTCAACAAAGTCGACATGCACTCGCTCACCAAGGCAATCGTGCTCGCAGCAGCCTGCGCGATCGCTCTCTCGGCCGACGTCGCCTTCGCGCAAGACGACTTTATCGACGGCAACAACGGAGCCCCCGACGCCGACTTTGACGGAGAGTTCGACGGCGACGAGCCCCCCATGCCCATGCCAGACGGCACACCAGACGACAACGCCCCGACTCGCCGCCTCCGAACAGAGACCTACGGTCGATCGGGCGGCTACGGAGGAGGCGGTGGCGGTGGTGGCGGCTGGAGCGGCGGCGGCGGCGGCTACGGAGGTGGCGGTCGTGGCGGTGGCTACAGCGGCGGTGGTGGCGGCGGCCATAGCGGAGGCTGGAGCGGCGGTGGCGGCGGCGGCGGACGTGGCGGCTACAGTGGTGGTGGCGGTGGCGGAGGCGCCGGCCAGTGGTCCGGAGGCTGGTCGGGCGGCGGCGGCGGCGCTGGTGGAGCTGGCGGCTACAGCGGCGGTGGCGGCGGAGGAGGCGCCGGCCAGTGGTCTGGTGGCGGTGGTGGCGCTGGCGGCAACTCGTACGGCTTTGGCGGCACTGGTCAGTGGACCGGCGGCGGTGTCGGCGGCGTCACCACCGGTGGCGCGTACTAAACAGCAGTGT
The DNA here is from genome assembly GCA_022836835.1 of Pythium insidiosum. Taxonomy (NCBI): domain Eukaryota; phylum Oomycota; class Peronosporomycetes; order Pythiales; family Pythiaceae; genus Pythium; species Pythium insidiosum. The sequence goes on from JAKVDI010000014.1 coordinate 728,115, forward strand.
TTCTGCCATCAGTCGCTGGTCGTCTACACCGCGTTTCTTGATTGTCGGCGTGTCCGCATCATCGGATCTTCTCTCTTTGTGTCATTGTCAATACAATCATTCGTTGTTGCGTACGTACAGTATCCTCGCATCTCTGTTTGTCAGCGTCTACGGGCGCTTGTCTAGTCGCGACCGTAGCAGCACATTCTCAATCATCTGGTGCGTCGTGTTCAACGTGCCGTGCACCGAGTGGATGACAAAGTCCGTGACCGCGCCGACCTTGCGCTCGTGGTCCGGCGCTTCGTCGTCGTAGACGTCCGGCGTCATGACGTACCGCGCTCTCAGCTGCGTGGCCTGCGTCGGGTCCGCAGCAGACGGCGTGAACTCGATCCACGCGCGCTGCCGCAGCAGCAGTCCGCCCATGAGCTCACCAGAGAGCTCCAACGGCTCCGAGAGCATGCTCCACACGATCACAACGCGACCGTCCTCGCGGAACCGGCGCACACACTTTTTGCCTCGGAACTGGCCCTTCATCGGTCCCGCTCGCATCTCGACGAGGAACGACCGCACGATCGAGTCGTCCGTGAGCTCGTGCGTCTGTGGGCAGCAACGCGGCAGTCAGTCCAGAAAGCAGTTTGTCGTCGCCGATTCACGGCAGTCAACGCACCTCTCGCTCCAGTGTGTTCATGCTGCCGAGTCCACGCTCGCTGATGCAAACGAGATGCTGCCAAAACGCCTCGCCGACTTCGCCGAGCGCGAACGGCAGGATCTTGCCGTCGAGCACGTTGACGTACATCTCTTGCTCGCCGTCGTCCTCCGCCATCTTGACCTGGACGTCGCGAAAGATCGGTCCGCGCGCCAGCAGCGCCGCGTCCGCAAAGATCGAGGCGCTTTCCTCGTACTGCGTCTGCAGGCGGCGCATCATGTCCTCCAACATGGCAGCGTCCTCGCTCGGGTGCGTGGTCCGCAGCCACTTGAGCCGCTTGTGGCTCGCGCGATGGGGCTGCAGAATCTGAAAGCGCTCGACTCCAGCGTCTCAGTCCCCCCTGGGAATGAACCAACCTGGAAAAGGATCTAGATCGCCTCTGGCTGACACGTACCTCCATGTGACTGCGTTTCCTCAGTATCCGCTCGAGACTTCGCGCCACGCGGATCTGTTCCTCAAGCATCTCCTTGAGCTTGACGTTCTCGACCTCGGCCTGTTGGCGCTGCTCGTACTGCCGAGCCGCGACGCTCTCCCACACCGAGATGAGCTGAGACGAAGGACGCTCGTCGCGCGACTCGTCCTCAGAGTTGGCGATGGTGGACGCTGTGGATGCTGGCGACGTGGGCGATGGTGATGGCGATGGCAGCGCCGTCCGTGTCGTGGTCGTGCTCTTGTTGTTGCCTCGACTGGCGGCGCTCTGCTGCAGCCGCGCGAGCCTGTCCTCGAGCTCACGGACGCGACAGCGCAGATAGATGAGCTCGTCCTTCTGGCGCTTGCGGACGCGCTTGATGGAGGAGCCGCTGGCGGACGTCGGCGTCGCCGTCGGTGTCGCATCCTCGCCAGCGGCCGGGAGCGAGAGCGCCGGACAGCGTGGCTGAGCCGACGGGGCGGTGCTGAAGGCGTCGAGCTCGCTGGTGCTGAAGAGATCGTCATCGTCCGCATAGTCGTCGAGGAGATCGAGCGCCGCCTGCAGCGTCTGCTGGGCGTCGTCCTCGTCCACAGCGTTCATCGTCTTCTCTGTTCGATGTGATATGAACGATGGTGTCGGAGTGTGGACACACCCAAAATATTGCACGTACCACCAATAATTATTGTCTCCCCGAGAGTTAGTGTGGGCCACACGTTATCAGTCAGTCGAGCTCCAGTTCGAGAACGATCTGAACCATCAGTCCATACACCGGAATGATGGTGGATTACGTTTTGTGCGGTGACAGCGACGAGGCGAAATCTCATCTAGCGGGAAAAGTAAAGTCAAATGTTCAAATTCACGAAATCAAAAATCCATATTCGTTCAGTTCCAAAACACGATGACCGATGGTGGGTGGACTCTTCTTGAATGACTGAGGAAATGAAGGACGCCTCTCTTCTCATGGACTCGGGACTGTTGTCGATGCAGGCGAACAGCTTCCAGAGCTGCTCATCTGCTTCTTGAGTGCGTTCTCCAGCAGATAGTTCTCGATGCGCTGCTGAATGATGGCGCCTTGTGTGTGGATGACGTTCCCGACAAAGTCGATGAGCGCGTATATTCGCCAGTCGGCCGTCGGCTCCATGCCTGGCGGGACCTCGGGCGAGATCATGCGGAACATTTGGATCTCGGACGCGCCAGGAGACGTCGAGCGCTTGGCGACGACCCAGCCACTCTCGCGAAAGCGGATGTCGGTCGTTGGCGTCCCAGAGTACTGCTGAGGCTCGAGCACAGCGCGCCACGCCAACACGATGCGGTCGGCTTCGACGAACCGTCGCGAGACGTACTTGCCGCGCATGTCGACGCTGTCGTTCTCGTGAGGGATGCGAAGGCCCATGTAGCGCACGCGCACGTCGTCTGGGGTGTCAGCCTCGTCGAAGAAGTAGGTGTTCGGGTGCTTGGGACCTTCTTTGGTGTTGCGCCACATCGCTTCGCCGAGCTCCTCCATTTCGAACGGGATGATGCGCTTGCCCATGAGCTCCACGCGCATGCCGACTTGGTCATCGAGCTTGAGTTGTGACGTGCGGTACGGCGGCGTCACGTTGTCCAATCCACTGGCAGCAAACACGGCGTCGACCTGTGCGTACGCCTGCTCGAGGCTGCCGAGCAGCTCAGTGAACAACGGAAGATCGGGAAACTCGTGCAGCGGAAGGATCCGCTTTTGCACGTTGGATTGTCCTGTCAACCCCGGTAGCGTGGAGGTCTACAGCAAGGGTTCGTGCCATCCAAGTCAGCGCGCCAGTCTTTCACAATGGAAGAAGGAAGAACGCTGGTAATACCTGTTGTTTCATTTGCTTCTCGAGAAGGCGACGCAGCTCTTGCGCCACGCGGGTTTGTGACGCCAGCAGGTCTTTCAGCTTGGCGTTCTCGACTTCCACGCGCTGGCGTTCGCTCTGCTGTCGAAGCGCGATCTTCTCCCAGAGCGCGACCATTTCACGCTCTTCGGGTGACATGGCGTCGGCCATCGCGGCCGCCGCTTGGTGCCGGTGCTTCATCTCGTTTAGTCGTCTCTCGAGATCATTGGCTTCGTCGCGGAGACGAAGAAGCTCTTCGCGCTGGCGATTACGCCGCGGCTGCGCGACCGCGGACGCCGCACTGCTGGACGAGGCGTGCTCGTGCTCGCAGGCGTCGTCGTCGTGCGCGACCAGCGACATCATGGTGTCTGGCGGACATGGCGCCTGAAATGCGCCGTGGTTGGGCAGCGCGATGGGCTCGAGCTTTCCGAACCACGGCTCCGGCGTGAGCTCGACGGCCTCTGTCGCGTAGAACTCGTCCAGCAGCGCCAGCGCCTCCTGGAAGACGGCGTTGGAGTCGCCGCCGAACGCCATGGTCTGACCATCATGCGAGTGCATCATCATCCTTCCTTCGGTTCCGGCTGAGAAGTGGCCAGCGCCTTGATTGCGGAATAGCAAGCCCTGTCAATGTTTTGATTGGCTGAAAAGAGTCGGCATGGCATTGGTCAAAACTGAATCCTGTGCAGTGTAACGGTTGGCAGCAATATTAATGGAATTGGGGACCAATAATCGAAAACCTGGAGCAATGGCTGAAGCGCAACAATAATTGACCGGGATGCGAGTCCACCTGGTGCCGATTGTGCACACGTCAACAATCTTGATATGGTTTGCGACGTTTGGAAGAACCTTTGTCGATCCTCAAGCAGAGCGAATGGAGCAGCGGCAGCATGTTAATGTCGCGTGATCCCATCTGGCGATCAGACGGTTCTTGGGCTCGTTGCTTTTCTGTGGCAGCAAACCCAGGTCATGTTCTTCTCGACAAGTTGACGACAACAACTAATCACCGGCTCCCAAGAACCACGTCTTCTCGCTCCGTGCGGTTATCTGTGATCATCAGGCGTTTGGTTCTCGAATGGAAGATGCTGTTCTTCAGGCACATCTTGTGCAGCTCATGTCGCGCTGTACGAGATGGCTGCTGACGCGGAGAAGATTCTCGCATGAGTGAATTTCGAGAAAGTGGACGGGAGCGTTCAGTAAATTTCCTATCCCATTTATGTGTCACGTCGTGCCACACAAGTTGATGCTTGCGCTTGACGACAGCCATGTGGCCCCTGCCTCGTCTCCGACGGTTCGCCGTCCGTCCGTCCGTCCACCGTTGGTTCTCCCTGGAATCTTTCTCCTCGCGCTTGTTCGGAAGATTCGGTCAGCTGCCCGTTGCCTCACGCTTGAGAGAGAGAGGGGGGTTCACACTGATAATCAATCGGATCCATGCTCTCTCCAGAGCGGCGGAGGCACCCGACAACGTCCACCACGACACCGCCATCCAGTTGGTTCCTTACACTGTAGCACTGACTGACTGTGTTGGAAATCCTGTGCTCATGGTTGGTGCTTGGGGCTGCCAGCTGTCCGCTGATCGTGGTGGCTGGGTCAGCGTTTTGCCATGTGGACCGGTGTAAATGTGGCCAATCGAGGGGTAGGCGATCATTGCTGCATCCATTTTTGTTGTTGATGCATGGGTGCACTCGATGGCCATGGCCCAATCATTTGGCGCGGTGTAGCCAATGCGTGCGTACGATTGGCCGATCGGACCGGTCTTTTTCCTGTTGTCCAGCAGGAGGAGGTTTCGACTCGCGCAGGCTCGCAAAAACCGGATTGGGCTTGTCCCACGCGGCCGCGAGTCCAGGAACCAAACCACCAGCGACCTTCACGCTCCACTGCAGTGCACTGCAGTGCAGTGCGTTTGTCGGTTTGTTTGTCGGTTTGTTTGTTGGTTCGTTTGTCCAGCAGTGCGGCTCGCGTTGTGGTCAGCTGTCTGTGTCGCACACCCACCGCGAACCTGCGAGCCGCAGCGCGACGGACGAGGCGCACCCAGACTCTGGACGCAGTCCAGATCCCCGGACTCCGACTCCGGACCCCGGACTCCGGATTGCCTCTTGCCGCTGCTCACTTCGTAATATCGACACGTCGTCATGTCGACCCCATGGCCCGAGCCCGACGTCTTCTACATCGGCAAGCACGGCGCCGGCTCGGGGCGGCCGCTCGACGCCGGCGCCAATGGCGAGCAGATCCTCACGCCGCGCCGCGCCAGCAACGCCACGCTGCCGCCCGCGCTGCCGACCACGGTGCACTCGATCCCCATGTCGCCCCCCACCACCAGCAGCAGTGGCAGCGGCGCCTCGATGCTGCTGGCGTCGCCGCCGCTGTCGCCGTCGTCCATGGCCGCGAGCTCGCCGACGCGGGCGCCGCTGCTGCCGATCACCGCGTCGTCGTCCTCCGGTTCCATGCCGACGTCGCCCACGCAGGCGCCAGCGATGGCGGCGTCCGCTCGTGCCGGCGGATCCGCGACGTCCAACCGGTTGTACGGACTGTTTTTCCTCATCATCGCGAGCTGCACGATCGGACTCGTGTCGGTCGCGTCGCTCATGCAGCAGCGCGGCTCGCTGCGCGCCAACGGAAGCCTCAGCAGCAGCGCGCCGGTCGCGGTGGACGCCATGCACTTCCGCCGCGGAAGCGCCGCCGCCACCCACGGCGACAAGAGCTCGGCGGCGCCGACGCCCGCGGCCGCGACTACGCCGCCCGTGAAGCTCCCGGTGGAGGAGCGATGGCGCACGCTCGGCCACGACCTCAGCGAGTTCGAGTGCGTCGGCTGGCGCCAGACGAGGGACTGCTCGCCCGACGGCGAGCTCGAGCCGTCGTTTTTCCAGCCGTGCAACGTCAGCATCGACAATGGCGCGTCAGGCTTCTGTGAGATCCGCCACCGCGTGACCGGCGAGTCCAAGCAGGTCATGCGCATGCACTGCGACTCGCTGCGGCCGGCGGTGCAGTTCCGCTGCGAGGACTTCGCGTCCATCCTGAGCTACGGCCGCCTCGCGACGCAGTACACGCACGACGCGTCCTTCTCGTTCGACCAGTGCCGAGACGACTTTTTGCAGGACCAAGAGAAGGCCGCTGTCTCGCTGCCCGCGGGCTTGAGCCGCGACGACCGCATGTTTGACCGCGGCATCGCGATCGTCGTGTACGAGAAGCTGCTGGACAGTGTGTACGCGTCCGTCCGATCGCTGCGTGCGATGGGGTGCAGCCTTCCCATCGAGCTGTGGTACATCGCCGAGGAGACCGACGTGCACCATCCGATCCTGCAGGCGCTGACGACGCAGTACGGCGCGTACATGCGCGAGATCAAGGACAGCCGGGCATCGCGTTTCTACACCAAGATCTACGCCGTGTTCTACAGCGCGTTCGACCAAGTGCTGCTGCTGGACGCCGACAACTTTGCCGTGCGCGACCCGACGTATCTCTTCGACGCCCCCGAGTATCGAGCCACGGGCGCGATGTTCTGGCCCGACTTCTGGCGCTTTCGCAAGACGATCTTCAATATTCAGCCGACGAGTTTCGTGTGGGACGTCTTCGATCTCGACGTCACCGACATGTTCGAGCAGGAAAGCGGTCAGGTGCTCATCGATCGACGCCGCAGCGTCGCCGCGATGAACGTCATGATGTACTACGCGTTCCATCCGAACCTGATTGAGGACATGCGGCTCGTGTGGGGCGACAAGGACCTCTTCCGGTTCGCGTGGCTCAAGACGCAGTCGCCGTTCCACATGATCGAGATGCCGGCGGGCTCCGCGGGTGTCAAGCTCAGCGACCGCAACGTGTTTTGCGGTGTCACGATGGTGCAGCACGATCCGAGTCACGAGATCATCTTCCTTCACCGCAACCAAGAGAAGCTCACGAGCGCCAACAAGCGCATCGTGTGGCAAGACATCCAGCAGTTCAAAGTTGGCAGCGTGTCGTTGGACGAGTACGACGTTCGCGGTGCCAACGGCGGCCGGTACTACCCACAATTCAAGCGATGTTACGGCAAAGATATTTATTACGAGAAGGCGTTCACGGTGAAGCCGATCTCCGCGTTCCCGTTCGCCGGTCTGGAGCAGCAGCTCATCGATTATGTTACTGAGGCTGCGAGTCTCGTGAGCTCTTCCTCCAGCTCGATACACGTGTCATCGGCACCACATACCCGATAAACGAGATAGTTTTGATGGATGGTTCACTTTGATGTGTGCATTCCTTCGTCTTTCTTGATTGTCGTCTTTGGCGGTGATTTTGAAGGCGACATGGCGCTGAACGGCAACTGTAACGTTGCATTCGCCCTTGCGTTTCCCATATCAGCGCAGCAACGACGGCGATCACGTCAAGCAAATCTCGAAGATCACGTTGATCTTTGACATTGAAACCTGCATCGCCTCTGACACGAAAGCGTGTAATGTAAAAGGAGTTAAAAGCCACTCAAGCCTGTGACTAGAGCCTTTCGAACAATGGGGCGTTGCGGTGCTGAAGAGTTGCTGAGGGGATCGAGAAGCGTGGGCCAAACAGGCTCCATCGTGTCGGCAATAAGTGGATGAGCACGAGAGCGAAAGCACTCGCGACGTGAATGGCCCAAGTGAAAGCTGCGATGCGGAGCGACGGCCCGACCTCGAAACCGGGTTTCTTGATGATGCGGAACCAAATAACGAGCGGCACGAGACTTAGCAATGCTGCCAACATCACAACAAAGCACGTTCCTCCCCACGGACGCTCCTCCTCATTGACAGCAAAGATCAAGATCATGCCTGCAATGAATGCGAATGCGAGGGCTCCACTCTGCCCAATCAAACTGATGGTTCTCGCACCATAACACTGTCGCTTCCAAAGCGATTCAATCGGGATGTCCTCAGGAATACCGAGCACGCGCGCCGCACGCGTGCGGTTGACCCAGCAGACACCGATGAAATACGACTTTTTGCCGGTCGAGACATCGCGCAGCCGACTTGTCCAGAGATTCGTGGGAAACGTGTTGAAGCAATTCTCTTCACGCTTCACTTTGACGGCGCTACTGCCGTTGGTCGCAGGCGTCTCGCGACGCAGCGTCACACACGTGCGGTGCTCACCGACGATGATTTGTTCGGCGAACGTGTGGTTGGCGACCTGCTGCGTACCTGGTAGCGAGGCGACTCGCCATCGCGCAGTGTACAGCGCGAAGAGTCCCGTGATCGTGGAGATCAAGAGCGCGACAGCGACGAGGAGACTCATAGCGCGAGCGATCGGGAGCCGCATGATGGATGCAGAACGTACCAGCAGCAAAAGGTGTTGGTAACTGACTCATTTGCCAGTGCTGCTGGGTTGATTTGTGGGCCATCATTGCGCGGGTCCGTCCCATGCGTAACGGCTTGAAAATGACGGATGGCTTCCTCGAGACTGTCGCTCTTGCGCGCTGGCGATCGAGCGCGAGGTTGAGATTGAGCGCCGCGTAGAAAACTGCTCGCAAGAGTCAAGACAGTGGAGACCCGTCTCCGACGCTGGCACTGATGCTCAAGCTATCGACGTTCCGTTGGAAGTGGTGGATGTAGCCGCAGCAGCGCATGTAGCCGCAGCAGCGCATGTAGCAGGCGCACGGCGGACGCCAGTACGACGTCGTGGCACTACTGCAACGCGTTGAGCTCTGTACGAGATACTGTACGTCGCGAAAAGCGGGTCTGGAGACGTGGCGCTGCATTTGGGCGACGGCACGCGCGTGTTGGTCGTGTCGAACGTTCAATGAACGTTGTTCATCCCGTCATGTTGCTCGTCATGGCTTCATCCCGGGCCCATCCCAAAGACACTTAAAGTTTCTACAAATGCCTGATATGGTCTGCTAGGATAGGCAAAGCATCGTATCCTCACCATTGCTTACTCTGGCGAGGTAAAAACCTCCCCAAAACATCCAATTGCGCTCGCAACGGCAATTGTCATGACGTCGGAGCACGATGCCTCAAGTTGTTCACATGGTTCTGTTCATGTATGCAGCACTTTCACAGGCAAGACTAGGATTTTTTTCGCGACCACTTTCTCTCCTGTCACACTAAAACACTTTGTCCATTATTCCACATTCTCAAGACTGCGACTCGAGCCTTGCAAATTCTGCGGCATTGTCACGAGGGCGGGCTTCCGCGGGCGTCGAGAGGTGCACAGCGGACTGGCTCAATGGCACTTCGCTAACGATAGGCGGTCCATCGTAGCGAGCAGCTTGTGATCGTGACGACAGGAAGTGGATGAGCACGAGAGCGAAAGCGCAGACGACGTGAATGGCCCACGTGACCGCTGCGACGCGGAGCGACGGTCCGACCTCGAAACCGGGTTTCTTGACAAACCCGAACCAAATGACTAGCGGCACGAGACTCAGCAACGCTGTCAAGACGGCGAGATAGCTCATTCCAGCCCATGGTCGCTCCTTGTCATTGCGATCAAAAATCAAAACCGCGCCAACGATGAGCGCCATTACAAAGGCACCAGCCTGCGTTCCCACACTGGCTGCTCTCACACCATAACACTGTCGCTTCCAAAGCGATTCCAGCGGGACTTCCTCAGGAATACCGAGCACGCGCGCCACACGCGTGCGGTTGATCCAGCACACACCGATGAAGAACGACTTTTCCCCAGTCGAGACATCGCGCAGCCGACTTGTCCAGAGCAGACTCGCGGGAAACGAATTGTAGCAATTCTCTTCACGCTTCACTTCGACCGCACTGCTGCCGTTGGTCGCAGGCGTCTCGCGGCGCAGCGTCACGCACGTGCGGTACTCGCCGACGATGATTTGTTCGGCGAACGTGTGGTTGGCGACCTGCTGCGTGCCTGGGAGCGAGGCGACGCGCCATCGCGCAGTGTACAGCGCGAAGAGTCCCGTGATCGTGGAGATCAAGAGCGCGACGGCGACGAGGAGACTCGCAGTGCGGGCGATCGGGAGCCCCATGACCCACCACCACCGAAGAAATTTGGTAAATGAGCCCATGTATGCAACGCCCCCAAAAACTGAACCCACGCCTAGAAATTTTTAAGTTTCCTGAATTACCTGATATGATCATTCGCTATTTAATAGTGCTGTAAAAAGACTGTGGACGGATAGTATTGACAATCCACAACGCCATCATCCACACTGCAAGAGCTCCCACCACTGGAGCTCTGACGCGTCGACGACGACGATGAGCTCGAGCTCGTCCCACGGCGGCGCGACGTCGACCGAGACCGCGAGCAGCGTCAGCGGTAGCAGGAAGTGCCGGTCCGACACGCGGGACCGGAAGAGTCCGATCGGACAGCTCTGCCGCACGCGGAGCCGCAGGAACGTCAGCGGGTCCGTCATGAGCGCGAGGTTCAGCAGATAAATCTCGCACTCGTTGGCGTCCGAGCGGTGGTGGAACCTATCGAGATCGATTGCGTTCGCGGTCAGTCGCTTAGGACGCTGCTGTCGGACGCCCCGCGTCGTCGCGCTGCTGACCTTGATCGAGTGCACGATGTTGGACGGTCGACGGGGGCCGCGAGCCAGCCCAGGCAAGCTAACGCGGCGCGTGCGCTGCCGCCAGCTCTCTTTGAGCCATGCACCTGGCAGTGCCATGTCGGGTTCCCACGTGAGAAGCGAGCCGCCCCAGCTCACGACCAGCGCGTTCGACGGCCAAAGCGTCACGGCGGAAAACGGCACATTCGTGTCGGAGAGCAGGCATGCCCGGATCGGGACCCACGACGGAAACGCGCGTCGCAGCAACGTGATCGCGAGACTCGCGGCGCTCAGCAGTAGAAATGAGGCAAGAAGAAACTGTGCGTCGATGGTTGTGCCGAGCGTGAGTTTGTTGATCGCGCCGCGCGCGTTGTCGTAGCTCCAGCTGCGGATGCCCGCGACGACTGGCGACGTGACGACCTCGACGACCTGCAGCACGCGCGAGTCGCGGAGCGTCATGATGCGCAGCTGCGAGAACACGGTCGAGCCTGCGATCGCCGTGATCACGAGCTCGGGGGTCCCAGGGACGCCGACGTACGGGCATCGCCCGACGCGCGAAAAGTAAAACGCTTGCAGCACGTGGCACGTCGCGGCCATGACCCAGACTGAGCGCAGCGAGACGGAGCTGATGACGATGACGTTGGTCAAGTCGAACTGGTACGAGCCCAGTGGCGTGTTGAAGTGCCGCGCGACGTACTCATAGACCGCGCTGGCGTCCAGCGCGTGCGCGGTGACGTAGCACGCGATCGGCACGACGGAGCCGTAGACGACGACCTGGCTCGGCACGAGAAACAGCGTGCGGACCGTCGCGCGCCATCGGGTCGAAAGCGACGAAAGCCGCAGCGTCGGTTCGACCGAACGCGCGCGGAAGATACCGACCAACAGCAGCGCGAGTCGCACCCACGCGTAGCTTTGCCCGACAATACGAAGCACCGCGACGACGGAAAATAGGTGGCTCACGCTTATCGTCATGAGCGAGCCTTCGTACCGGAAGTCATCAACGGCGATCGTGACACACGCGCCATCGTTGCAGCGCTGTATTCGTGAGAGAGCGACGACATCGTAGAATTTCTTGCCGTGGAAGACGAGTCCGCCGCGCGAGAAGTCGTCCATACCTTCGACGATAATCATGTCGAGCGTCGTATTCGGGTACAGCTTCTCGAGCAAGATCCGTCGGTGAGCAAGGTGGCCCCAGACGTCCTCAACGCCATGGCAGTACTCATAGCTGGCGCCCGACCAGCAGTGTCGTGCCATCTTGGTCCAGTTCTCGTCGCAGGCGAGAGGACGAGGCTTGGAACGGCTCTCGACACTACAAAGTGTGCGATCATGACGTGGGAAGCTGGTGGCATCGTAGTATACCGCGTGCCCCGTGCGTCGGATGTCGCGACCGAATATCTGCGGAAGCACTACGTTATGCAGGCGATCGACCCAGCGGTGCTGGGACCGCACCAGGACGCTGCCATTTCGCCTTCGAGAAGACGAGAGGGCGACATGGCGACGCACGCGCTCGACAAGCGAGTCGATCATCGTGAAGATCGTCGCTGGTGCGATGCCCGCGGCCTCGTGACACTCGGGCGTCTGGTACAAGAGGCAACGCGGCCACGTCGTGAGCCCAAAGAGCGATACAAGCGACCGCATCGTGATGGACGTCGAGTCGTACTTGTAGATCCACGTCGACGTCGCGTCTCCGGTTGACACGTTCCGCTGGTTGATGTGCACCACTGGGTACGCGAACGGCGGCGTCACGAGCACCGAGTCTGGCTCGACGGTCGGCGTGGACGTCCAGCGGTCAATCCCGAGTCCCGTGCGGATGATGTCGGAGAGCAGCAACGCGTACGAGATGATGGCGACGAGACAGCGCGGCCACGAGAACGTTTGGTCGCGCTCAAGGTCGCCGGATCTAGGCACGCGGCGGTCGTGGGGCCGCGCAAAGAGGCGGTGGACTGCGATGCGGCGGCCTTCTGCGCCGTGCGGCTGCGTCGTGTGCCGCTGCGGGCCCTTGGTGGCCATTGAGATGGTCGCATCGGTCATGTCACGAGTTGTCGTCTAGCCTGATTGCATCCAGGCCACAGCGCTCTTCCGTGTATATTGGAGACTAGCGTCTGCTGGATCGCATCGAGCGATCGAAACAATTCGTGACACGAGAAGAGGAAGAGATGACACCAAATGATATTAATTGCACTCCGCAAGCAACAGCCGCAAACAACAGCTAAAGCGCTGTTTATTTGTGAGTGTGTGCTGATGACAATCGATTCGAATCAACAACCGATTGATCCATCAAGCAAGAGCGACAAACTCGTGAGCGCTCCAAATCTCGAAGGATGTGGAGACTGGTGATCCGTCTACCCAGTGATCTCCGTGGTTCCGAGTCTGTTCGGTTTACATGTGTGCATTCTCTTTGGGCGTGGGCGCATCGACACGCCATTAAACTTGCAGCTCCCTCACCAGATTTCGCTTCGCCATTCACGGTCGACCACGCGCCAACTGCAGTCGGTGGTTGCGAGTGATGGTCTCACGCCGTTTCATGGCCCAATCAGATCGTGCCAACCCACTCCAGCTCGGCACTGATTGGTGGGACCATCTGCCCACGAAGCCATCAGCTCGCTGTTGTTGTTGCGTGAGTTGAGGAATGCGCAGGTCACAATTTAAAAACTCCTCTGCCTCCGTCCACCCACAGCTTTTACAGCGCTACACAGCATCCACACCGACATGGGCAACATCGTTCCGTCGTATCTTCGCTCGCTATACTCGCTGTGGTCAGGACCACAAGCGCGCGAAAGCCGCCTGCTCATCCTTGGCCTCGACGCCGCTGGCAAGACGACTCTGTTGTACATGCTGACACTGGGTGAGTGTCCAGTCACGATCCCGACTATCGGCTTCAACGTCGAGACGTTTCGCTACGAGAACCTCGAGTTTGTCGCGTGGGATATCGGTGGCCAGCAGAGCATCCGTCCGTACTGGAGGTGCTACCTGCCCAACACCGATGCCGTGTTGTTCGTCGTGGACTCATCCGATCGCGAACGCATCCAAGAAGCGAGGAAGGTGCTGCATGACCTCTTCCTCGAGAGCGAACTGGCTGGCGCGAGGCTATTGGTGTACGCCAACAAGCAAGACTTGGCAGGTGCGATGTCAGCAGACGAGATTCGCGAGGCGCTGCAACCTGAGACCATCACGCGGAACGCGGTGCGCGTGCAAGCGACGTCAGCACTGACGGGCGAAGGCATCTGTGAGGGCATGGAATGGCTGAGTAAGGAGTTGATGGAGGCATGAATGTGTGATCTCTGTTCTGTGAATTGATCTCTTGAACGCGAAGTGGTTGTGTTGTTCTTGCGATTGTGAGTGATGGTGCGTTGCCCTTGTCAGCCTGAGATACACCAACACTCTGAGGAATATGAACCCATCTCTCTTTGGATTGGTGTGGATTTTTTTCTTTCCGAGTGCAAAACGCAAAGCACAAAGCACATAGAGCAAAGCACAAACTTGAATTCACGATCTCGTGTCAACATCAAGCGAGAGATTTATCTCATCAACGACAACGATGGGCAACTCCTTTCCGGGCTCAGCGTTGACGAGAGCGCTGTTGCACCCCGCGACGTGGCAGCTCGGCCCTTTGGTTGTGGCTGGCACAAGTGAGCTGCTCCGTGCTGGACTTGAGTCGTTCAGCCACGCGTGGTCGAGACTGATGCTCGGGCGGTCGTGCCAAGTCTTGGTGCTCGGGCTCGACGGCGTCGGCAAGACGACGCTGCTCTACCGATTGCAGGCCAACGAGCTCGTTCCCACGTTTCCGACCATCGGATTCAACGTCGAGACGTTCCGCGCTGGCGAGATCGAGTTCACGGTGTGGGATCTCGGTGGCGACGCTCGCATTCGTCGACTGTGGCACTTGTATTTTGCGAGGGCTGACGCTGTCGTGTTTGTCGTGGACGCAACGGATCGAGAGCGTCTATCGCTGGCGAAGCAAGAGCTGCAGCGCGTCATGGAAAGCGATGAGTTGCGCGACGCCAAGTTGCTGGTGTGTGCAAACAAGCAGGACGCACCCGACGCGATGGCAGCGGATGACGTGCGGCGGGCGCTCGCAGTGGACGAGTGGTACCAGCATCCGACACACGTACAGGGCATCGCAGCGTCGACCGGTGACGGCGTCAGTGACGCACTGCAGTGGCTCAGCGATCAGCTTCTCCCGAGACAGCAGTGACAAGATGTTCTCGTCTGCCGCCACACTGAACATTGAAGGATCGGATTATCTCCCCGTTCTCTTCGTGTTGTCCATAATACATTCAACAGCATCGCATGTCTTTCACTTTGGTGTGACGTGGACTACAACGACGACGTCTAAACTCTCTCACTCTCTCTTTGCCTCTCTAGCTTTCAAAAACGCCGATCCTTACGCAGCTCTATTCGGGAGATGTTACCGATCCTTCAAGACGAGACCGCGGGCGCCGTCTTGTTGAGAATCGCGGCTCCCTCACGCGCAAACCGCAGCAGATCCGCTTCCAAATTCTCGAACGCGAACGCGCTCATGGGTTTCAGTGTAAACAGCTTCTCATAATGCACATCCTTGCCGAAGCATCGCTTGAACTGAGGGAAGACCTTGCCGCCGTTCGCACCACGCACATAGTAGTCGTCTAGATTGGACGTGCGCTTGAACTGCTGAATGTGCGTCCACAGCAGACGGTCGTTCGTCGGCAGCAGCTTCTCTGTGTTACGGTGCAGGAAGATGACCTTGCCGTCGGGATCGTGTTGCACCATCGTGACACCGCAGAACAGCTCGTAGTCCGTGTGTTTGGTGCCTGCGGATCCTGGCGGACGAGGGATCATGTAGAACGAACTGTCGGTCTTCATCCATGCAAACCGGAAGAGATCCTTATCGCCCCACACGAGCCGCATCTCCTCGTGGATCCGAGGCAGCGAGAACCCGTAGTACATCAGCACGTTCATTGCCGCCCAGTGCTTGCGACGGTTGATGAGCACCTGCCCGCTTTCCTGCTCAAACATGTTCACGTAGTCGAGGCCGAACACGGGCCAGACAAAGCTGTTCTCGTGGATGTTGAAAATCGTGTTGCCGGGCTTCCAAAAGTCGGGCCAGAACATGGCGCCTGTGTCGAGATATTCCTTCGTTTCGAAGAGATAACTGGGGTCGCGCACGGGAAAGTTGTCTGCGTCAAGCAAAAGTACGTGGTCGAACGCGCTGTAGAAGACAGCGTGAAGTTTCGTGTAGAATCGCGTCGCCAGCGGATCGTCGATCTCTCGCAGGTAGACGCCGTATTCAGAAACGAGCAGCCGAAGCAACGGGTGATTCACGTTCGTCTCTGAGCTCTTGTACCACATCTCGACCGGCAGCGTGGAGCCCATGGCGCGCAGCGACCGTACGCTGACGTACGCACCGAGCAGCAATTTCTCGTAAATCACCATCACGATACCACGTTCAAACGAGAGCTCGAGCTGCCCGACAGACTGGTTCTTGATGCCGTCATCGCCGACTGGAATCGGCGTATCCGCCAGTTTATTGACTCGGCGAAAGTCTTCCTGGTTCGCGGCGTACGTGAAGTTGGGGTCGTGCACGTAATCGGTCGAAAGGATGCTGTACCCCAGCAGTGACTGGAACATATCGCAACTGAATTGCACGCCTGGACGCAGCGAGTCACAGTGCATCTTCATGACGCGCTTGCGCTCGCCTGTGACCTTGTGCTGAACCTCGCAGTAGCCCGAGACGCCGTTCGCAATCAGCGTCGAGCAGTTCCGGTCGTTGGCGGTCTCTCGAACACCGTTGGGCGTGCAGTTCATCGTCTGGCGCCATCCGACGCACGCGTAGTCGCCGAGATTCAGCAGCTCCTCGCGCGTCTTCTGCTTGCGCACCTTGGCGTTGTCCACGGACGCGAACCAGTTCGTGAGCCGCTGCAGACGCTCGACGACCTGCGTGTTGCGCAGCGCGGCGAGCATGCCTCCTTTGCCCTGTGGCCCTGCGGCGTCCGTGTCGCCGTTGGACAGCGCGTTCTGCTGCACGACAAAGCCGAGCGTCGCCAGGCAGATCATGCACACGAGGAAGGCGACGAGGAACATGAGTCCCAACAGTCGCGTCGTCGGCAGCGCGGTGCGCGCGCGCGGCTTGGCGGGCGTCGTCGCGTCGTTGCTGGAGCTTCGCCCGCGGCGCTTGCTGAAGAGCGCGCTGCGCTGCTTGCGCCCCGCGCCATGATGCTCGTGGTGGTGGTGGCTGCCGATGGCGATGGGGAGCAGGGAGCTCTTCTTGAGCGGCGCCTGCGAGTCGCCGGTCATGACGCACCGAGGGAAGGGATCAAGAACAAGAACAAGAACACGCGCGCGAGATCGGAGAACGGGGAACGGAGAGCAGAGAACAGGGAACAGAGAACAGAGAGCAACGACTTGTTCTCCCAGAGATGTTTGTGCTTGCTCCGCACGCGGATGCCCGTTGTATGTATGTGTGTGTGTGTGCGGCAGTGCAGGTCAGCGGCGGGTTTGTTGGCGTGTTGGTGTGTCTTTGGCGGGCGAGCAGCTGAGTCGATCCAGTGAGCAGTGACGACGGTCACTGTCTGGCTTCACACACAACGGCACCAAACGCCCACACCCGCGCGGATTGGGCGCTGATAAAATAGCTGCTGCCCCCGACTCCCCAGGCTTGCTGATGACCGCGAGGACATTGGCCAATCATTTGCTGCTACGTCCCTCACGCCAGTGGTCGGTACTTTTCGCACCACCATCTGGCTCATGGGTCACTCGCCGAATGGGAATCTCGTCGTCTGCAGATGCTGGGTGCAAACGGCGATGCATCTCGCTGTTCTCGCGCCGCCGCTCAAAAAGCGTGATGCAATCCTGCAATCAAGCACGCACAGGCTGTGCGTTGCTTGAGGCATAGCAGCAACAAATGCACACGTAGTTGCCACGAAAGAAAGCCACACAGACGTATTGTAACACCTCCTTTGGATCCAGAATCTTTGTAAAACAATCGGCACGTCTTTTGGGCCGTCAAGACTGTTCTGCGCTGTCCGTTGTCGTTCCAAGCGACTCGTCCAAAAGAACATTCTCCACTGCCTCGATGATGTGGTTCACATCGTTCTCGTACGAATTGGTCACGAGCATCGCAAAGTCTCCGGTCTTCATGTGATGCACGAGTTCACTGAAGCTTTCGAGGCCAAACCACTTGGGAAACAGGTACATGCACGCCTGCATCACGGCGGTGTTGCTGCCAGGACCCCCAGCGCTCTCTGGCACTCGCTTGACCACCAACCAACCGGTCTCCTCCGTGTACATGTGCCGCCAGTCTTCGACATCTTCTGCTGGGGAGTTGGTGCCGCGCCAGACCATGACCATGCGGTCCTTCTCGATGAACCGCTTCGCCACGAGACCGACGTGCAGCACGCCCTGGCGCGTCCTTGACTCGCTCTTGGCGTCGAACCGAACTGCAAACGTGTCTTCGGCCTCCCGCGACGCATGTACCGTGCGGTGTTGACTTGTCCATTCTCGAAACATAGAGCGCCAGAAGACACTGGCAGCGCGTTTGGCGTCAAACGGCACGAGCTTGATGTCCCACATTTCCACAAAGAGCTGCTCTTGACCGCTGATCTGGCGCGTGCGAACCTTGTACC
Source organism: Pythium insidiosum (assembly GCA_022836835.1). NCBI lineage: Eukaryota > Oomycota > Peronosporomycetes > Pythiales > Pythiaceae > Pythium > Pythium insidiosum. The sequence continues at coordinate 746,101 of JAKVDI010000014.1, forward strand.
CTCTCGCGGACTCGTCGTACAGGTCGTGGAGCCCGCAGTCCTCAAACACATCGTCTACCATACCGTACGCCTCGTCAATCTCGGGTGCGAAGCGAGCGTACAACTCGTCGAGATCGTTACTGATGCGACAGCGCTTGGGCAGCGTGCGTGCGCCCTCAAAGAGATCCAACATCGCGGCGCTCGTGCGTTTCCGCAGCATTTGCTCGAGGCTTTTCGCGACTCGAATCTGACCATCGAGCGTGTTTCGGAGTCGCTCGTTTTCGTCTTCAGCCTTGCGGCGTCGCTCCAGCTGCCGCTCTGCCATTCGACGCCACACGGGAGCGATCGCTGCGGTCGAGTTCTTGGCGACCGCCTCCTGTTCGTGCTGGTGGCGGAGCTGCAGCAGCTCGTTCTCGAGCTCCACGACTTTATCCCGAAGGAACGAGAGTTCGGCTTTGAGCCGCTCGCGCGACGGATTCCTAGAGGTCTTTTTGGCACCGCTCGTGGACGCTGTCGTCGCTGGCGGAACCGCGGGCTGATCGTCAACAGGTTGGAACGGAATCGGTTCCGCGATGATCGACGGCAGCTCTGAAGTCGCCAGTGGCTCGGGAGCAGCGCCATTGCTCCTGGCCTCGAGCCCGACAGAGTCGACGGCTGCCCATGGGAATGGATCGCACGCGTCGAGCAGCGCTACAGCGTCCTCCAGCAGCGCCAGCTCGTCGTCCATGTCGATGATGTGCAATCAACGGCGCAAGTGGCGAGATGCTCGATGCGTCGTCGACCTGAGAAATACTGATCCCCGTTTTACTGACATGTCCTTGGATCCCTAACATGCTATTTAGGAAATGGTTCTGGAACGTTTTTGAATTGTTTGTTTTCAATGGGAACAAATCGACCGGGTCCAAACATGCTGCTCAAATCTCTGCCGAGCATGAAAGCAGAGTAGCTCACGACCATTGGAATGCCCTTGCTGCACGTGAGCCCGTGCTTGAAGCACAGAAAGACGGCTCAATCGATGACATCCTGCTTGAATTGGCGAGTTGACTGAGACGAAAACAATGCAATCCAGCCATCCCTTCATGTTCTCCGAGTCGACGCTTCCGTGTGTCTGGATTGGCCTTGGTTCGATGTGTTGTTCTGCAGGATGAGGTTGGCCCCAAACTCGAATTTTACACGTGATCAAAGTCCAACGCAGCATCAAATCTGCGGTTCGTTCAATCGAGGAGCATACCAGGTCGCTTGAAGGTGGAGCCATGTAACTGACACTAGTCAAAGCGACTGGCTACAGAACAGAGCAGAGTCAAGATGCAGTCCATGAAGCTGAGAATAGTCGCGTTCGTCTCGAGAGTCATCGCGCGGTGACGTGCAAGTCATTTCGTTCGTCGCCGTAGATGCTTGCTCATGGTCAGCAGCACATTGCGCCGTCGGTCGTCGTCTCGAGAGTGGTTGGCGCAGCTGCTGCAGCAGCAGCTCTCGACGCGTAGCTGTCTCGCCATCGCGGTCGCCATCGTTATCTGCCAATGGCTCTGCGCAGCGTATCTCTTCCTGCTCGCCAACGTGTATTGGTACATCGATCTACCAGACATGATTTACTATGCGAACCTTCTCGCATTACCCACGACGCGCCGTCTCACGTTCTGGGGCCATGCCCACCTCAGCGTCGTAGTGCTGCATGTGGTCGACACGGTCGTGCTGCTGCTATCGTGTGTGGTACGCAACCGAGTGAGCCGAGTCAGTCGCCAGAAGACGGCGCCGGAGCCAGTCGAACGGAGAGCGCCACAAGCTCCGGATCGTTCCACCGATGCGTCTCTGATTCGACGCGTTCAACGCGGCGTCCACCGCATTTGGACGGCCTTCGTGTCCGCCGGGAGTGCTGTGTTCGGGCAGCACGGCCTTCTGGGTATCGAGAGCACACTTTTTGACGTCGTCTTCTCGGCACGAGAGCTCGTGGAGATGACGGCGCAGTGCATCCAACTCCACAAGTATAGCGCGCTGCTCTCGCGGCCGTGGATCAACGACATCATGGTCGTCATGTTCGTTCTCGATTGCTGGGATTCATTGGTTTTGAGCTGGTTACTACGTGATCGTGAGGCATTAAGACGCGTCGCTGCACTCACCGTCGATACTGCCATGACAATCGGCACCAACGTCGTCATTCCTGCGGTTATCCTCATTCCTTACATCGTCGAATTTGATATCGACATGTTCACGTTCCCAGCGCGTCGGCTCTACATTGACGAGCTCTTCATGGCCATGATCACCGAAAATCGTTCTGTGATCGCGCTTTCTACCGTCGATGGGCTCTCGAAAATCATCCCTCACCTGTCGATTTTCACGAGCCTCACCAGTATTCGCCAGTTCTTGTTGGCGACTGTGAAGAAATCTGACTCTGAGCGTCGACAAGCCGGTCCGCAAGACTGTAAGCCGAAAGGTCCCAGCTTCAACGGTACATTTGTAGCAGTCAAGCGCCAGAAGACGGGATACATCGATCGGGGCATCGGTCAAGGAGTATGCTGTCGCCGAATGTTTGTGCGCGCGAGCCATTGTATCTCGTTTTTGGTGGGTCTGACAGTATTGATTGTGCATATTCGAGCACGATTCGACCGCGTCATTCCAGAGATCAACTGCAAAATGCCGCAGTATCCTTGGTTTTCAAGCGGTGCATCGTGCGCGATTGTCGAGTTCAACTGCTTCCGCCAACACCGCTTGCTGGACAAGTCGTCGCTTTCGATGCTTAATCCAAAGGCAGTCTTTGCAGTGATCTTCTCGCACTGCCCGTCTCTCGTGGTGCCGAGTGGGCTTCAGGACCTGACAGAGCTATTAACGATGGAGATCTTCAACTCGACGATCGTCTCGTGGTCACGAGATGCTGCCATCACGGCTACGATACATACCCAGTTCGCGTACCTGGGACTCATCCGCGTCAACATGACAGCATTACCTGACGGCGTGCTGCATTCTGAGCTGCCGCCAAGCTTTCTTGACATCGAGATATCCATCTCGAACCTCACGGCACTTCCACCGGATCTGGCGTCGATATGGCACGATATGGACGCGGTTTACGTCGAATACTCTCCGATCTCAGTATTTCCCAGCGTCATTCTGGAGCTGAACCCATACGCTCTCTCGCTTGTCGGCAACCAGATCCACGAGCTCCCACCAATCGCGTTCTCGACGATAGCTCACCCGCTTGTGCGGTTCACGCTGGCGGAGAACCCGCTTCGGGAGTTGTCCCACATTGCAAACGCGAGCATCAACGTCCTCGCTCTCGATGGGACGCAGATTGCCGAGCTTCCGACGTGGATCCACAGCGAAGTCAGCCAGCGAGTGTACATGTGGGGCACTCCGTACTGCATTGCTGCTGGTGCAAGCGAGCTCGCTTCAGATGCACAGCCGGCGATAATCTGTCAGCGATTTGACGGCAATGCGCCCGTCGGAGGGCGGTATCCGCACGACATCATGAAGCCGTACCGCATTCCTTGATCCACATACACACAGTGTCCCGTAGATCGCGCTTGCGTTCGTGTCATACAGAGCAGTATGGACAGTGTCCTAGGCTCACTTCCATTATACAATGTAATGGAACTTCCATCTTGCCGTTGATATCGTCCGAATATATCCGGAAACGATGTATATGGTGGTGGTACACTACTGTATACCTCATGCGAGCGCCAACCCATTTGGTCAGCAGCAGCATCATGAGCTCCGGAGGTCGATCGCCTGTGCGGTTGCTGCACTCGTACGCGAGCGACGCCAAGGTCGACGTCGATGGCGGCGTCTCGTTGCCGTCGTGGATGCTGTTTGTGCGGCAGCGTGGCGCAGGGACGATTCTACTGACCGCGTTGACGACGGTGCCACATGAACAAGACACGGCGATGTTCAGCGTCCACGATCTTCGCATGACGCAGCCAATGATGGAGCAGCACGTCTGTGTGAGCGCCTGCATTTATATAGAGCGGCGCTAACTCTCCGTCGTGGTGCGCAACAGATTGAAGAGCTGGGAATCGAGATCGACTCGGCGGCATTCGTGAAGCTGCTCGTGGTACGTTCCCCACTTGTGCTCTTTGATCTTTGCTCTCTGCACTTTGCTCCACACCATAACAATTCTTTCGCAGAACACTTTGAGCGAGCGCAAAGCTGTGGACGTCCAGTCGTCCAGCGCAGAACATTCTTCCGATATCGACGTCGTGCTCACGTATCGCTTCAGCGACAGCATCTCTCGCAAAGGTCGTCGTCGTCCTATCACTCGGTTCCCATGGCTCTGCTCCACGCGTCCATCGCTCACTGTGGTGCTGTGCAGGTCGCCTGAGGCTTCCGTGCGTGGCCCAACGCGCTCCGCTGTCGCTGGTGTCGCTGCTGTTGGATCTGCATGAGACCAAGAACGTTCCCGTGCTGACGGAGCTCCAGCGGCTCCAAGCGAGCGGACCGAGTCCGACCAAGCGGTCGTCTTTGCTTTCAACAACAACAACAACTCCGTCGATCGGCACGCAAGCGAGTCAAGACGACGCCATCGCACCATCGACGGCCGCGATGCTCAGCAAGAAGCGACATCTCCCGATTGGAACTGCGTACGTCATTCGATCCATTGCCAGTGAACAGGGTTTGCTCTGGCTCATCCAACTACAACTCGTAGGCGACGCAAAGGCCCCAAGGGTGCCAAGCTCAGCAAGGCGTCATAACAATATCTCTCTTCTTTCCACAGTCTCTCTCTCTGTTTATCATTTCGCGATCGGCACGTCGGCGCTGGTCCATTTGACCCGCTGGCCCTGTTCCCAGACGCCGCGACGCCGTCGTCCGAGTCTCGTGACGGTGCCTTCACCGTGGCGCTGCCCTTGGCGCCACGTTCCCTCAAACACCTCTCCCGTCGCGGCGTTCACCTCCCGCCCGAAGCCGTGGCACTGGCCGTCGACCCACGTGCCGTCGTAGAACGAGCCGTCCGTCCGCGTGTACCGCCCCTGGCCGTGCATGCGGCCGTCGCGCCACTCGCCGTCGTACACAGCCATCTTGTCGGACTGCGAGGCGCTTCCGACGTCCTGGTTCTGGCTCCCACGGCGCAGCGACGCCTGCATCACTCCCACCGATAGCAGTGTGTCCTTGCTTTGCTTCTCTTTCGTTTGTTTCGCCTTGGTGGGCTGCACAAACGTCATGCGCCCTCGGCCATCGCGGCGACCGAGCTTGAACTCGCCGTCGTACGTCGATCCCGAGCCTCGAACCCACACACCGCGGCCGTGGAAGACGTCGTTCGCGTACTCGCCGTCGTAGCGATCGCCCGAGACGAGCCAACGTTCTTTGCCACGGCCGTGGCGCTGGCTGCGCCGCCACTCGCCATCGTAGACGCGCGTGCCGCGCTCGCTCGTGAAGACCCCGCGACCGTCGCGGAAGCCGCGGCGAAACTCGCCGTCGTACTTGTCTCCGTTCGCGAACACGAGCACGCCGCGACCCTCGCGCAGACCGTCGACCAGATCCCCAGTGTACACGCCGCGCATTCGCAAAGGGACGAGTGTGGCCATCGACTGACTCTGGTGGTCGCTCGCTCGCTCGCTCAACCGTCGGCGGCGTATTTCGAGAAGAGCCCCAGACACACACACGCCTCTTTCCACACGAGAGGCGTCTCGGTGACTATCTCCGTCTCTTGACTACTGGTTCACTGGCACCGCGCATGGGACAGCAGCAGCAGCTCGTCCTCGTGCTGCTGTTCACTGTATTGCTGCTGCTCGTCATCGGCATCGTGGGCGTTGCCCAGCAGCGACGCAAAGACCGTCTCAATCTCGGACACGAGATGGTCGAACTTGGGGTCCACGAGCGTCTCCTCGCCGTCCACGACAGCGAGCGTGAGGCTCGAACGGCGTCGCGGTCGCACCGGAGCGCGCGGCTTGAGCGTCGGCGACGCGCTCATCGTCTCATGGACGCCGCAGTCGCTGTGCTCGGGTCGAACAGACTCGTGCTGGTGTTTCGGTGGCTGACGATCAGCTGACGCGGCCGCGTCCGAGCATTGACAGCGCTTGAGCGCGTGCGAGAGCCGGCGGTTCTCCGCCAAAAGGCGGCGCAGCAGCTCGCGTTGCTCCTCGTTCTCGGCGCGCAACGCGTTCAGCTCTCGCTCTCGCTCGTTCCGGTCGACGGTCGGGTGCACATTCGTCGTCTTCGCCGTCGTCACCATCGGAGCCACCAGGAACGTCCGCGAGGACTCGCTCAACGTGTCGTCCGAGTGATGCGCCTGCAGCTCCACGTACTGCGACGGCAGCTCGAGCGCGCTGACCTTGCGCTCCATAAGCTGCTGTGAGACCTCGGCGTTCGCCAGCGACGCGCGTCGCCGCCGCCGTCGCGTTTGCATCCGTCGGCCATCGTCTTGTTCCTCCTCGTCCTCTTCTTCCTCCTCGTCGTCTTCCACTTCGTAGTCGCCCCATCCAAACTCGCGGGGCTCGTACGACGAGCGGCGTCGCGGTCGCGTCGGCGCAACCGGTCGCGGCGACCAGTCGACGAGCTCGATCTGGCGCTCGCGTGGCGGCGGCGGCGGCAGCGCGCGGTGGAAGAACATTCCACCCGTTCTCGGACCCGCTCCGTCGACGCTGATGGGGCTCAGCAGCTGCAGCGGTGCTGAGAGGATGGAGCGCCACGCCGACGCCGACGCCGCTCGATCGCCATTGCTGTTGCCGGTCGACAGCGGGTCTTCGCCCGTGAAGACGATCGGTTCTGAGGCTCGAGACGGCAGCAGCGCAGACGATGGGACCGCTGCTGCTACTGCTGCTGTCGGGTGCAGCAGCAGACTGTCGAAGAAGAGCTTGACCTTGGAGTCGGAGCAAATGCCGTTGGCGGCCGTGAGCTCGACCGCATGACGACTGTGCGTCGTGCGAGGCAGTGCCTTCAGATCCTCGAGGTGGTCCATCATATCGACGCTGAAGGCCGCGAGCAGCGTGCGTGGCCATCCCGTCTTCTTGAGACCGTAGAGCCGCAGAGAGAGTACCTGCGGCTTGAAGCCGTGCGATTTCTTGCGCAGCTTGCCCTGGAACGGGAACCGCTGGTGGAACGACAGCACCTGCGGACCATATCCGTCAATCGCTGGGCCATTCATCGCCCACAGACTCGAGTGATGTATGTATATCGAACCTGTTCATGCTGCAGCGTCCATGGCTGCGGTGCTGTGGCTGTAGCAGACGTTGTGGAGGCAGCGGAGGCGGAGGAGACGCGTGCGTCTAGCAGAAAGCTGCGGCGCTTGTTGGCAGACGTGAGCGCCGGCTTGCCGGTCGCGGAGAGTAGCAGTTGGTCGAACGCGTAGACGCTCATGCGAGAGCCTGGCGTCGTCGCGGCGCTCAGAATGACCTGCTCGACCTGCACTGCGATCGATCACAAGCCCAAAAGCGAGCAGAGCGGCGACCGACACAACGCGTCAAACAGCAGGAACAACAGCAGCAACGACAAACAGCAGATGCCGACGGCTGCCATGTGGGTGACGACGGCTCCGCTCCGCTCCGTACCTGCGACCGAGAACTCCTGGCGCTGGTGGCGTGACACACGGCGGGACATGCCTCTATACCAGTCCGACGCCACGACCGACCGACGTGGCGCTGCTGAGGCCTGAAGATCGGATTGGGTTGTTGCGTGGGACGAGGACGCGAGTGTGGTGCGCTCCGCTGCCTTGATGTGGAGTCGGCGGCGAGATTCTGGGCGGCGAGCGGCGACAGCGCGTGCGTGCGACGGTGCACGACAGCAGCGGCAGCAGCGGATCAAGCCGAAAGGGCCTCCCAGCGCGCAGCGCAACGACCCGAACGAACGAGCAAGAGAGTGAACGAGCGACTCTTCGCTTGGGCTGTTGTGGTATCGTGGCGACGCGAAAACGAATCGTGTGACGACTGACGCACATTGCCACACGTCACAGATGGCTACAATAGGATGAAATGGGTGATTCCTGTGATTCTATTGGGTGAAATGGAAGAGCTACGTTGGTTGTGTCGTGACACTGAGCCCGATCTGGCTTCCTCACCCCACACAGATCATCAACAGCTCACACGCCGATCGAGTCGACGATGGCGGCGTCGCCGCAGTCCTCTGCGAGCGTGAGCGCTCTCGAGCTCTTGGACAGTTGCAGCTGCTTCTGCGCGGCGATGAACTTGGCCATCTTCTCCTGCTGCAGCTGCCTCAGGATCGCGTTGAGCGCGTAGATCTCGGCGCGACGCCGCTGCTTGAGCTGCGTCTCGTGCGCTTTCTTGACCTTGTCCTCCTCCAGTTTCTTCAGTCGCACGCGCTCCTGCTCCACTTTGCGCTCCTGCTCGGTGCGCTTGCGCTCCGTCACGCGGTTCTGCGCTCGGCGCGCGAGGTCGTTTGCCTGGGACGTCACAGGCGTGGGCGTCGCGCTCGCATTGTTCTGCGGTTGGTGCGAGCACGATCCGTCGCTGTCCTCGATCGTCGTCGATGACGAGCTCGTGCTCAGCGTGAGACCGACATCCGAGGCCGAATCCTGGTTCGGGAGGGATGGCCGACGCGTCTCCGCGGTGGCTCTCGGGCTGCGGATCGCTCGGTACGCAGCTCCGACGGGGAGATCTACAGAGAGACTCAGACACGTGGCGAGCTCACCTGAACGAAGGCCACCAACTCACCTGGCTCCTCGGAGATCGTGAGCACTGGCAGCGCGGGCGTCGTGAGTACCATCGCGGTCGATTGTCTTGTTGACAGGGGCGTGAGCCGATGCTGCTGGGGTTTCGTCGCTGCCGAGACGAAGCGAGGTCCATAAATACAACGACGTATGGGTGGCGAAGGCAGGACATGAATGAACATGCGTTGGCGTTGGGATTATGATGCCATGAGCATTTACACGGCTCGCTGTCTACTACTGCTGGGCGGACTTGGACGACTGGTGGCGCATCACTTGGGCCGGGCGCAGCAACGTTGGGGTCTTCGTCAAAGAAGGAGCTGCTGCTCCAGCCGATCCCTTGTCCTTGGGAACCCAGGTCTTGTCGCCGCTCTTGTGAGCGCTGCCTCTGCCTCGCTTGGACGCATCGACGGGCTTCGGTGCTGGCTCCGATCCCAGCGGAGGGAACTCGGTCAGGGAGCTGACCGAAGTGTTCACACTCGCTGCAGGTGCCGCCGGCTCGGGAGCTGGTGGGTAGTACATCGGCTGAGCATAGGCATGGGGCGGATACGCGTAGCCCATATACCCGTCTGGGTACGGCATCGGAGGTGCCATGTAGCCCGTTGGAGGCATGGAATAGGCAGGAGGTGCCGGTGGTTGAGGTGTCGCCGCCGTCGCCATACTGCCGTTCGCCAGGTGGGGGAACAGTTCAGTCAAAATGCTTCGCGAGCCCTCTTCTGGTCCATTTGGGGTAACCACTGGCGTCGCATCAGCCTGAGCTGCAGCCGCGGAGAACAAGGCTGCTACTGCTGGAGCAATATCTTCTGATGCAGGGGGCTCGGCGCTCGTAGAGGACTCCGGCTTTGGCGCAATCGTCTTCTTTTCGGTGCTTGCCTTCGCAGGATGAGGAGCCCCCGAGGCTAGGGTGGAGCTTGGATTGGACGCGGCACCTGACTCCGGCTTGCCCTTGCTCCACTTCTGAAGAAGCGATTGGATCTTTTCGGGATTTGGTGGCGCTGGGGACGGTCCAGTTCCCACACTCTTCTCATTGCTTGCTGCAGCCTCGCGATCACGAGGCTTTCGACCCTGGCGCTGATTTGAGCTCACTTGAAGCACTCCTGGCACCTGACTTGAAGAAGGGGTTTGCTGGCGATGATTTCCAGCTCGATCCTTGTGCTTATGCTCGGAGCGGCGCGTTGGTGCCGGCTCGCCTGGCGGCGATGACACACAGATGACATGATTCCATGGAATCACTTTACCCCGGTTCATACTTGTCGAACCGTACAAAGGTTCACCGCCTGTGAAGGCCTCGTCGAACAATACCTCCACGCATTTGCTTGCCACGTGAGTTGCCACAACAGTACCTCGATGACCAAGGGGAACACCACGGGCGGTGATGTTGATGACACGATCGCCCAAGCGTGGTGCACCAGGGTTTCGAGTTGCACGCTGAGCAACCTCGCTACCGGTGAGATCCTGGTTGACCAACGGGTTTGGTCGGAAAAGATCACCGGCAAAAATCTCGACGATCACAGGATTACCAACTCGCTGCGCACTCTCTTTTTCCCGTTCCTTCGCACGCAATGACCCTGCTGCCTCCATCGCGCGCATAGCTGAGACGCTGACATAGGTCGAGGAGATTGGTACGTGCTTGCTGTGGTCTTTCTTCCCGAAAGCTTGAGTGTCAATCCACGCCATAATCTCCTCCGCCTTGGCCTCCGCACGCTTCTTGTCCGCGATACCAAACAATTGCTGCCCGCTGTACGACTTGGCGAACTCCATCTTGTCGAGGTTGATAAACACCTCCGGGAATTGCGCCTTGTACGCTGCGATCACAGCAATGGTGCGATCAGTGTACTCCCACGTTGTGCTGTTGCCAGATCCATTCGCACTTGAGCGTTTGTTTCTCTCCTTGTCGTCGTTTGTGCTGATAGACACACCGCTACCCAAGATTTGCACAATATCCCCTTTACGCCACACGTTCTCTTCGTCGGTACTGCTGGAAGTTCTCGATGAAGAGCCCTTCGTCACCAGTCGGCAATATCCTGGTAGCAGTAAATCCTTACGGAACCGAAGGTTCAGGCCGATTTCGGCGTCACCGGGCTTCACTCGGACGCTGCCAGTGATAACCCCAAGTGTCGTAGTCGAGATACCAAGCTTCTGCGCCACCATGTAGCCGGGGTAGAATCTCTCCACCAGCTTTTCTGCGATGACATAACCGAACGGAGGCTCCACGTCGATCGTGTTGACTTCCACCATCACAGTGTTGGAGACGGGATCGCAACTCTTGATTTTGGCTGTGCAACCAAGCCACTCGCCTTGTGTGATCAAAGCAGTTGAATCCACCGGAAAGCGCTCCTCGAGCGAGACGCCATTGATTTCCTTGAAGCGCTCATCGTACAACTCTCGGTCAATCACAGCCAATTGCAGCGGCACAACAGCTTCCTCCTGACCAAATTTCTTCTCCACTGCACCAGTCAGGGGGTTCGCAATCATACCCTGCAATGGCAACACATGAAGAACACAAGTGATACCTGTTACACCAAGATCGATACCACCACTGCCCGGAGTACCACGGCCAGAGAGAAGGTAAGAGCATTCACTCATTGCATACTGGGCCCAGTCCGTCTTCTTATCACCGTCGTACGGTGTGAAAACGACCTCATGGCGGCCCCGAGACTTCTCGAGACGGTATTCTCCAGCCAACGAGCTCACCCCAACCACCTTTGCTTCATGCAGATTGGGCCAATTGACCAAGACGACTGTCCCGAGAATTGCGTGGGGATTTACTGCCGTTTCAAGAGATCCCGTCTGAGGCAGCTGCAAGATCATGGAGTCTTTTCGAGAGCTCATTCCAAAGCAGTTGAGGCCAACATATTGGAAGCGAACAGACTCCAGAGGCAGAGTGTACAGTGACGGAAAACCAGCAAGCGGTAGTGTCACACCCTCCATCAGCTTGCTTTGGAAGCGACCCTCGAACACAGTAATCTCTGGGAGCTGATATGGCTCCACTCGCGTACAGCAGTTGATGATGTCGGGGAACGCAGTCAGACCTGGCATCGTCGACGGGACCGTTTCAACCGCCTTTGGATCGTGCACGATTCGGAGTGGCAGCATTTGCAGCTCATTTCGCTTCCGCTCAGCTGCAGTTAATCGGGAATCCGGGCAAAATTGAGCGATCGCGCTTTTCAGCAGCGCGACATCAATAAATGGCAACAGGTTGACACCCTCCCACGCGTTCTTCTTGCCTTCCATATCGATATCAAACTTTTCAGGATAAAAATGCTTGATCGGCGACAACGGCGATACCATCAGGAAGCGATACGGTTCAGGCACGAGATGCGAGCTGGAGGAGGGAAGGTTGGCCATCAATTGCTCGAAAGGACGCAAAGGTCCATCGTTACCACTCGCGTCGTGATCGAAAGAGATATCGCGGAGCACGCTCTCAATATCAGTGAGATCAGAAACCATGGGTGCGTAGTGGTACGGATAGTACCAGCTCCAAGACGGTGGGCCCTGGAAGTAATACTCCAGACACCACACAATGGCTTCCATGTAGTGGCGTTTGACGCGCTCCAACTCCGCATTTTTCGCGCTGCCGTCACCTCGCTCAATTCCAAACTTTCGCTGATAGTACGTCCACTTCGTGTCCTGGAAGCTTTGACTGCCTGAAAGACCGGCAAAAATCTCCATCTCTTCCTTTTCGGCTTGAAGAGCTATCTTGGCGTCCTCACCCTCAAGGGCTTCAATCAATTCAAGTTCATCTTCATCAGATACACCGATGTCACCGTCGTCTTCATCGTCGATAAGTGGGGGCATAACATCATGACTTTCACCTTGCGCTTTTTCCTGCTCATCCTCACTATCTTCAAATCGCAGTAGCTCAAGCGCGTTCTGAACGTTCTCTTCAACGACTTCATGCTGCCGACTGCGTTTCGGCGGTTCAAAATTGTGACCTCTTTGCCCACGCGACTTCTTTTTGAGCTCTTCGAGGGCGCGGTTCTCGAGAATTTCTTCCTCCATACCGCCGATCGTAATCAGCAGATCCTGCAGCAATGTCGGATTTGAGAGACGCCCACTGTCTGTGAGATACTGACCTTGATACTTGTCCAAGAGATTGCGGTACACGTTCATCAGCAAGGGGATGGCGTCCTCGCGAATCTCCAACGTCGGGCTATGCGGTATAAAATCGTTGCCCAACAGATACGTCAGCAGGACAAAGTCGTCCAGCATTCGTTCGCCATTTAGAGGCGGCATCACGCGCATTTCCATCATCAGGTATTCGCGGAAGAGACTCAGATGCACCAGTTGCCACTGCTCCTCTGCAATCTTCTTGGTCGTCACCTTGGCAGCATGCTTGCCACCACCGCCCCAGACGACCACCTCACGCACGAGTGTGAAGTGCGGCTCATGCGTCATCAGTCCCAACAGCATGAGATCTGCGTCGCTGCCGTACATGCAGTGGCGCATATTGGGCGCGTATCCCGGTGCCATCTTGCGGTGGCGAATGAAGTCGGCGATCTTGTGCTCGCCTTCACCAGGGACTTCGCTGCCCGAGAAGAACACCTCGAGCCGACTCCACAGCGGATCGTGCTTCATCTTGTAACGCACAAACCACACGAGATGAGACGAAAGCTCGTGCAGAAACTCTGTTCCTGGCGTGATGCAGTTCGAGTCGAAGCGCGACTTGGGCGCTGGACGGCCGTTCTTCTCGTCGTCCAGCTTGAGCTGGCGGTGCGCCTCCTTCTCCATGGCCATCACACGGTCGAGACCGGCGCGGAAGCGGCGCGAGCGCTGCTGGTTAAGCTTGGCACGCGGCGCGACGCCATCAATCGCAATGTAGACGAGCTGCTTGGGCTTGATGATGTGCGTGATCAGCCGATCCATGTACGTGAAGATGTTGTGCAGCTGCGCAGGAAGCCCGAGCGTGTTCAGCTCGCTGTCGGCGTCGTCCGTGTGCGTGCAGTTGTGGATGATGCCGTTCATGTCGAGGTAAAAGCAGTCGAACTCGGGGAGCAGCGAGACATCGGAGATGCTCTGGTTGATGAGCGGATACCGCTCCGAGACGTATCGGTAGAAGCGCGGGATGCCCATGATTCAGCAGAGAAGCGCACGGGCGTTCGAACGAGCCAGCGCACAGCGCGAGACGCAGCCGGAGAGACGAGAAATGCCGCGTTGAAGACGGCGGGGACGACGACGAGAGACGCCAGCGAATGTTCAAGCCAGCAAGCAGCAATGAGGAGGGAGGAAAGGAAGGAAACGATCCACCGGCAGAGAGGCACTTGAAGCGAAAGAAGTTTACGGCCTATACAAACCTCAAGTGGACATGGCGCGTGTTGCAAGAAGGTCTTCTGTTGGTCCGTGATCGGATTTCACAGGGTAGTGAGTGATGGTGTAGTCAGGCGTGTTTGTAACATCGTGATTTTGGAAAATATCTTGTCAGAGTGGGTTACACGGTTACTCTGTTGGGCGTTTGTGCTTTGTGCTGTGCTTTGTTCTTTGTTCTAATGTTATGCACATTTTGTTCCGCGCGAGAACAGTCATGATAATCGAGCTGATCTCGTCGTCGTCGAAGGACGCAGTCATGGGCGACGGCGATGGACATCTCGATCTCGATGGCGGCGCGCTCGATCTGCTGCTCGAGTCAGAAGACGACCTCACTCGTTTGCTGTGGGACGACGACGCGCCGCTCGCTCTCGCGCGAGACGAAGGCGCAGTCGACGCACACCAACCTGACGCGTCGGTGTCGGTGTCGGTGTCGCCGTCGGTGTCGCCGTCGCCGTCAACATCAAGCGACGTCAGTGAGACGGCGGCGACGACAGAGAAGCGCAAGCAGAAGCCGCCACTCAAGAACCCGTCGCGAGAGCGCATGAAGGCCGAGCTCGCGTTCCTGCGGCGGCACGTTGTCGAGCTCGAGAACGAGCTCGTGACTCTGCGCGAGGAGCGAGAGCAAAGCCTCACGACCAGCGAGTCCTTTGAGCTCTCAACGACAGTCCCAATGACAGCAATGTGGCGGCAAGTTGCGAGCGAGCAGCTGTGCCGCCGAAGGGAAGCAGAGCTCGAAAACGACCGGCTCAAGCGCGTGCTCGAGGACCACTGCCGCGTCGCGCAAAGCCTCGACGCGCTCATGCGCAAGCGCTCAAGCTCGACAGTCGTCGAGCTCTTTGAAGAGACACGCAAGCGCACGCGCATCGCCAGCGATCTCAACGACTTCCAGGCGCTGCAGTCGCGCTTCCGCATCGAGATCCAGGACGCCTACAGCGTGCTCGAGGACGTGCTCGAGAGCAGCGGGCTCACGGCCGCTCAGCCCGACGCCTCCATTGGGTTCACGGTCCAGACCAAGCAGCCAAGCGCACGTGGTGGCGAGCCATTCGTCGAGGTGACGTCGGTCACGCAAACGCCGCTCGACTTTGCGCGTTGCGCAGACGCCGTGTGGCAGTCCATCACCCGTGAGACGCTGCGGTTCCCTCGCCGCGTGCAGACGTGTACGTTGGAGGGCGACTACCTCGCTGTCAAGTACGACCGCGAGCTGCGGCGGTCCCGACATCATCATCAGCAACAGCACGGCGGCGTCGAGGTCTCGACGTTTGTCGTGAGCCGCTTCCTCGACGACGCCCGCGAGCGCCTCGTGCTCGTGTGGCGAGGCACGACGCAGGCCGACGGCACGTCGGGCGAGTGGCAGCACACGTACACGGACGAGACGGGTTGGGTCGTGCTGACGCCATTGCCCGACAACGCTAGCGGTGGTGGGGGCGGCGGTGGTTCGACGCTCGTGCGGTCGTGCATGCACCTCGTGCCGAGACCGCTGAGCCTGCAGCGCGCGCCCCCCAACGCCACGCAGCTGCCGCCGGTCGTCGGTCCCATCTGCGACTACGCCGTGTCGGCACATGAAGAAGACGTGAACGCGATCACGGCCGCCGTCGCCAACTTTTTCTTGGGCGACGCCGTCGTATGATGTACTTACTACACAGTGTATGGACTGCACGCTTCCTCTCTTCCTCCCTTTCTTTCTTCCTTCCAATTCCATCGACAGACGGACGACAGGACACGTGGGATAATGAGCGCGCCACACGGCACACTAATGCTCGCTCTCTCTTGCTCGATCACTCGATCACCGCGTGAAGCATTTTGATGGCGCGAGAGTCCGTCGTTATGGAATGGCTTACAAGCGCCTCAGAGCCACGAGTACATCTCATTTTCGCGACGACCCATCACAGCGCTTCGTCTACTGACAGCAACTACTACAACACAGATACACATATACAGCGACAACACAAGTGCCACCTCACTGTCCTTCCATCATCGTCATCAGTCGTGCACACCAATCGAAGGCGCTGGCATTGCACAAGCCCCCTTCGGTCTGTCGACAGTGTTTGTGTGTTTGTATGTTCACTACATAACGTCAACGAGGAAGTCGTAACGCAAATGAGGATGTCGGGCTTTGCAGACGTCGAGATTCGCCGTCAGGACGCGCTGTACCGTCGGCTCCGCCCACTCGCCCGACTCTTCGACTGAACCCAGTCATTCGGTCAGTCAGTTTGTCAGTCATTTCACTTGATTCTCCAGCCTCTGCATTCTCCTTTCTCCATTCTCGAGTGACGTCGTCAGAGTTGCGGCGTGTTGAGCGACTTGCGCCCCAGACGCATCCTCACTACCCAATTTGCCATCCGTCCACACAGTCACAAACAGATTAAGGTGGATGTCGACTATCGAAATGGACCACGAGCTCTCGCTTCTCGAGGACGCCATCACGCTGATCGAGGCCTCCGAGCCGTTGTTTCCCTGGGGCGACGACACAGACGAGCTGCTCCTGCACCACGACCAGAATCTCGTCAAGACGACCAGTGATGCCTTCGACGGCGACAGCCCTGAGCTGTCCTCGCTCTTTGTGGAGCCCATTCCGTTCCAGTTCACCGTCGGGCTTCCGTCGCTCGAGTTTCAGCTTCCCGAACTACCGGAGACGCCCGTCAGCACTGCGCTGCAGCTCACGAAGACGCCGGCCAAGAATCCATCGCGCGAGCGGCTCAAAGCCGAGCTCTCGTTTCTACGTGACAAGGTCGTCGACCTGGAGAAGCAACTCCTGCAGCTTCGCCACCAGCGCGAACGCGAGGCCGTCGCCAAGAACGCGACGGCAGCGATCGCTCCCGTGTGGCGTCGAATGGCGGAGCGGCAGCTAGAGCGGCGACAGAAAGCGGAAGGCGAGAACTCGCGGCTGCGACGCACGCTCGAGCGACAGATCCGCGCCTCGCGAAGCCTCGAGCAACTGCTGCGCAAGCGCACAAGCACTGTGATACTGGATCTCTTTGAGGGCGCACGAACACTTCCTAAGCGCTGTCGCATTAGCAATGATGTTGGTGACCTGTATGCTCGTTTTGCTGCTGAGATTGATGAGGCGTATAGCATGGTGGACGACGTGCTGCAGGACACGGGCCTGCACAGCAGCCGGCTCGGTGCATCGACCCCGCGAGGGTACAAGGTCCGCACGCGGCAGCTCCGTGGCCACGAGCAGCTCTTCGTCGAGATGTGGGACGTCAGCCTCGTGCCGTTCGACGCGGAACGCGCGGCAAGCGTTCTCTGGCGTGCTGTCGCGCGCGAGTGGACGAGTCAACATCGCACTGTGCACGCGTCTTGCGTCCAGAACGACAGCTTTGCAGTTCAGTTCGACGCCAGGAGCAAATCACGCACACGGCAGGGCGTGCTGCACGTCGGCCTCGTGGCCAAGCGGTTCATCGAGAAGGACCGCATGGTCATGGTCTGGCGCGGCACCAATTCCCCAGCAGAAGACATCGAAGACTGGCGGCACATGTCCACGCAGGAGACCGGTTGGCTCGTGGTCAAGAAGGTTCCCGGGAGTCGGACGGCCGCGATGATCCAGGCGTGCGTCTACCTGTTTCCCAAGTGGTTTGGCGCGCACGGCTACAGCGAACTCGTGCATCACATGAAGACGGGCGACTTTGCAATGCTCGTGACCAACTCGTACGAGAGCGACGCCGACCACATCGTCGAGGCAGTCGAGAACGCGCTCTTGGATGAGTGTATCGCGGGCGCCTCTCCATGAACGACCAGCGTTTCATGACATTGCACAAGAGCTTTTTAAGTCTATCCAGACGTCGAGCAGGCAGTAGGAAAGGATCATCCGTGCGCTGCTTGCTTCATCTTCTTCGTCGCCTCAGGAATGAAGCCACTTCCAAACAATTCGCATTAGTCATCACGAAGAAAGGATACATTTTTGCCAACGTACAGTATTGGCAAAGGCAACATCTCGAATGACGAAGTGCGGTCGGATCCATCGTCATGCGTCCGAGCGCGCGTCGCAGTGCTGCCAGTCTTTGGATGGACTGATGGTTCGAGTGATGGCGTATGCGGCTTGTGCTGGAGGGATCCTCAGTTTCCCGAGCTCAGGCTTTCGGCACATGGCAGCTGTAGTCGGTCACCAAAGCCAAATTGTCGAGGTTCTGTCGACAGCAGCGCAAGTGATCAACGGGTCATTTCTGTTTGCACATACGTTCAGCGCGTTGTGCGTTGGCACCTTCGATCAAGGAATGCGGTACGGCTTCATGATGTCGTGCGGATATCGCCCTCCGACGGGCGCATTGCCGTCAAATCGTTGACAGATTATCGACGGCTGTGAATCTGAAGCGACCTCGCCTGCACCAGCAGCAATACAGTACGGAGTGCCCCACATGTACACTCGCTGGCTGACTTCGCTGTGGATCCACGTCGGAAGTTCGGCAATCTGTGTCCCATCGAGAGCGAGGACGTTGATACTCGCGTTTGCAATGTGGGACAACTCCCGAAGAGGGTTTTCCGACAGTGTGAACCGCACAAGCGGGTGAGCTGTCTTCGAGAACGCCATTGGCGGCAGTTCTCGGATCTGGTTGCCAAGAAGCGAGAGAAAGTATGGGTTTAGCTCCAGAACGACGCTGGGAAAGACTGAGATCGGAGAGTATTCGACGTAAACCGCGTCCATATCGTGCCATATCGACGCCAGATCCGGTGGAAGTGCCGTGAGGTTCGAGATGGATATCTCGATGTCAAGAAAACTTGGTGGCAGTTCAGAATGCAACACGCCGTCAGGTAATGCTGTCATGTTGACGCGGATGAGTCCCAGGTACGTGAACTGGGTATGGATTGTTGCTGTGATTGCAGCATCTCGTGACCACGAGACGATCGTCGAGTTGAAGATCTCCATCGTCAATAGCTCTGTCAGGTCCTGAAGCCCACTCGGCACCACGAGAGACGGGCAGTGCGTGAAGATCACTGCAAAGACTGCCTTTGGATTAAGCATCGAAAGCGACGACTTGTCCAGCAAGCGGTGTTGGCGGAAGCAGTTGAACTCGACAATCGCGCACGATGCACCGCTTGAAAACCAAGGATACTGCGGCATTTTGCAGTTGATCTCTGGAATGACGCGGTCGAATCGTGCTCGAATATGCACAATCAATACTGCCAGACCCACCAAAAACGAGATACAATGGCTCGCGCGCACAAATATTCGGCGGCAGCATACTCCTTGACCGATGCCCCGATCGATGTATCCCGTCTTCTGGCGTTTGACTGGTACCGGTGAGCCGCCGAAGCTGGGACCTTTCGGTTTACAGTCTTGCGGACCGGTTTGTCGACGCTCAGAGTAAGATTTCTTCACAGTCGCCAACAAGAACTGGCGGATACTGGTGAGGCTCATGAAAATCGACAGATGAGGGATGATTTTGGAGAGCCCATCGACGGTAGAAAGCGCGATCACAGAACGATGTTCGGTGATCATGGCCATGAAGAGCTCGTCAATGTAGAGCCGACGCGCTGGGAACGTGAACATGTCGATATCAAATTCGACGATGTAAGGAATGAGGATAACCGCAGGAATGACGACGTTGGTGCCGATTGTCATGGCAGTATCGACGGTGAGTGCGGCGACGCGTCTTAATGCCTCACGATCACGTAGTAACCAGCTCAAAACCAATGAATCCCAGCAATCGAGAACGAACATGACGACCATGATGTCGTTGATCCACGGCCGCGAGAGCAGCGCGCTATACTTGTGGAGTTGGATACACTGCGCCGTCATCTCCACGAGCTCTCGTGCCGAGAAGACGACGTCAAAAAGTGTGCTCTCGATACCCAGAAGGCCGCGCTGGCCGAACACAGCACTCCCGGCGGACACGAAGGCCGTCCACATGCGATGGACGCCGCGTTGAACGCGTCGAATCAGAGACGCATTGGTGGAACGATCCGGAGCTTCTGGCGCTCTCCGTTCGACTGGCTCTGGCGCCGTCTTCTGGCGACTGACTCGACTAACTCGGTTGCGTACCACACACGAAAGCAGCAGCACGACCGTGTCGACCACATGCAGCACTGCGACGCTGAGGTGTGCATGGCCCCAGAACGTGAGACGGCGCGTCGTGGGCAACGCGAGGAGGTTCGCGTAATACGTCATGTCTGGTAGATCGATGTACCAATACATGTTGGCGAGCAGGAAGAGATACGCTGCGCAGAGCCATTGGCAGACGACGATGGCGACCGCGATGGCGAGACAGCTACGCATCGAGAGCTGCTGCTGCAGCAGCTGCGCCCACCGCTCTCGAGACGACGACCGACGGCGCGATATGCTGCTGACCATGAGCAAGCATCTACGGCGACGAACGAAATGACTTGCACGTCACAGCGCGATGACTCTCGAGACGAACGCGACTATTCTCAGCATCGAGTTGCTGCAGTTAGTTCCCCATTGACTTCATCTGGACCCAAGTTTTCTGTAGCCATTTACTTCCACTAATATCAGTTGGGACGTCGGGAATGTCACTCTTTCGAGGGTGAAGTGGCTCCACCTTCAAGCGACCTCCATTACCCCTCGTGTCTTTGCTCTTCCCCATCGGAATCGATCGGATCGAATCGATTGATCGTGACGCCACCACGAACGTATAACATCTTTCCGACGGATCGCAGAGCAAAAGCAAAGCACACACACAGAGATCGGCCTTTTGCTCTTTGCTCCATCCCCCATGGCGACGGCGAGCGACGCGATGATCGCCGACGTCGAGGAAGCGCTGCGGCGGCTGCTGGAGCCGTCGACGCCGGCGCCCGAGAAAGCGCAGCTCGAGGCGCAGCTCTCGGCGTTCAAGGCGCAGATCGAGACGTGTCTGCCCGTGCTCTACTCGCTGCTGGGCGCCTCGACCAACGAGTACGCGCTCTGGTTCGCGTCCACGACCTTGGAGGAGTACGTCGCCACGCGCTGGCGCGCGTTCCCCGCGGCCGAGAAGCTGCGGCTGCGGCGCTTTGTGTGGGACCTCGTGCTCGCGCGCAGCGACCAGGTGCGCGTCGCGACGCAGCCGCTGCAGACCGCGTTCGTGCTGCGCAAGCTCCGCAAGGTGCTCGCGGACATTGCGCGCCTCGACTGGACGGTCGACGCGCCGGGAGACGATGACGACGACGGCGGCGGCGTCGGAGCCAACGGCGACATCCACAGCTTCTCCAACGACTCGGTCGCCAGCAACGCGAGCAGTGTGCACAGCGCGGGCTCCAGCGGCGGCGCGGGCAACAGCAGCAACAGCGCGCAGTGGCCCGAGTTCCTGAGCCAAGTCGAGGCACTGGTGATCGAGGCGCCGACGCGGCTCTGCGGCCTGGAGCTGCTCGTGGTCGTGGCCGAGGAGTTTGGCCGCGAGGACGCCATCGTGGTCGCGTCCCGGCGGCGGCGCGTGCGGCGCCAGCTCGCTGCGCAGCTGCCGAGTCTGCTCTCGCTGCTGAGCTCCATTCTTCGAGGCGCACTCGAGCAGATTCTCGCGCAGGAGGACGCACTAGGCGAGCAAGACCGAGTCGCGCGACTGGCGCTCGATGCGCTGCTGCATCTGCTGGCGTGGGCGCCGATGAGCGAGCCGCTGCACTCGACGCCGTGGCTGTCGCTGCTGTTCGACTTCGCTGGCTGCTGGCACGCGGCGCATGCGCGTGGTGGTCACGCCGCGCGGCATCTCGACGGCGCGAGTCGAACGGCGCTGCAGTGCATCACAGAGCTGCTCAGCAAGCGACTGCCGGTCGGACGAGTGGAAGAAGCGGTCGCTCAGATCATGCTGCGCCTCTGTACGCTGCTGCAGCGAGTGCACGAGGTCCCAGCGAGTCAAGACGTGCTGACGGAGGCGTATCTCGACCAGCTCACGGCGCTCGTCGAGGCGTTCTTGACGCAGCATCTGCGTCGCCTCGAGAACCCGCAATTCGAGGCCGTGCTTCCGCAATTCCTCGAGCTCGTGATGTCGCTGACCGCGCGGCAGCCGCACGTGAGCGGATTCCTCAACTGTCTGAGCGTCTGGGAAGTCTTTGTTGGCTACATCGAGGAAGCTGAGCAAAATGACGCGGCGTCGAATAGCCGCGTGCGCCAGCTTCTCGGTGCCTACGAGCACGGACTGACCGGCGTCATGTTCCACCTTCTCGATCGCGTCAACTACGCGACCAACCAGTCTCAGCTGGAGGAACTGGAGGATGAAGAGAACGAGCAAGCACAAGCCAGCACTGGCAATCCAGACGACGATCCCTCGGCTTTTGACGTGGATAGCGACACCACCAGTGGACGCTTTTTGTCGGGCTCGCTGCAAGATCTCGCGCAGTGGTACGCGGCCCACGGCTCGGGCAGCGACGACACGTCGGTCAACGTCGAGCTGTCCGACTACAAGGAGTTTATCGTCGAGTGCATCGCGTTGATCCGTCGAATCGCCGCGCTTCCGTCGTGTGCGCCTGCACTCATGGAGCGTGTCGTACCAAAGGTCAGCGACACGTGTCAGCAACTTGTCTTCCGGCTTCACGAGTCTCCCGCGCTGCCTCCAGGGACCTCGGCGTGGACGGAAGAGCGGTATGCAGTGCGTGATCTTACCGTCAACTGCGCCATTCTCTCCAGTGTCTGTGCCCAGTACTGCTGTGTCAGCTCGAATCCTGCGGACCAGCTCGCGGCGTGGCGGTTGTTGCACCAGTTTACGACGCTCGCCGAGTATGTGACCCGCCATCGACTCCACACGCGGGGCGACGTGTTCGTCGGACTCCAGTGCGAGGCGCTCACGTGCATCCGCTTCTGCTTGACGTGTGTGCCATTTGTGCTGACGCAGCCTGGCACGCGTGGTGACGTGCTCGAGGCAACCGAGGGGATTCTGCAGGTGCTTTTGACGACACTCGACACGACAATCGTGCCATCGCCGCACATCGTGATGCAAAGCGCGATGCAGCTGCTAGCGAATCTCGGGTACGTGCTACCGTACGACGAGATGGTGTCGCTGCCATCGATGAGCCAGCTCGAGACGCACATCCACGGGTTCAGCCAACACCTGCCGCTCACGATTCAAGGAGACTTGTACACGTCCATGTCGAACTCGATCCTCAACTCGGCCATCTCGCTGCGCTCCAGCGGCGCTGCGAGTGACGAGGCGATGCAACGTTGGGCCAATGCGTACGGCGCTCTCATCCTTCCACTTCGAGAATCGATCGACCAGTCAGCAATCGCTGTGCAGCAGAATGACGGGCGCATCTTGGACCGCGCGATGATCTCGCAGATTCAGCGCGACTGCTTCATCGTGCGCTCGCTTGCGCGATCGGTGGAGACCAAGCCCAAGATTGCCAAGGACGGATTCTGCTCGGCGTATCAGCCCTCTTTTGCGTCGCTGCTGGCGCTCATGACAACGTATTTCTCGGCAATCAAGAAGGCGGCGCTCAGCTACGAGGAGCTTCAACCGAGAGTCCCGGTCTACAACGCCCTCAAAGTGGTCAACGAGATTGTGCGTCTGTACGCACAGCTCCTCAAGTCGATTCGAAAGGAAATGCCCAAGGAAATGGTGACAGAGATCATGCGGATATTCGTCGAGATCTTCCAGGACGCACAACTGAGTGCCATGTAAGCATGCTAATCGTTGGGATCCATGGTGTGAAGAGGACAGAAACATTGGCTAACGTCGTAATTGTGGGCAGTCTGAGCGCTCAAGGCACGCCTGGCTTGATGGTCTTGTGTGGCTTTCTCCAGCTGCTCAAGATCGTCGTCGAGGAGCCAACGGCTGTCTTCGCGTCATTCCTCAAGGACATTCTCGACCTGTGCTTTGGTCCGTTGAAGGAGGTGCGTCCAAGTCTCCACATTGTCACTGATCAGAGCGTTCACCTAACATCTAGGTGGTTTACTCAGGCCATCTTTGATCACGCGGAGAGTGAGGCGGTCATTCTGGGCTACTTTGTGTCACTTGTTGAGCAGTTGCTGGAGAAGCACTATCGTTTCTTCGTGGCGCCGGCCACCAACCTTTCGCGAGAGCGGGCGTTCAGCTCCGATGTTGCTCGCAACTACTTCGTGTCGATCTTCCAGAGCCTCGCAGCAGTCTTGACATCTCAAAGCAGTCAGGCGGACTCACAAGCCGAGCAGCGCGGCAATAGCGGACTGTCCCCGCGATTATGCCGTCAGGTTCTCGCGCTGCTTGACCGCATTGACCGCGCGCACAGTCTGTTTGCGTTCTCTGGGTTCCAGTCGGAGATCCGACTCGGGCTGCTGTCGACGCTCATGACGATCTTGACCAAGGGGGAGATGAACCTGCTGCAGGACGAGGTCATCGCGCTCATCTATCGGCTCGCAGCCGTCGACTTCCAGTCGTTCTTCACGGTCTTCCTGCCGGCGTTCACCAAGGACATTCTGACTCCATCCGACGTTGAAGTCGCCGCGAGCTACGACGACGGCGAGTGCCTGCAGTGGAGCGGCCAGGTCGATCTGCCGACGTTCACGCGGGACGTGCACGCGTACCTGAACGATCTTCGGGCGATCAAGGCACAGGCGTAGGTTCGGTGTCAAAGACGACGGTCAACCACCTCTAGAAGCCAGCCACACCCGTAATTCACGCACATCATTTTCGGTTGTATTGTCTTTTCGTGGTCACAGCAATAGGTGGTTGTTCTACATGATCGTGCACTCGCCCTCCTTCTCGTCGTCTCCCTCCTGCGCGTCGCCCATGGCCACATCACCGCTCGTGGACTCGGCCGACGCCGACACGTCTCGGCGCTTGCGGCTCGACTCTTTGCAAGGGCACGGCAGACTCGCCGCGACGCCAGCAAAGTAGCAGCGGCCGCAGTCGTGGCAGTGCACGTCGCGGTGGTCGCAGCAGCGCTTGCAGATCTCGCAGTGGTTGCGCGGCGCGCGCTCGTGGTCGAGCAGCTTGTTGAGGCACCACGAGAAGTCCCAGACGCGGTCCTGGCAGCACGTGAAGCCCTGCACGCAGTCGAGCACCTTGATCTGGCGGCCACAGCACGGCACCTCGACGGGTTCCTGTAGCCGCTGCACCATGTCACGCGTCTTGGACACGTTGTGCATGAAGCACGCGTCCTGCAGCAGCGCGTCAATGTCGGCGCCGGCCGTCTTCACCATCAGGAACGGGTTCTTGCACGACGTGCAGCGGCACGAGACGCCGCACATGGCGCCGTCCTTGACGCACGCGCAGCGGCCGTTGCGGCAGCCGCCCGTGCAGCGGCACGAGACGACGCGCGGCGCTGTTGCTGCGTGTTGCGTCGTCGCCATCGGCAGCAGCGACAGCGACGGAGTCGGCGTCGCACACATCGTTGGCGGCGGCAGCATGACGGGCGTCGACGGCGCAGCAGCCGACGCGTTCAGCATCGAGCGATCGGGCTTGGGAGCGATGTGCACCATACGCTGCTGATGCTGATGCTGATGCTGGTGCTGGTGCTGGTGTGGCATTTGATGGGGATGGCTGGGCGGCATCACCGGCGGCATCGAGAGCCCCTGGTTCAGCACGTTCCAGTAATTGGGCATCGTGGACGTCGGCGCGAACGTCGGCGGCATCGCGACCGGCAGCGGCGCGAGCGGCACCACGGGCGCAGCGTGAAGCTCGGGCTTGATACCGTGGTCGTCGACGGCCATGACGTCCTCGAGCGGCACCATCTCCATGTCCGCGTCGCCAAAGACGTCGTCGTCGTCGTCTTGTGCGCCGAGGAACGCCATGAGCGGGTCGTTCTCGTCGTCCATCTCGGCCATGAGCGCCTCGAGGTCGTCCTGACCGGTGACGACCGGCGCCGGCGCTGGAACTGGCGCGGCGAGCTGCACCTTGTCGACAGGTCCTCGGCACAGCGGACACGAGCGGTTGGAGCGGAACCAGCGGAGAAAGCACTTGCTGTGGAACGTGTGGCCGCAGCGCACGAGCTGCGTGTACGCGTTGGTCGAGAGACACACCGAGCAGTCGCGGAACGACGGCGGCAGCGCGGCGCTTTGCTTGGTGATCTGCGCGCACGCCTTGGCGATCTCGGCCTCGAACAGGTCCACGCCATCGGCGTCGCGGGTCCCGACGGCGACCGTCGGCTTGCAGGCGCTACTGTGATGAGAATGGTGGGGATGCGACACCGACTGGGACGGATAGTGGTCCTTGGTCTTGAGCTGGTGACTGTCGGCGAGCGACGAGATGGCGGCCACCTGGCTGCCGGGCGCCGCGTGCTGCGGCGGCGCCTCGTACAGATACCGCAGGCTCGAGTCGGCGCAGAAGACGCTGCTCGAGTGGCCCCATCCGTCCGCCATGATGCGCTGGCCGGCCATTCTCCGACTGACCTCGCTGGAATCGACCGCCAGGGATACCGGACCAGAGATACCGGACGCACGGGGAAGAGAGTCGGTGGCTGGTCCCTCGCTGGTGGAGAGACAGAGATACCGGACGGACTGCTGGCGAGCAGAGAGCGTAATGGCGAGAACGCGCCACCTGGTTGCTTGGAATGCGATGGCACGTTCAGTTCTGGCGAGCGCCGTTCGGCGCGACGTGCAGCCGATGCTGCCGTTAGGTGCGACTTAGGTGCGATGGGACGTGTCCCACCTACCCCTCGGCGGGGTTGAAGGATCGCACATCATGTGAACTCAAGAATCGGATGTGATGAGGCAACAACTTTAACAGGTAGAGAGTGGCTTTGACCCCTTGAAAGTGGGTCATAACACGACTCGGGATATGTAATGCTGGAGGGTGGGTCGCCACTCACCCTCTCGAAGGGTTGACGGTCCCTAGCCCTCGGCGCAGATTTGGCCGCTGGGTTTCTTGTCGTCAACAGAATCGTTCTCGATTGGTGCCGTCCTGGCTTCGGAAGGAGCGAGATGGCGAGAGCGCTGGACGGAGACGAAAAATTCTGACGTGGAAGTCTCGCGATTCAGACTTTTGCACAGACACGCACGCGGATGCAGTCCGAAGCAGCATTCGTCCGACGACGACAAGAGGAGGAAGCAACATGTCAACCTCAACTTGAACGTTGGGAATCGCGGCCGTTGATTTTTGCAAAGAACGGTCTCGCGTCGAACTGATTTTTGCGTTCTGCGTCGGCAGCTGAGAAAAAAAATGAGGAGGAATCCGCCATGAATTCTGTGCACCGACCGATCTTTGCGGGATTCAACGCTTGATTCCCCTGTGATTCACTTTGGATGTTGGAGTCTGTGAGAAATGCCCACCATGGCTGGGATCGCCAGTCACCAAGGGCAAAGCTCACGTCGGTGGTTGATGCCCAGATGCGAGGGCAGGGCCAGATCTGTCCACAAAGGATGGGTGTCTCCGGCGTCTGCTTCGTTGTGGTGGCACCACCGCAACAAGAGACAAGCCCCACCTGCAAGACTCTATTCTTGAAATTTCGTATTGATGAATCTGATTCGAGGCGAAATCTGAGTCGGAGAACAATGTCGCGGAAGTCAATCTGAGCCCGGCTTGATCAGGAGCTCAGCAAGACATGAATGACGAGCCAACCATCTCTTCTCTCTGTAGCATATCCTTCTTGTTCTACTACTACAGTGGTCTCTCGTCTTATGCCTTTCGCGGGAGATCCCACAGGGCTTAGGCGCCGCCAATGTTGAGCATGCGTCTCAAGTCTTGCGTCATCGAGTGCTCGATCGGCATGGGCGGTAATGGTGGGGCGTCCATGCTCAGCTCTGGTGGAACAGACGGAGGGCGCGGGCGCTCTCCGAGCGGAGGATCCAACCGCTCTGTGATTTTCGGAGGATCTCTCGGCGGCGGTTGCGCCGTGATCTTTGGGCTCTCTGTCACGGGGCCCGCAAACGGCGGCAATGGAAGCGACTTGGGATCTGGAGACGACTGGAACGCCGACCATGCCCACTTGCCCGTCGCAGCCGATAGGTCTTCCTTCTGCTTCGCAGATTTGCTACCACGACTCGAGTTCTTCTTGGGGGTCGCCGTCCGCTGGGCATCGCCATTGGTCTGCTTGCGGCCATTGCGTCGGCCGCCGTTTGTCTTGTCATCCCCACTCGATGAGTCCTCGACGCTGCTCGTCTGTTGTCGCGGCTTGTCCTTGCGTGGCGTGTTGGAGCGGCTCTTGGCGCGCGAGCCACGCTTCACCGAGTTGCTCCGCGGAGTCGATCGACTCGAATCTGGAACGATCCTCGTGAGTCAGTGCACACAGCAGCAATACACGTCACGCAGATTGCTCTAGCATGCACCTGTGGGAATCGCGCCGTTAGGCTGTTCGCATCGCATCGACGGCATTGAGCTCGAGTCAGGCGCGCTGCGAGAGAGCATGTCTGGAGTCAGCAGCAGCTTGCTGGCGCTCGTAGGTGGCGCCGCAGCGTGTGCATGGGTGCTAGCGATCGGGATGGGCGCAGATGTGGCAGCGCCGCGACCACTGTTGGTGCGACGCGCTGCCGCTGCCGGTTGCTCCTCGTTCGGGTACACAAAGTAGCCCAGTTCTCGATCCCACACGCGGGCGTCGACGTCGAGCGCCTCGTGCGCGCGCGTGGAGGGATCCACCACGAGCGACGTGTTGACGTTGTCGTCGGCGTCGAAGAATGGCACGAGCGGACGTCCGATGAGGTCGCGCGATGACATGGGGAGCTGTTCTTTGCTCTCGCTCGCAAATAACGAAGAACGACACGCGGAAATGAGGGAGAACAGTTCTCGAGACTGAGAGAGAAGCAGAGACAGAGTGTCGACCTCTTGCTTCGTTGGATGTCTCTCGGGCGGGCGACGTCACGGGCGGAGGAGATAGAACGACGCGGGCCACGTGGGAGAATTGCTCCGGAACAGACTGACGTGAAAATGGGTCTGGTGCAGTGTGTGGCCGCCCCATTGGACAACGCCGAGCAGTTTCGGGAGGGCAGCCAGTGTGCCTGCCGGGTCGGGTCTGGTCGTGGGTGCCCTCGCCTTTGTTGCCGCGGCACCGAATCTGGGTCGTCGGTCGTGGCACCGTCTGGTGCGTCTAAACCCGTTTCCTCGCTGACCCACTTTTGGGCACGGGTGCCAAGAAACGCCCCAACCGACGAAAGAGCTTCTTTGTCAACCGGATGCACTGACAGGCGAAAGATCGGGAACAAAGATCAGAATCTGTTCTAAAGGTGAGTGCCTCGTGTGCCTTCAACGTCTAACGGAGTTGATCCACGCGCCCAAGCGCGCATCGCTCGCCATGACGAGCGTGCGATCAGCAGTCGCGCGACGCTAATGGGTCGCTCGTTGTCGACGCGCTTCTCTGTCTATTTCCTCATGTTGAAGTTGCTCACGCTTGGCGGCAATCTCGACAGCACGATGCAAACCATTCGCGACACCATCTACTCGTTCAAGGCGCGATGGTTTGATCCGCACGCACAGTACGTTCTGCATTTTCGTGCTTTGTTCTTTGTTCTTTGCTCTCTGTTCTTTGTTCT
Organism: Pythium insidiosum; assembly: GCA_022836835.1. Lineage (NCBI taxonomy): Eukaryota > Oomycota > Peronosporomycetes > Pythiales > Pythiaceae > Pythium > Pythium insidiosum. Next base: position 775,269 of record JAKVDI010000014.1, read on the forward strand.
TTGTTCTTTGCGCTCGTACTGACGGAGCCGCTGGCTGCCAGACTCAACCGCCAGTTCCACGTTCGCTACTTTGCCGACACGCACAACGTCGAGATCTTCGACACCAAGAGCAACAAGCTTTTCCTCAAGAAGAGCGAGCTCCCGAGCTCTCTCGCGCCGCGCGACTTCTTCCTCGGCGCCAAAGTGTTGCTCTACGGCCGCCACTTTGAGCTGCTCGAGTACCTGGACCCGTTCACGGCCGAGAAGCTCGGACGCCAGCAGCAGAAAGCGGTGCTGGTCGTGCAGCACGCCGATCTCGTTGCCTCTGCCTTTGGCGCACTGCTCGACGCGCTGCAGCGCCAGCAGTTTGCGCTGTCGGCGCTCAAGATGCTGCGTGTGCGACGTGCGGACGCCGAAAAGTTTCTCGAGTTTCATCGCAGCGCGACCGACTTTGGCGACCGCGTCGACCGTCTCTCAGGCGCACCAGTCGTCGCGATGGAGCTGGTCGCAGAGCAGTGTCTCGACAAGCTCAAGCAGTTTGTGCCGACGTTGCTCGCTCGCTTTGGGGTCGACGCGCTCGCGCTGGACGTCTCGTCGACGGTGCTGGACGCGCAACGATATCGCGAGTTCTTCTTTGAGACTTCGCATGGCGCGACCGCACAGCTCAAGCACTGCACCTGCTGCGTCATCTTGCCGCACATTCTCAAGGAAGGACTCGCGGGAGAAGTGATCGAGGCCATTCAGCAGGGCCCGGACGTGCGTATCACGGCGATGGAGCTCTTCAACCTGGACCGCACGACCGCCGCCGAGTTTCTCGAGGTGTATGAGGGCGTCGTACCGCACTTCAACGAGACCGTCGACCACTTCACGACGGGTCCGTGCATCGCACTGGAGTTGGTTGGGAAGCACCCTGAGAGCGTGGTCGCCAAGTTTCGCGAGCACATGGGCCCTTGGGATGTGGAAATGGCCAAGGAGCTCAAGCCGAACACTGTTCGTGCTCGCTTTGGTCACGACCGTGTGCGCAATGCTGTGCACTGCACAGACCTCGCGGAAGATGGAGTGCTAGAGTGTGAGTACTTCTTCGATATTCTATCCAAGCGCCAAGTCAAGAGCTCATAGCAGGTTGTTCGTCGTGTTTCGAGGTCCGTCTGCCCTCTACTCTCCCTTCTCCTTGTAAGGATCTCGCTTATGCTCAGAATAGGTCCGCAATCGTTTCGTTATCCAAAATGTCCTTTGACACAAGTGTCGAACTCTTCGTCGTTCGCTCGCTCGCTAGATCAATCGATTATTTTCTCATCGTCGCTTCGTCATTCGGAGTTACAGGGCGCGTGGCCGACCAGGATGTCGCGCAAATCTTCGCTTCGAGACGGATCTGCAAGGCAGCTGCACCAACAACTCGCTGCTGGTCATCGCGTCGCGATTGTGGTCGGTATCGTCGCCTGCCAGTGGGTCTGCTCTGCGTACCTCTTGCTGCTCGCAGCGGTGTACGTGTACGTCGATCTCCCAGAGATGACGTACTACGGAAATCTGCTGGCGCTGCCTTCGACGCGACGCCTGTCGTTCTGGGGCTACGCTCATCTCGCAGTAGCGGTGCTGCGTGCCGCTGATACGTTGGTGTTGGTTCTTTCGATCTTGCTCAGCTGTAGAAACAGACACCTTCGCCACAAGACAGCTCCAACCATGAGAACTCCCAGCGACGTTCTGTCATCGTCTGTGATCGCGACTGCAACGGGAAATTCATCTCAAGACTCTCGTCGTGTTGTCAGACTTGTGACATGGATCAGTGATCAAATATTCGGGCGACGAGGACTTCTCGGTATCGAGAGCCCGCTATTCGACGTCGTCTTCTCACTTCGCGAGCTGGTCGAGATGACTGCTCAGTGTATTCAGCTGCACAAGTACAGCTCACTGCTCGGGCGTCCGTGGATCAACGATATGCTCGTGATGATGTTCGTTCTGGACTGCTGGGATTCGGTGCTTCTTCACTGGTGGCTGCGTGACCGTGAGGTATTGCGACGCGTCGTCTCACTCTCGGTGGATGCCATCTTAATGATTGGCACGAACGTCGTGATCCCAGCGTTCATTCTGCTCCCATACATGCGCGAGGTCGACGTCAAGCTATTCACTTTTCCGTCGCAGCGTCTCTACGTCGACCAGCTTTTCATTGCGATGGTCACGGAAAACCGCTCGGTACTGGCGCTGTCGACGGTCGATGGTCTCTCCAAGATTGTGCCTCACATCTCCATCTTCTTCAGTCTTCGCTCGCTGCGTTGTTTCCTTTTGCTTTCAGCCTCAAGATCTTCAAAGAGCTCATCGTCGACGGTCGAATCGAGAGCCATTCCTTCCAGGTCAGGTCTCTCGACCCAAGAACACCGCGCACTTGAAGGCGTTGGTGCAACAGCTCCCTCCCCCAATTTAATTCCGTCCTTTACGGTCGCCCAACCCGCAAGACAGAGCCAAGCACAGCAGTTGCGATGCCGTCGCATCTTCGTTCGCGTCAGTAGCTTTCTCAGCATGCTCGCTGGCCTAGTCGTGTTGATTCTCCATTTTCGAGCCCGACGCCACCGACCGAAGCCAGAAATCACCTGCCGTATGCCCCAATTCCCGTGGTTCTCGAATGGTGCAGCTTGCGCAATCGTGGAATACAATTGCTACCGCCAACGCCCCACGCCGAACGAGACGTCGCTGGCGATGGTCAACGCGAAAACCGTGCTTCAAGTCATGTTCACGCACTGTCCGAGACTCATAATCCCAAGAGAGCTGCAGACCTTCACATATCTGTTGGGAATGGAAATCTTCAACTCTACCATCGTCGCGTGGTCATCCAGCGCAGCTCTTACGGCCAGCAAACACTCACAGATCGTATACATTGGCCTCGTTCGAGTAAATATGACGGAGCTGCCACCTGGCATATTGCATTCTGCTTTGCCACCGAGTCTCTTAGACATCGAAATTTCGATCTCCAACCTCACGCGTCTTCCGTCCGAACTGTCTTCTCTTTGGCACGAGATGGACGTTGTGTACATCGAGTATTCGCAGCTAACGGAGTTTCCCAGTGTCGTTCTCGAGTTGAACCCGTACTTTATGTCGATTGTGGGCAATGATATTCGTGACATTCCGTCGCTTCAGTTGTCACCAGAGGCGAATCCACTCGTGCGCTTTACGCTGTCAGAGAATCCCATTGAGAAGCTTCCAGAGACCATGAACGTGACGATCAATATCCTCTCTCTCGACGGCACTCGCATCAAGGACCTTCCATCTTGGGTCTACAAGCAAGTGCGACAGCTCGTTTATCTCCCAGGAACACCGTTCTGCGTTGCCCAGCGTAATGGTGGCGCTCCCACAACAGTTGCGTCCACGTCCGGACCTCAAATCTGTTGCGTTGACACTGACGAAAGCCTCATGACGATCGGGCGATATCCCCATCGGGTCATGGACGCATACCGTGCTCTCTGACGGAAACGTCGGCGATCCTCCTCTCGAATTCATTTGGACTGTAATCACGCTCACAGGTTTAAGGCCAACGAGAACGGGAATCTTCGTTTGAATCGACACTGAAGTCCACGATGATCGAGAGGTTCTTTCGTTGTGTGTTCTTACAGATTGGGGTACCACCAACGTAGATGCATCAAGTGGCTGCTGAGAATATGTGACGCGTGGTTGAATTGTGGATCTCTAATGGAATCACACAATCCAAATTTCAAGTTTTTTTAAGGCGGTACCTCCAACACCACTGAAATTCGCGGTAGAGAGCGCAGGTGGACGCTGCATTTCGAGGAGGCGAAGTCGACAAAACCACTGCTATCGGTCAGCGCAGTCCGCTACGTGGTCACAGCTCATCAGTATACCTTGCTGCTCCCTGGGCTGTAACTCAGTCCTGTCCGCCGAGCGGTCACGGCTGACCTCTTTTCTGTTTGTTCTCTTGCATCAACTTGGTTCTTCAGGTCGTTTAATCAGACTTATGGAGCCAGTAGCACCGAGTTCGTGAAGGCCAACTCAGTCGGAGAAGCAGTGCCATCGCGAGCTGACGAGTTGACAAAACGAAGTCATCGTCTTTGTCATCGAGCTCAAGTCAAAGCGTTCTGTAGTCAGTGAGTCATGAACTCGAGGTCGATCACAATGAAGTGATCTGCTCCAGTCTCTCAACGTGCGAACATCAAACTGGACGCAGGTTCGTGACCAACGAGAACGGATATCTCCCTTGTGCCCGGTCTGGATCCACACTGCAGTCCACGATCATCGAGAGGTTTCCTCGTTGTGCGTTCTCACAGATTGGAGCACCACCAGCGTAGATGCGTCGAGTGACTGCGGAGAAGATCCACGGTGGCAGCGACGTAATGCGTGTGTTCTCAAGACTGAGGAACGCGATAGATTGGACCGCATCCACGTGATCTGGCAGCGCTCGCAGCGGGTTTCCAGCCAGCCACAGCCAGAATTGGTCGTGACTGCTGTTGAAGAAGTCGTCCGACAGGGACTCGACAAGGTTTCCCGCAAACGAGAAGTCGTAAATCCTGAGACGACGCAGCACGTCTGGGATCTCTGTGAACAGACTGCGCTCAATGTACAGAATGGAGAGCTGCTGCCAGAGCGTGTCGAGTGTGTCGGGGACGCTGGAGAGATTGGTCGCGACGAGCTCAATATCCAGCAGCATGGACGGCAATCGACGCTGCATCCCCTGCGGGAACTCGGACATGTTGGAGCGCACAATGGCGAGGTAGGAGAGTCGCTTGTGGGTGTCGTGGTCGATCGCAGCGGCGCCGTCCCACGTCGCGATGGTCGAGTTGTAGATCTCAAACCCAATGAGGCTCGGGATGCTGCCGATAGCGGACGGCACGCGAAGCTCGGGGCAGTGGGCAACGATGAGGATCAAGAGCGAGTCGAGCTCGAGCATATCGAACGACGAGTCGGTGGGTGAAGTCGAGTTGAAGCGAATACAATTGTACTTGAAAATGGAGCAGGACGCCTTGGATGCGAGCCATGGGTGCACGTGTGCCTGGCAGCTGTGGGATTCCACAAGCGATTCCACGGTCGACGACTGGATCTCGAGCCCAAGCAACGCGAGACCGATGGCTCCCATGATGATGTGAACTGTCCACAGCAGTCGACGCGAGTGTTGCGGATGAGAGAGATGAGGTCGCGTCGCAGCGCGAGCGGGCATCTGGCTCGTAGACGGAGCGACAGCGATGCGATTGGTGGACATGATCTTGGCGATGGAAGGCGATCGGATTGGTTGCGTCAGTCGGTCGATGCAGCCGCGTGTGGCGCGAAGGCTCGCGAGGATACCGATGTGAGGGATCGTGCTCGTGATGCCGTCGAGCGTCGACACGAAGAACACCATGCGGTTTTCCATGACGAGCTCCGCGTACAACGCGTCATTGTACATCATCTCCATCGAGAAGGAGCGTGTCGGCCAGTCGAACGCGATTACGTATGGCATAAAGATCACGGCGGGAAGCACGACGCACGTGCCCATCGCGAGAACCACGTCAACGAGGACGCAGACGAGCGGCACGATCGCTGGCTGGTGGCGTAGCTGATGCTCGATGAAAGGGGTGGACCAGCAGTCGAGGAAGGCGAAGATGGAGAAGACTTGGTTGATCCAGCGACGAGAGATGAGTGCGTGCGTCCGCTCGAGCTGCACGCACTGTGCGACGATCTCGAGGAGCTCGCGGCAGGCAAAGATGGTGCTGAATCGCGGGTTATCGATACCGAGCCAGCCCTGGTGACCGAAGATCTTGAGAATCGCAGCGTACAGGTATTGAGCAAATGTGCGAGAGGCGGGATTCTTGGCTTGTCGCTTTTGCAGCTGTGCGATGCTTGGCGGAGTTTTTACGACGTCTCTTGGTTCTGTGCTTGACGGAGATTCGCTGTGGCCCAATGAAGACATGAGGGACTGGAGACCAGATCGCCGACTGAGTTGGTCTCGTGTCCATTGCCATCGTTCAGGGTAAGCGCGTGTCCAGAGCAGAAACAAAGCCATGAAGAAATCCACAAGATATACAGCAGCTAGTGCCAGAAGGACACTTCCCCATTGGCCCAATGCCTGTGATCCTGGTGGCACCAGCAGGTTGGCGAAGTAGGCCATCTCTGGTGTGTTGATGAAGCAGTGTGCGCGACCGAGAACATACAAGAAAGCGGCGCACAGCAACTGGCAGAGCAAGAGCGCAGCAAGTAGCACCGGTCGCCAGCGACTGACTCGGTACCGTATGATGTAGAACGATGTCCTCTCCATTGAACACGCCAGCTTCAAGCGCCGTGCGCGAACGTTTACCGGCGTAGCAGACGAACGCAGTACGAACGCAGTGTGTCGGCCGCGAAGTCAGAATGCCGTCGCTGCAGTCGGTTCGATCATGCTCTCATCAGAGCTATTCTCAGCGCAGTTGTCTTACGTGAGTCTGGTCAGGCAAGACGACACTGATTGAGTTACGCTGCATACCAGTGCCCATCTAATCTCATCAGTATCGCTAGTTCCACTCGCTGGGAATGCCGCGCTGCCAAGATAAACAAGGGCGCCTGGCGGCAAACCCGATTTGGACCCAAGTTGCGACAACAACCTGTTGAGCAACCACTTGTCGCAGGTGCCATCTTCCGGTTATCTTTCTGCTGAGCCTCGGATCCTGCTACGTTGACTTATGGTCTCATATTCGAGCGTGCAACCTGATGATGCTCACAGTCAAGCGCGTCCCACATGGATCAATTTCCACTGCCACGCCGTCAGACAATCTCCCCAACTGAATATGTTTTTGTTTTGCAGGTGCAATGGACGCAACGAGCACGAGATATAGTGGGAGGATTGCATGAAGCCATGGTCGGAAGGGCGCGCATTGATCGCTTGATCAAATCCACACTCGTCTCTCCAGCATTTCAACCACGTAATCGACCAGCAGTCCTTGACGATCTCCACTTGGCGGCTTTAGGCTATGACATCTACATCTGCACTGAGCATCCGCTGGTAGAGAAAGTGGCGTGAGACTTTAGACGCCTACGGTTGACGCTCACCGCCACTTGAAGTGCAGGTGAGTCCCTACAATTTTGATTTTGTTTTTGTTGTGTCAACCGCGATTTGCATCCATCGCAATGACGAGACCGCGTCTCCAGCTTTTGCTCCTCGGCCCATCGAACACGGCTGGCACGTCGCAATATGTGGACCTCGTCCGTGGTTCCGTCCGCCATGCTGAGATGACGACGACGCGCATGGAACCGCTACCGCTAGAGTTTGTTGACGGACTGGGAGACAAGATCAGTATCATCAAGCGAACGTGTTTTCTCGACGCATTCACCGAGATCACTCGGCTGTCCAGCATTTTTCTCAAGTGGTTCAAAAAGATTTCGATCTGCTCAAGAGCCCAGGCAAGCGCGCGATCTTGCGATTCAATACGCACGGAGCCAATGACAAAACTTTGATCCCACTGAGAGTACGATTTTGCATCAGCACTTGGATCAGCTTGTGCATTTACTGGGGCGAGTGGTACCGTTGCTACTGGTTTTGAAAACAATAATCATTGGCAAATGTGGTGAAATGCTCTTGAACCGGTCGCTGTCGTAACGCTAGCGTTGTCTCCCCCGCCCAATCACCAAAGTCGCGACCGCATCGTTCGCCGTATGGCAGATCCGTGTTCGGTGAAGCCACTCTGCCGATCAGCTCATACATCATGACCGACACGCACTTCATTTCTGCAGCATAAAACGAACCTGGTTACTTCCAACGACATTAAAAAAAAAGTCGCCTGGTCAAATTCAAGGTGGGGGACGTGCAGCGCATCATTCGATCTTGATTCAACAGCAAACAACTGCTCTGTACTTTCGCCGGTGAGGCCAACGCGACGTATGTGAATCTCGACAAGTCCCCACCACCACAACCAACTCGGGACTCGCTAAACCGACGCCTCTAGGGTTTGTTGCCGTCATCGAGAGGTAATTGCGGTGAATGGGAGATCGGCGCAGCATCATCAACTCTTGGGTGTCTCCATCAATCGGCTGGGTCGTGTTGGTGGTTAGATGAAGAGCACATCCAGCTCATCAGCACGGAAGACCAACTCCATTTGCCACGCCCACGATCCACCGTCTACGCGGTCGATCAGGGCTGTCGCAGCGGCATCATAAACTCGAGAGGGTAACGTCCATTTTGTAGCGACGTCGGTCCCGCGCATGTCGCTTTGACGTTCTCAGGTGCCGCATGTGTCTTTGGCTGGTCACAGAATGGCGTGCCCCACATTCGAATCGGCGTGTTCACTTGCGTTGTTGTCCAGGCTGGCAGCGACGAGACAGCCGAACCTTCGAGCCCCAGTGTCTCTATTGTCAGCATCGGACTCACAGTCGACGGCAGCTCGTGAATCGGGTTTCGACTGAGTGTCAGCATGATGTAGGCCCGATTCAACGGCGGAAACGCCTCGATCGCGTTGCCAGCCATGGAGAAATCGTCGATCGCGAGTCGTCGCAGCGTCTCGGGCACCTCCAGAAACGCGGATCGCTCGATGTAGAGCATGTTCATGTGGTGCCAGCGCTCGTGCAGATCGCTCGGCAGCGCCGTCAGGTTCGTGGCGACGATCTCGATGTCACGCAGCACCGGCGGCAGCGCACGCACCACGAGACCGTCGGGGAGACGCGACATGTTGCACTTGACGAGCGCCAGGTACGCGAGTTGCTGCGGCGTCGAGGCGTCGAGCGCAGCGCTTTCGTTCCACTCGACGATCGTCGAGTTGTAGACCTCGAAGCTGATCAAGTTGGGGTACGAGCGCACCGCGACGGGCATGCGCAGCGCTGTGCAGTGCGTGATCATGAGCGTGATGAGCGACGCCGCGTTGCTTGTCGCCTCCAGCGCGCTTTCGTCGGGGCTCTCGACGCCGTGGCGGTGGCAGTTGAACTCGCGGATGACGCACGCCACGCTGTCTGCGAACCACGGTCGCACGTGCTCCTCGCAGCCCGAGATCGCGACCGGTCGCTCAAACTGCGCCGCTCGAAGGTGAAGCGCCAGCACGACGACGCTGATCACGACGATCGCGGCATGCGACAGCAGCTCCACGGACCGAAGCCCTTTCGCGAACCGCCGGCGCGAGGACATGAGCGGCGACCGGTACAGAAGAACAGGAGCGGCGGCTGCTGTTGCTGAAGCTGCTAAAGCTGGTGCCTGAGGCGGTGGGGCTGGCACAGGCGGAAACAGCAGTGTCCTTGTCGGTCGCAGCAGGGAGATCGAGGGGTTCCGATTCGAGGCAGGCGGGTCTGCGATGACCGCTGGACGACGGACGAAGCCTCGCAGCGCGCGCAGTCCCGCGAAGATCCCGAGGTGTGGCAGAAGCTTGGAGAGCCCGTCGAGCGTCGAGAGTGCGAAGATGGAGCGGTTCTCTGTGATGACCGTCGTGAAGCGGTGGTCGTTGTAGAGCACGTCGGGCGGAAACGACATGGTCGAGACGTTCCACCGGCGCAGGTACGGCACCACGATGAACGTCGGCAGCACGACGTTGGTGAAGACCGAGATCTGCACGTCGACGATGACGCAGAGCAGGCGCTCCATGCCCGGCGCCTTGCGGAACGCGACGTGCAGCAGCGGCGTCGACCACGCGTCACACACGAGCGCCGCCACGAGCGCGTGGTTGATCGCGGGCCGCGCGATGAGCGTGCTGAACTTGTGCAGCTGGAAGCACTGCGCGATGATCTCGACGAGCTCCCGCAGCGCGAAGATGAGGTCAAAGTGGCGGCCCTCGATGCCCAGCAGTCCACGGCGGCCAACGATCCGCCGAAGCAGCCGCCGCAGCCGCTTGAGTGCCGTGCCGAGCGACCGCAGCATCGCGTCAAGCACGCGGTCTTGCGCGAGCAACGAGAGCGACGACTTGGAGCGGCGGCACGACAGACAAACGCCGATACACGGCCGGAAGACCCGCAGCAACTGGCGCAGAACCCACTTGAGCTTGTACACGAGCACGGCGTACGCGAGTGGATGACGACGCGTCCACGAGGAGAAGCCCACGCTCACGACGTCAAGCACGTGGAGCCCGCCGACGGCCGCGAAGACGTAGCCCCAGACGCGGAACGAGCGCGTCGCGGGCGTCGCGAGCAGGTCCGCGAAGTACTCCATGCTCGGCGCGTCGAGCAACCAGTGCAGGAAGCCGAGGAAGAAGAGGTAGGACGCGCATGCGATCTGGCAAAGCAAGAGGCCGAGCACGATGAGGTCGCGCGACCGAGGGATCAGCTGCAGCGACAGTCGCGTGCTGAACAGCGACGCGAGCGAAGACCCGCGGCGCAGCGTGCGCTGCGTCGTCAGGTGCCGACTTCGTTTGTGAAGCGCGGGCTCTGAATCGAGAAGCGACGGCAGGCGCGAGACGATCGTCCGCGCGTCTTGGCCCAGCGTCACAGGCACGACGCGGGACGGCGACGGCGACCGCATGGGCAGCGGGTCACGCGTCTGCAGAGCCGACCGCGCCGCGTCGTCGTCAATCGTCACAGAGTTGTCGAGTCCACCGACGTCGGCGGAGCAGTCTCAGTACTCAGAGCAACGTCGCCGCAGGGCATCACGTGCCAAGAATACGCGCGTGGGATGACGCGCTTCGAGTTTCAGTCTCTGCAAGTCCTATTCACTCTTGTCGTCTACAGATCTCGCAGCGGTTCGACAATGCTGAGCGGATAGCGTCCGTTGAGCTCCGTCGTCGCCGCACAGTCGAGCATGGGCGAAGCGCCGTCGCCGTCGCCCAGCGCGCTGAAGTTCCGATTGCTGGCGCACCACGGAGTCTCCGCCAGCAGCACGAGGTGCGAGACCTGGCGCGAGACCCAGCTCGGCAGCTCCTGCACGAGCGTGCGGTCGAGCGTGAGCATGTCGGTGTAAAAGCCCGTGGCATTGCGGTCCGTTGGGAGGCGCTCGAGCGGATTCTCCGAGAGCGAGACCCAGACAAGCGCTTGCCCAGCGGACGCATCATCACCAAGCGACAGCGACGCGATCTCGCGAATGTGATTGCCCACGAGCGAGAGGTAGACGACGCCGAGCTCGAGCGCGACCATCGGGAACTCGGAGAGCCCCGAGTACTCGACGTAGAGCACGTCCAACGAGTGCCAGCGGCTCACGAGATCCGTCGGCAGCGCTGTGAGGTTGGAGATGGAGATCTCGATGTCACGCAGCGACTCGGGAAGTCCCCGCAGCAGTGTGGGCGGCAGCTCGGGCATGTGCACGCGGATGAGGCCGAGGAAGTTGAGCTGCCGGTGCGTCGTCGAGTCGATCGCGGCGCGCTCGCTCCACTCACTCAGCGTGCTGTTGTAGATCTCGAGCCCCACGAGGCTGGGGAAGTCGCGGATTGAGGCCGGCATCTCCAGCGACGAGCAGTGCGAGAAGATGAGGTACAGCAGCGCCTGACGATTGAGCTGGGTGAGCGCGTCGACGTGTGGGGACTCGCGTTGCTGCCGATAGCAGTTGTACTGGAAGATGGCGCAGGATTGGTTGGCGACATACCACGGACGCAGCGGCAGCACGCAGCCGTTGTTGTGGTCGGAACGCGTCGACGTCGCTGCGGTTGACGATGATCGAGCGGCTGCGGAGAGATGCAGCGATAACACGACAGCTCCGATCGCGAAGAAGGCGGCGCGAACGAGCTGCGTCGCGGTCTCAGCGCGCGATCGACGTCGTGGACGCTGCGTCTCGTCGGACGTTCGCCTCGATTGCGACGGCAGCTTGACGACGCGGTGTAGGCTCGGTCGCCGGCGCTGGTGAAGGCCGAGAAAGTCGCGGATCGTACGGAGGTTCATGAAGATGCTGACGTGTGGGATGAGCTTGGTGAGTCCGTCGACCGTCGTGAGCGCAAACACCGACTGGCTCTCGGTGATCATGCTGATGAAGAGGCGATCGTCGTAGAGCCGCGCGGCTGTGAAGCCCAAGATGGCGGTATCAAAGTCGGCGACGATAGGCAGCAGGATCACACTCGGTAGCACGACGTTGGTGAGCACCGTGAGACTGACGTCGCAGAGCAGACTCGCGAGGCGCTGCAGCGCTGGCCACCGGCGCAGCAGCAGCTCGAGCACTGGAGTGTCCCAGCAGTCGAGCACGAAGACCGCGACGAAGATGTCGTTGAGCCACGCGCGAGTGAGCAGCATGCTGTAGCGCCGCAGCTGAAGACACTGTGCGCTGATCTCGACGAGCTCGCGCAGGTGGAACACGTTGTCAAAGTGCGGGCTGTCGAGGCTCAAGAGTCCGCGGCGCCCGAAGAGAAGCCGATGAAAACGCGAAGCGAGACGCAGCGAACGCTGCGTCGCCCATGTGAGTCGCGAACTCGCGGTGAAGGAGCTAAGGTGCAGCGTCTTGAGGCTTAGGGTCGTCGATCGAGATATTCTCTGACGGATGGAGCGCGTCGTCGAGAGCCATCGCACCCCGCCGAGCTCGGCCATGAGATGCTGCGACACGACCAACGCGACGTCTGCGAACTGCAGCACCGCGATCAGAATGTGGGCAGTGCCCCAGAACGAGAGGTGACGCGTTGCGGGTGACGCCAACAGATTCGCTTGGTACGACATCTCGGGGGTATCCAGGAAGCGGTAGAGCAGCCCCAGGAGCAGCGCGTACGAGCCGCAGAAAAGCTGACACGCCAGCACGAGAACGACAAGCGACGCACGGAACTGCACGCGCGTCTGCTGGCGAAGCGAGTGCGTCAGGCTCTCGAACGAGGAGCGACGGTGGCGAAGCGCGAACGGCACGAGTGACGCGCGAGACGGTCGCGGCTCCGCGCTGCTCGGCACGGCAGAGCCTTGGAGGTTGGCGCCATGCGCTGCTGTAGTCGGCGCCGGGACGACGAGATTCATTAGGACGCGGCAGTGTCCCTTGTGGTCGTGCTACACGCCGGGACGGGGGGGGAAACCTCGTCGACTGCAGCCTATTTTTTCATGCATTCGCGGCAAAACGAGTCGTGATGACCAAGGATAGCGTTGGTCACCACTTGGTTAATGGCTTTGCTTGCCTCAAGACGCGTTCAGCCGTTCTCATCGGCTCCGTCGAAACAGCTCTCGCAGAAGACAAACACAGTCGAAAACAATTCGTGCACGATCCGATCGCTGGCTTGACTTGCTTGTGTAAAGTCGCCCTCGCGTCGAAAGTCGCTGAACGTGGAGCTCTACAGAGTTCATTCAGCCACCATTGTCCACTGAGCCGGACTGCTGGAGCGATGAGTGCATCAATCGATAGCAGCCTGTTCATCATCACGAGTCCATCATCACGTCGACACTCTTGCGTTCAACGACACGTCAACTAGCACTGGACACTGTGTTTCTCCGGGCGACTAGAAATAGCTACCTTTCCAAGACAACGAGCGCTTTCGGTTTGATGTTTCGCCTCGGGATGAGACGCAGGCATTCTCAATCAAGACACCTCGTCAAACCCAGGCGTCTGTCGTCCAAATGCATGCTACCGCCGCCTCCATCGTTCGGCGTCGGGTCAAGCGCTGGCGTCCCCTGTTGCTCACGATGATCTTGATTTGCCAGGCACTGTGTGCTGTGTTTCTCTTCGTCCTCGGCCGAGCGCACTGGTTCGTCGACAGCCCCGACATGGCCTACTTTGCCAACCTGCTTGTGCCGCCCGAGTCCCACGCCTTGCGAATCTGGGGAACGATACTCTTGACGCTCTCTGTGCTCTACCTCGTGGACATCGCGGTCGCACTCTTCCTGATCTGGGAGCGCGCGAGCCCGGAGAGGTGGGCGAAGACAAGGGACGAGCTCCGTCGGCGGTCCGGACTGCACTTGTTCTTGGATCGGCATGGGTCATCACAGATACGCGAGCAGGGACAGCATCGAGTGATGGTCTTCCAACTTCAACGCTCCCGCAAACTATTACGTTCGGCGGGTGCAACGATCTGCCACGGCATGTACGCTGCGATTCTCAAGATCTTCGGTCACCAGGGCTGGCTCGGCATCGATAACCCGCGATTCAGCAGCATCTTTGCCTGCCGCGAGCTCCTCGAGATCGTCGCACAGTGCGTGCAGCTCGAGCGGACGCACGCCCTCATCTCTCGTCGCTGGATCAACCAAGTCTTCTCCATCTTCGCCCTCCTCGACTGCTGGTCCACCCCATTCATCGAGCATCAGCTACGCCACCAGCCAGCGATCGTGCCGCTCGTCTGCGTCCTCGTTGACGTGGTTCTCGCGATGGGCACGTGCGTCGTGCTTCCCGCCGTGATCTTCATGCCGTACGTAATCGCGTTCGACTGGCCGACACGCTCCTTCTCGATGGAGATGATGTACAACGACGCGTTGTACGCGGAGCTCGTCATGGAAAACCGAATGGTGTTCTTCGTGTCGACGCTCGACGGCATCACGAGCACGATCCCTCACATCGGTATCCTCGCGAGCCTTCGCGCCACACGCGGCAGCATCGACCGACTGACACAACCGATCGGGTCGCCTTCCATCGCCAAGATCATGTCCACCAATCGTATCGCTGTCGCTCCGTCTACGAGTCAGGTGCCCGCTCACGCTGTGACGCGACCTCATCTCTCTCATCCGCAACACTCGCGTCGGCTGCTGTGGACAGTTCACATCATCATGGGAGCCATCGGTCTCGCGTTGCTTGGGCTCGAGATCCAGTCGTCGACCGTGGAATCGCTTGTGGAACCTCACAGCTGCCAGGCACACGTGCACCCATGGCTCGCATCCAAGGCGTCCTGCTCCATCTTCAAGTACAATTGTATTCGCTTCAACTCGACATCACCCACCGACTCGTCGTTCGATATGCTCGAGCTCGACTCGCTCTTGATCCTCATCGTCGCCCACTGTCCCGAGCTTCGCGTGCCGTCCGCTATCGCCAGCATCCCGAGCCTCATTGGGTTTGAGATCTACAACTCGACCATCGCGACGTGGGACGGCGCCGCTGCGATCGACCACGACACCCACAAACGACTCTCCTACCTCGCCATTGTGCGCTCCAACATGTCCGAGTTCCCGCAAGGGATGCAGCGTCGATTGCCGTCCATGCTGCTGGATATTGAGCTCGTCGCGACCAATCTCTCCAGCGTCCCCGACACACTCGACACGCTCTGGCAGCAGCTCTCCATTCTGTACATTGAGCGCAGTCTGTTCACAGAGATCCCAGACGTGCTGCGTCGTCTCAGGATTTACGACTTCTCGTTTGCGGGAAACCTTGTCGAGTCCCTGTCGGACGACTTCTTCACCAGCAGTCACGACCAATTCTGGCTGTGGCTCGCTGGAAACCCGCTGCGAGCGCTGCCAGATCACGCGGATGCGGTCCAATCTATCGCGTTCCTCAGTCTTGAGAACACACGCGTTACGTCGCTGCCACCGTGGATCTTCTCCGCAGTCACTCGACGCATCTACGCTGGTGGTGCTCCAATCTGTGAGAACGCACAACGAGAAGACCTCTCGATGATCGTGGATTGCAGTGTGGATCCAGACCGGGCACAAGGGAGATATCCGTTCTCGTTGGTCACGAACCTGCGTCCAGTTTGAAGTTCGCACGTTGAGAGACGTGAGCAGATCACTTGCCATCTTGCGTGCCATGTCACGGCGTGCGATATGGCTTCATGATCCGATGAGGATATTGACCGAGCATTTTTAGTTTATCATCACTGCCATCACAGTTGATCAGCGGCCCTGCATCAGCGACGCCATCATAAACAGCACAGAACGGCGTTGCTGGGAGATAGACGACCTGCCGCACTTGCGTGTAGACCCAAGATGGAAGCTCCTTGATGCGAGTGCCATCAAGAGAGAGGATATTGATCATCGCGTTCGTAGTTTCTGGAAGTTTCTCAATGGGATTCTCTGACAGCGTAAAGCGTACGAGTAGATTCGCCTCGGAAGATAACTGAAGCGATGGAATCTCACGAATATCATTGCCCACAAGTGACACAAAGTATGGATTCAACTCGAGAACGACGCTGGGAAACTCGCTCAGATGCGAGTACTCGACACACACGATGTCCATCTCATGCCAAACAGAAGACAGTTCGGACGGAAGACGCGTGAGGTTGGAGATCGAAATTTCGATGTCCAACAGACTCGGTGGCAACGCTTTGTGGAAAATTCCTTCGGGCAACTCTGTCATGTTGACTCGAATGAGGCCGAGGTACGTGATCTGGGAGTGGGTACTAGCGGTCAGAGCGGCGCTGAAAGACCACTCGACGATGGTCGAGTTGAAGATTTCCATGCTCAATAGATTCTTGAAGGTCTGAAGCTCGCCTGGGACGGTAAGTATCGGACAGTGCGTGAAGAGGACCTGTAGCACCGTCTTCGCGTCAAGCATTGCCAGCGATGTCTCATTCGGCATACGGTGCTGACGGTAGCAATTATACTCGACAATCGCACACGCGGCACCATTGGCAAACCATGGGAACTGGGGCATCCGGCATGTGATTTCTGGCATCGGTCGGTGGTGTCGGGCTCGAACGTGGAGAAACAGTACGGCCAGACCGACGGCGGCGCAAAGATAATGACTGATACGAGCAAAGTTTGGGCTGCAGCGGAGATGGTGAACTTGGCCAGGGCTCTGAGACCTGGTGCTGCGAGAAGATGCCCCTAAGCTGGGGCTAGAATCCACTTGAGCGACGCTTTGGACGCTCGAGGTTGGCGCCGCCAAGGACTCTGCCGCATTGTTTGCCTGTGTGCAGAGACCTGGATTGAGCGGATTACTATGTGGTCGGTCGGATGACGAGCTTTCTGAGGGTCTCGTGGATGGCAGCAGAAGGAAACAACGCAGCGACCGCAGGCTGAAAAAGATGGAGAGATGAGGCACAATCTTGGTGAGACCATCAAACATCGACAGCGCCAGCACTGAGCGGTTTTCGGTGACCATCGCGATGAAAAGCTGGTCAACGTAGACACGTTCCGATGGAAAAGTAAATAGCTTGACGTCGATCTCAAGAACGTATGGGATCAGGATGAACGCTGGGATCACGACGTTCGTGCCAATCATTAAGATGGCATCCACCGAGAGTGAGACGATGCGTCGCAATGCCTCACGGTCACGCAGCCACCAGTGAAGCAGCACCGAATCCCAGCAGTCCAACACGAACATCATCACGAGCATATCGTTGATCCACGGACGCCCGAGCAGTGAGCTGTACTTGTGCAGCTGAATACACTGAGCAGTCATCTCGACCAGCTCGCGAAGTGAGAAGACGACGTCGAATCGCGGACCCTCGATGCCAAGAAGTCCCTGTCGCCCAAACAACTTATCATAAATGCGCAACAGTTTTTTTAGGAGGCGGCGAGATCCTCGAATGAGCTGATGCGTGTTGTTTGTTGCCGTCTCAAGCTCAGTCGGTCGGAAATCGCTCGGTGGTCCCATCGGAGCTATCTTCTGGCGGAGGCGCTGGCTTTTGTAGCTGATCAGGGATGTGAATATCAGCGCCAATACATCTGCGGTGTGCAGTGCCGCCACTGTGAGGTGAGCGTATCCCCAAAACGAGAGGCGTCGATTCGCTGTCGGCTCCAGCAGGTTCGCGTAGTACGTCATCTCCGGCAGATCGACGTATTCATAAACCGCTGCTAGCAAGTACAGATATGAGGCGCAGAGACATTGACAAACGACGATGCCGACTGCGATGACGGCGCGTTGGCGCACGGCGAGTTGCTGGTGCAGTGGCACTGATCTGGATCCCGGCGTTCGGGCCATTCCTGCTGTCATTGCGTCTTGGTGTGATGAACCAGGAGCTACAGACCTCAGCAAAACTGCCTCTTGATGAAACACGGGTTCGTGCCTATTTTAGCGAGGACTCTCTCAACCGAAGAGAGGTGTGGCTGACGGACCTCCGCCACCACCTCAGCTGAATTGAATGCGCCTTCCCGACCACTCGACCTTCTGCGAGCTGTGTGTCTTGCACTGCGTGACGCGAGGGATTGTAGCAGAAGCAACCGCGAACAGTGTGCGACCACAGGAGCTCGGTCATCACCACGTCCCATGAGACGCGTCAGCGCGCGTAACGCCGACACGACTCGTGTGCGGTACTTCTCCAGTCACCTCCACACGCGATGTGCAGATCCACAGTGAACTCGTCGCCACCCTCGTTGGCCCGCGGAAAAAGAAACTCGGCAGCGGTCTCGTGATTCAGGTAGCACGGCTCCATCGTTGCGACAGGAACATCGTGAGCGAGACCCAGACAAGCGCTTGCCCAGCGGACGCATCATCACCAAGCGACAGCGATGCCATCTCGCGAATAATGTCATAACGAAGGGAAACAACCAGTATGGACACCCCCAGCCGACCATCATTCTCTGTTCCGTCACCTTCGCGTCACTTTCATCTCCTCGGGAGAGCAAAACGTCGTGTCCTTTGGTCTAAATCCGCATCACCAGAGATGATCTGTTCGCTGGGGGCGAGATGCAGCGAGTGACCGCGTCGTGAGTCTCGACATGCGCCACGTCAGCAGAGTACATCCACGCGCGTCCACCAGCTCCGTCTCCTGCGCTGACGCCGCGGCGGCGTCGTTCGTGTGGACGCTCTCGGCGCCGCAGCGTCGGTCGCTCACGGCGCTCGTGCTGCTGGTGCAGAGCGCACACGCGGCGTTTCTCGTGCTCGTCGGGCTCGTGCACTGCTACGTCGATCGTCCCGATATGGAGTACTACGCGAACCTGCTCGCGCCACCCGCGCACCGTCGTCTGCGCCTCTGGGGCGCTGCGTTCGTTGCCGTCGCAATGCTGCATGCGGTCGATATGCTGCTGTTTGCGCGAGGTCTCTGTGGCCAACGACGTCCAGCGGGTACAAGTAAACCCCATGAACAACGCACATCCGCTGGTCCACAGACCACGTCGATCCCGATCCCGATCGCCAGTCGCCGGTCGACGGCGGCGTCGCTCCAGGCGCTCGTCGCGTCCGTCGGCCGCGGGCTGCTGCTCGTGGTAGGACGCCGCGGTCTCTTGGGCGTCGAGAGCCCGCACTTTGACGTCGTCTTCCTTGTGCGCGAGGTCGTCGAGATCGTGTCTCAGGTCGTGCAG
Source organism: Pythium insidiosum (assembly GCA_022836835.1). Classification (NCBI taxonomy): domain Eukaryota; phylum Oomycota; class Peronosporomycetes; order Pythiales; family Pythiaceae; genus Pythium; species Pythium insidiosum. The sequence goes on from JAKVDI010000014.1 coordinate 794,160, forward strand.
CTCCACAACCTCAGTGGTCTGCTCTCAGCTGCGTGGATCAACCACGTGCTCGTGGCGCTCGTGGCGCTCGACTGCTGGTCGACACCCGTGCTGCAGTATGTGTATCGCGACCGACAGACGCTGCAGCGCGTGCTTTGCGTCACGTGCGACATCGTGATCACGCTCGGCACTTGTGTCGTTATTCCGTGCGTCATATTCGTGCCATTCGCGCTCGCGTTCCACTATGACACGGCCACGTTCTCGGATGAGATGCTCTATAACGACAGCCTCTTCGCCAACCTCGTGCTGCAGAACCGCGCTGTGTTTGCGCTCTCCACTGTCGACGGCTTCACAAAGCTCGTGCCGCACTTTGGCATCTTGGGCGGACTACGCGCAGTGCGAGGCTTCCTTCGTCCGCCGGTAGATGCTGACGCAGTCAAGCGAGACCACATCAAGACGATCGATTCAGCAGCGTCTCCCTCGACAATGTGGCTTCGTGTGGTGCAGTCGACGACTCGGCTCAAGATGGTGCGTCGTGTGAAGGCGATGGTCATGCACTGGGCGCACGTCGTGCTCGTGCTACTCGGCGGCGTGATCGTGGCCATCCACGTGCACGCGCACGCGTCCAACTCGTGGCTGAGCGCTGGTTGCCACCAGCGCGTACACCCGTGGCTCGTGTCGACCGCGTCGTGCTCGATACTCGAGTTCAATTGCTTCCGCGAGCGCGCGTTGTCGCCCAACGAGACAGCGTTGGACGGACTCAACCAGCACGCGGTCTTGATCTTGATTTTGGCGCACTGCCCCGCGCTGGTCGTGCCACCAGTGCTTGGACGACTGCCCAACCTCATCGGGATGGAGATCTACAACTCGACGCTCGTCGACTGGAGCGGGTCCGCGAGTCTGGACGCGGCAGTGCACACGCGCATGGCGTACTTTGCCATGGTGCACACCAATCTATCGGCGCTGCCCAAGGGATTGATGCCTCAGCCAATGCCGTCACTGTTGCTTGACATCGAGCTCATCGCAACCAACCTCACAACGCTGCCCGACGATCTCCCGCAGCGGTGGACCGCCATGTCCATCCTGTATGTCGAGCACAGTCGGCTGACAGCGCTGCCAACGCCGCTCTTGAGGATGAATCTGTTTGACGTCTCGGTCGCGCACAACTCTATCGAGTCGATCGAGCCCCTTGCGTCGCTCGAGGCGTCGCCATTTCGGCTCTCGCTCGCTGGAAATCCGCTCAGGAACCTGACGACAGAGCTCCGCGACGGCGTCTCCATCGCGTTTCTCAGCCTTCTGCGAACTGCCGTCGATGAGCTGCCGTCGTGGGTCTCGGAGCGCGTGACTGACCGCGTGTACCTCGGCGATTCGCCGTTCTGTGACGCTGGTGACCGAGTCGTGGCGCATGCGACGACACTGAGAGTTGTGGACTGCACGCGACCGCCAGCGACGCAGCGCTCCGTCGGGAGATATCCGCTCGACATGATCGAACAGCTTCGACTGCTGACGTGAAGGACACGACTGTCTGTCTGTCTGTCTGTCTGTCTGGGTTGATGCTTCGTTCTCGTGCTCTCGTGCTCTGGCATGTTTCTGAGAAAGGCGGTGGTAGAGTGACTTGAACGAGAGATGAGTCGTCGAGAAAGGGGGGGACTATTGAGAGCGATCGAGAGACTGAGAGAGCCTGCTTCACAGAAGGCTCCGCTGTAGAATGGAGCGAAGCATGAGCAGCCATGGCGAAGCGGGCGCCTGGTCGTACAGGACGTGCATCGCAGAGGTACGCGATGACCGTGCTCTCATAACTTTTGACGGCATCAAGTGACTCATCTCTTGTCTCCTCAGATTGACAAGTATCTCGCGAGCGTCCCGAGCAGCAGCGAGTACGACGTTGCGATTCTCTTTCACTGGAACGAGGCGTCTCTCGATCGTCTCGCAGCCAGCGCATCGGCGCTGCTCGCCTCGTCATCGTCGTCGTCGTCGACCGCACCGACGCCTCCATCGTGGCTCTCGACGCCCGTCTCGTCCGTCAGTCTGGTCGACGACATTCTCTTGTTGCTGCAGCGTCACGCGGGCGGGCGCTGGTCGCGCGTGTGCCTCGCGCCCAACAGTCCGAGCCAGTTCCTGCGCGTCATCGACTGCCTGTGTCAGGACGTGGAGACGCATCCGTTCATGCAGCGCTGCCTGCGCGACGCCTTTCCGACCGAGAACCGCGACGAGAGCTGCTTTGTGCTGCAGCTCGCGAGCGTGAGCGACCGCGAGTCTGCGAGCGCTGCGACGCCGATTGATTCGCCCGCGCCAACGGATCCAAACGCTCGTGCGCTCTTTCGCTGATCAATCAATCGCCAGGCGAAAGAGGACGGTAATTGAGTCAAAACGGAAGAGATGGATTTGGTGATGAAAGCGTCTACGTGTGCTCTAGTATCGGTACTTGGTCGAGTAGTCCTTGGGCGAGACGACGAGGCCGCGGCCCTTGCGCGCGCCGCGGTAGACGGTCTCGATGATGTCGATCATCTCCTGTTTGTTGTTGAACGCCCAGTTGATCTTGTTGTTGTTGCCGGTGCCGAGATCGATCATGATGTGCTTGTTGCGGAAGAAGAACATGACCGTGCACGGGTCGTACAGCTCGTACATGGTGTTGAAGTCGGGCACCTCGGTGATGTCCACGACGTAGATGGCGGCAAAGTTCTTGACGTCCTCCGCGACGCCGCAGAGCACCTCGTCCATCTGCATGCACGTCGGGTCGTGGTCGTGGCCGAAGCGGATGACCACGACGCGGTCGCCCTCGTTCAGGATCGCCTGGTCCACGGCCCAGCCACTGCGGAGGTGCGGCAGCAGATACGACATGTTCGATGAGCTTCTCGATCAATCGCTGGGTTGTTGGGAAACTGGTGAGTATGCCATCGCGATTGTTGGAAAAGGAAAGCGGGTTGATTGGTGTGGTACACACCACCGAGGCGGAGCAACAAACACTGCATATGGTACCACTCCACTGGTACCCACCCGGTCGTGAGTTCCTTTCGATCTGGCAGAGAAAGTTGGTGCCTGCTGTGTGTGTTGGCTGCCCACACGACGAACGGCGCCAACTGTTCTCGCGTCATCGCCATCGTGCCAACACTCCAAGCAGCGCTGCCGTTGGTTGACGCCGACCAAGAGCGTGATGGTGATGGCGACGATGACGAGACGCAGCTCCCGATGGCTCTCGACACGACTTCTCCCGAGTCTACTGCTGCTGCTGGTGGTGGTGGTGCTCGTCGAGCACGGCTCAGCACAGCGCACTGAAATCGGCAACCAACTCCCAACGACCGCTTCCAACACATCCGACATCGCAGTGGCGGCGCCATTGCCGCACTGCCACGACTACCGCCAGCACTGCGTGTTCAATGCGTCGACGTCGACGTGCGTCTTCTCGTCGTCGGTCACGTTCACATGCGGTCCCATCTTCAACTCATCGACGCCAACGTTTCCAACTGTTGGCGCCAACGACTCGACGGTCGCAGCCAACGAGACCAACAAAGGATCCAACGACAGCGCTCCAACGTTGGTTCCAACCGTCGATGACGCATGGGACTGTCCGATGGAGCTCACGGGCGATCTCGTGCTGGCGCCGGGCGTCTCTGTCGCGCTGCAGGGCGACGACTGCCGCCTGCGGCTCAGCGTCGGTCACATGCTGCTGCTCTCTCGCCGAGCGCGGCTGCATGCGAGCGCCGTGAGCGTCGACGCGGCGTACGTGCGCGTCGAGAAGGACGCTGCGCTCACCGCACGAGTCTCTGGGCGGTCGCAGTCGCTTGCGGCCGGCGACGAATCGACGGGCGCGAGTCTCGGCGGCAGCGGCGGTCGACGGCTCGATGCCAACACTCCGCCACGGCCGAGCGTCGTTCCGGAAGCGCTTGCGGCGGCGTGGGATCTCGAGCCGCTTTGGACTGCGGCGATCACCGGAGACAAGAACGCGACACAGCTGCTCACGGGCAGCGGCAGTCAAGTGAAGAACGTGACGACAGGCGATGTCTTGTCGGTTGGAGGCGGTGGTCGCATTCGTGTGGTCGCATCTCGAGACCTCGTATTGATGGAGAATGCGACGATCGCCGCGAACGGCGACGCGGCGGTCGATGGCGTCAGCGCTGGCTCAGGTGGTACTGTGTTTCTTTCCGCTGTCGCGCTTTCTGTCACGGATGGACGCATCGAGGCGCGCGGTGGTGATGCGCGTTGCTTTGGCTCGACAATCGCTCGTTGTTTTTCCGGTGGTGGTGGTGGTCGCGTGAAGATCAGTTATCGGTCAAGTCAGTTGGATGACACGTGCGCTGTCGACGTTTCTGGCGGCCAAGTATCGATGGCAAGCAAGCGATCAGCACAATTGCTGGATTCAGCTCAACGGTACGCCCTCGTGGGGGCTCCCGGAACGTATCATCGTGTCGTCAGCTCTGTCGAAGGCAAGGATGACGCAACGCTGACAGTCTCAAATCGACGTGGACTTCTTGTCAATGCATCCCTTGTGGACGGTGCGACGGGAGTCGCTCTCAACTCGGTGGGAGGCGTAACCTATTTGAATGTTCACAGTGACGCGGCAAGATCTTTGGATGCAGTCATCATCGCGGACGGTGCAGTTGTCTCTCTTCTTGCATTATCGGTGGCACAAGGCGACGTAACCATCCGCAACAACTCCGTGGTGGTAATTGATTCGGATATCAAAGTTTCAAGTCATAGCATGTCACTAACGGAAAAGTCTCAGATGGTTTTGAAGGCATCATCGACTGTGATTCGCTCGAAATCGGTAGCGATCGATGCTTCAGCCCTCATTTCGTTCGCAGGTCGTCTCACGCTCGAGTCTCAGCGCTCTTTAGTCGTGGATGGCAACATCGTTGCGATGTCGGACTCGCCGAGTGTGACTCCTAACGCGTCGATTACACTTCGTAGTGGTGACGATCTTCTTCTCGGTGGTGTTATTGTGGTTGGCGATTGCATCGTACACTCGGATGCGAACATTCGTGTCCTCGGCCGTGTTCAAGCGACTCGTCAAGCAGCGATGAGCGCAGTGTTCCAGCCCTGCCGGCAACGGTACCTCGACGAGCAACGCGGTTCAGAGGGCCAGCATTCATTAGCCTCCAATTTTACGCTTCTTCTCCACGCTCGCCATTCGATTCTCGTCGGATCGAACTCCTCAGCAGGTACTAGCGCGTCAGCTGCGAGCATTCTGCGGGGCAGTGCAGTCCTTCTGTGTGCCGACGATGAGATCAATCTCGCCGAAGGCAGTCTGGTGAACTCGAATGGCATGGGCGCACAACCAAATCAAGGACCGGGTACCGGCGAATGCGTTGGTTCCATTGGCGGTGGTGGTGGGTATGGTGGCAGAGGTGCTGACTCGAGCACCGTAAACGAGGTTGGCGACTATGCTTCAGGAGGTCTAGCGTATGGAACTCCATCTGGAATCGGAATGCTGGGCTCTGGTGGCGGCTGTGTGAATGGTGGCGCAGGAGGAGGTGTCGTAATGCTCGGCGCAAAGGGCGTCGTTTTGAATGGAGAAATCCATTGCAACGGAGATGGCGGAGTTGATGGTGCAGGCGGGGGATCTGGTGGGTTTCTAGGACTAACAGTGTCCGAATACCTTCGAGGGCATGGGAAGATAAGCGCTGTCGGCGGCGGTGCTCGATGTCTCGACACCATCCAAGATCAGCAAAGAAGTGTTACCGATGTGACCGCGAAGGCTCTGAAGCTTGTGACATTCGCTCTTGATGAGCTTCCATCAAGTCGCTTGCTCTGTGGTGGTGGCGGCGCAGGTGGTCGATTGCAGTTAAGTGGCTGCGAGGCAAGCGATATCGACAAATGTACGAGTGGTTTCGATGGCAATTATACGGTGAATGGTGGCGCGACGCACTTTGGAAACGACCAGGCTACAAGTAAACCTGCAGATGTCAATGTTCCAACAGACACAAACGATGTGCCTGCCAATCCACAGCCAAGCAAATCCCACGACTCCATCTCCGTCGTTCAAGCAGGTGCAAGCGGAGCGTTCTTTGGATTCCCCTGTCCTCCTGGCTCGGGTGGTTTGTTTTGTCGCCTCTGCGCCACTGGCACGTACAAATCTGAAACCAATAGCGAGGAGTGCATCGTGTGCAACAACGCCCCGGTGAATGCTCACTACGTCGGCCAAGGCGAGATCAGCGCTGATTGCGATTGGACTTGTGACCCTGGATACTCTGGTGATAATTGCGTCTCTCCACTTCAACAACTACTCGACGCCTGTGGGGGTGAATTCGGATTCGTTGTGGTTTTGCTCGGAATCGTTGCCTTCTTCACGCTACTTGGATACGCGTGTCGTAGTCGCAAGGAACCGTCATTCGCTCGGACTGGCGGTGCTGGATCAAAGGCCGCAGAGCGCCAGCATTTGCTGTCATCAGCCATCGCAAACACCCAGCGAAGTCGGTTCGCGTTTCTCGTCCGCTGGTTGTACTGGCCACGAGTGGGGTACCCCAAACTCGTCGAGCGTGACCTTCCGGAGCATATGGCGCGTATCTACTTCAGTGGCACGAACGATCGAGACTCGCCATTGCGGCTTCGTTGCACTGTACCTTCTCCACTGGAACCAGTTCTTTATGATGACGAATTCCGAGAGCTCGCAGAGCGCATCAATACTGCACTCAAATGGCCCACAGCTTGTCTCTCTAGCTGGGGTCAAATTGCGTACTGGCTGGTGGCAATGCTCTGTTTCCCGTGGGCGTCAGCAGTCACTGCATATCGTCGCCACCTGCGCGTGAACGAGCTCAAGCGAATCGTCGGACGATACAACCACGCTTGTATGAAGGGGCCACGTGCACGAGGACTGCTGAACGCACTAAAACTTGGCTACGCAGGCGACTACTCTCTTGTCTACCTGGAGTTACTGTACAAAGAAAGCTCACAGTCTGTGTGTGTCCCGACAACGAAGATTGGCAAGCCGTCGCTTCCGTTAGTGCTTCTATTTGCTGGTCGTGGAACATACTCTTCACCTTTCTACTTGGATCCAAGTGACTTGCTCGTGCGCTCGATTCCTCAGTGTCCAGAGCTGACGGCATTCATTGATGAACCGTGGATTGAATTTGTCGCGGAACTGAATGAGCTTCTTCGCGTTGTGTCGGGTGATGAAGATCTGCTCGTTGAGACGCTCCTGCCGGTGGCTCGGTTTCTTGAAGATATGATGGAACAAACTACCTCCACATCATCATCGACCGCCAGTTCTGTTGCCGGGTCGAATGCATGGTTGGCGAAGCCTCCGAAGAACCCCACAGACAACAAAGGTGACGCGAGAAAGCTGGGTGGATTGAGAATTTACCTCGGCCGGTTCTACGTTGGTGATGATGAAGCTGAGTGCGGAGGTGAGTTCAAGCTGGGATTGTTCCTCACCTCTGCAAACGCGTCCTCCACAACCGCAGCAGGAGGAGACGCAACCAGTTCTCAGATTCGTTCGCAAGGTGGGCGTCTTGGTGGTGACCACATGCACTCGTACTTTGGTTACGATTCCGGTGGATCATCACTCTACTATCGCGACATGGATATGATGGTAGCTGACGACCCCATTTATGGTGGTTATGGCGCGACAACCTCAATCACCAATGCTCGGTCTCGTCGTGGAAATCCTGAGGTTGCCTTGTATGACCCTGTCCACCAGGATAGTCGAAGTTGGTTGAGCTCGTCGGCTCCTCGAAGTGGAGCAAGTACGTCGAGCAACACAAGTTTGGATCGCTTGACAGGCAGTAGCATCCGAGAAGAAGCGCTGCGTGTTCGATCTCAGTCGGGATCGACCGACTTGCTGCCATCTCTGACAAATGCCGACGCTATTCGCTCTCGGAAGAACGGCACAGGTCCGGCATCACGGAACCCTCGCCGAACCCAGATTGATCCAAAGCGTCGCCTCAGCCGGCGCAGTACTTTCTATGAGGGATGGATGGGTCCAATTGATGCTTCCTTACCTGTGCCGGGTGTGCTCATTTCTGCGGACGAGCTGGATGATCGACTGGCTGACCGCAAGCCACGACAGCTCGCGCGTGCATACCTCAAGCGATACCTGTTGCCGAGAAACGTCCCCCATCATGCATGGTTTGCTGGTTCATCTTGGGTTCTCAACATCTCATTGCTGGCGTTACTGATGGTGGATCTCGCCGTCACGCTCTCGATGCTTGTCAACCTCCGGTGTGTGATGAATGGCGAAGTGGATATGGAGTGCAGCGCGTCGATTCTGATGCCCGTGCTGATGCTTCCGCCCCTCACGATCGTGGTCGCACCCATCATGGGCATCGTTTCGCTCGCCATCTCATCAACTTCCTTCTCCCGCAAGTTTTCGATTTGGAATGCTCTCTCAATGATCAACGTGGGTGTCGCGATCTTCGCCTGTATTGCCAAGTCAAACCATCTCGTCGCTCCCTGGTTCACGGCGCCGATACCATTGCTCCCAGTGATCGCGATCCTCATCAAGTCAGGCGAAGCGTTCATTGTTGAGCGATACATTGCATTCCAGGAGACGAACCGACGGCGTCGAGGCTGGAGAGGCCTGATGAAGCGTCGTCTTTCGGATGCCAGCATTCCGCCCGAGTCCCCCTAGTAAGTGGAGAGATACAGGGATAAATGCCTGCTACCCCCTCCACGCGAACGATGCTGACTCATGCTCGTTTGTAGCTCATCCCCGACATCAAGCGGCGGTCTGCGGTCGTTTCTCAATGGAGAGCGGAACTAATTGTGTGACAATAGATAAACGCGTTGTGAAGAAAGCAATTGATCGACAGTTTGTTTTGGATTCCAGTTTCGGTGGTCTGCGATCGACCACCAACCATCTCTCACAGTATCTGCAGACGTCATCGCTCGGCCATCATCTGCGCGTGGATGCGCTCGACGGTTGGCGGCGGCTGACTCGTAACATGATCTTGGAAGAGCCATTGCTCCAGGGACGCCATGAGCGACGAGGACTGCGCCTTCTTCCGTCGCGCTGACGCAGTCGCCATGCCTCGACGCCCGACTGGAGGACGTTGGGTGGACGGAACTGTCTTGGCTGCTGGCGCTGCCTCCATGGGTGTTGTCTGCGGCAGCAGCCAGTTCGCTAGTCGCGTCGACAATGACTCCACATGGGACTCGGTCACGCGTTCGAGTCGTCGGCGCTTGACCACAGGCTCTCCAAGTGCCTGGGCCTCAGCGACAGCGGCGACAGCTTGAGCTGTCGGCGAAAGAAGAGTCGACGGACCAGCGCTAGGCCGCCGCTCGCGCTTGCGCTGAGAAAGCACGGGCGAGTGCATCGCCTCCATGCGCATGCGCCGCGGTGGTGTCCTGGCAACGGACGCGATCTGCACCTCTTTTCCCTCGAGATATCGCGTTGTTGATGGCGTCGAGGTGCTCAGCGAAAGCGAAAACTGGCGCTGACGCTGCACAAAGTCGCGCACTTCTGTGATTTGATTCTCGAGCAGCTCACACTCGAGCTCGAGAGCAAAGATCTACAGATACAGAGCTCCAAAACGTGAGTTCACCTTGGAACCAGAGGACAGAGGGACAAGAAAGAGAGAGCGTGGCCAGTGCACGTACGCGTGATCGGTCGAGGCGACACGCGAGATAGAGCTGCCCGCACGTGGGGACCCCGTTCTTGTGGAGATCGAGCCATCGCTCGTGCAGTCGCTGGTCGTGCAGCGCACTGAGCTCGACGGTCGCCGTTCCGACGACTTGGTCTGCTCCGAACTATGTATCGAAGAGCAAAGAACAGGAATGCCGCGTCAGGAAGAATGTTCTTGGGCGGAGCAAAGCAGAACAGATAGCTCCGACGTACCCGTTCTTCGTGCATGACCTCGAAAGTCAAACACGCGTGCACCATCGTGATCCCCGAGAACACGAGCGCTTCCTGCCAGCACGGCGTACCACCCAACGGACGCTTTTGTGTGCGTTTGGGCTCCATGTCCATCGCTGCTTCTCGAGGCTCCAATATGGCTCGCACATACGTCGACTTGCCTGTCATCAGACACACCCAGCGCTCAGCACAACGACTGGCTTGGTGCTCTATCAACCAACGCACCAGCCAGCAGTCCTGTGTGATAGACTACATTTCGAGCAGCTACGACGGAGACCTCAAGCGCCGCGACGCTGCGCCCGTCGAGCGCCTCGTCGATGCCTCGAACGGCGTTGTAGCGGCGCTGCGTGCTGAGCTCGAGCAGCTCGGTGCGCTTGATCTGCAGCGCTTCCTCGAGGCGACACAGTCGAGCATCCGCGTCATCCACAGCGCTCATCGTGGAATGACTGGAGAGCAAATTGACAGAGAATGATCTCTCGAACGGAGAACAATCTGCGGAGACGCCGTGACGATGATGTCGCGGTGACCAGCTCAGGTCACGGACAAGAGTCGGATCATGTTCGATGACGGCGCCGACAAGGAGAAACGGGGACGAAGAGTGATGGTCGTTTCACACTGCCTTTGCCCTTTTCCCTATTTTCAGGAAAAAACGTTGAATTTGTGACACGACTTTTCAGCAAACGACTTGCGGCGATTGGCTCGAAGTGTGCACCCTTGGTATTGGCTGATATTCTGATTCGAGATGTGATTGACCAAAATAAAAATGATTGTGGATTCGCTGTAAATACGCAAATGAGGCGTTCTGATAGGATATAAAGCCGCCAGGTGCTGCAAAAAAACGAGACTACGTGTGTTGCGTCTGTTTCCCCTCCGGTGGGTCAAGCCCGAGGGGGGAGCGGAGCGGAGGGGAGCGTGGGGAGGACCACCAGCAAAAAACCCGTCGTGTCGTGCTGTGCCCAGTCGCGGAAGCCACCACCCACTCACGTAGCTCATCGTCGCCATCACCATGTCGGGAGAAGGAAAGCTTAAGACCACGCCGCTGGACCCTCGTTTCCCTAACCAGAACCAGGCGCAGCACTGCTGGTGCGTATAACGGCTGCGTGCACGCCCGCTCCCCCTCGCTCCGCTCCCCCACGGAGGAGCGGAGGGGAGAGCAATCCGTGTTGGTGGTCGAAGAGGAGATCGCTGATCTTTTGCTGCCCCGGTCTTCCAGGACGCGTTACAACGAGTATGTTCTCTGCCTGAAGAACAACGACGGCGACGAGGACTCGTGCAAGAAGTACTTCCAGTTCGCTCACTCGATCTGCCCGAGCTCGTGGGTAAGTAGCTGATGGTGGCTCGTGGCGTGACGCTGGCGAGACGTCCGATGTCACTGACTTGCGTTCGCCGCTTTCACAGTTCGACCGCTGGGAGGAGGAGCGTGAGAACGGCACGTTCGCCGGTGTTGACTACCCGAAGAACTAAGCTGTTCCGTTACGGTCATCACGCTTCGTATCTGTTGCTCCTGCTCCAGCCGGACTGTCAATCAAGGTTTGGTGATGCAAAGGCGACGGGTGCAGCACACCTGCTTTCGCTTTCATCGCAGCCAATGATGGATGGATCCGTGTTGTAGTCCCGCAGCTGCACTAATGTAAATGAAAAAGTTGCCCCAACGCACGTATCCCCTCGTCGTGTCATTTTGGCGTCGCTTCCGCTTGCGACGACCCGTCAAGACCGGTTGTTCATGCTCCCACACGCTGCGTGTCTTCCCGCATCTCCGACAGAGTCGACCAGGCGAGCTCCAGGCACATTTGCATCCATCGCACGCACAACTCTCATATTTATTCTTCATGTCTAGTGAGTGAAGAACAAAACTGCTAGTCACGAAGATACCGGATCAGCCACCTGAGATTGTTCCCTCTCGTTCGGGTGATCCGCTGTCTTTCTCTCTCTTGTTCTCCCATTGCTCGACGCCGAAAGAGCAATCACTCCACACACACACAAAGCTTCATCCACATCTTGTCCTTGCTGCCGATGACGATGACCGCACATGTGCATGTGTACCTGTGCCAACGGTACACGTTGACATGCTCGACCAATCACCCAATCACCCACTGTGTCCGTCCAGTGGGTGGCTCGTACAGAACGTCCACTCTGCTCCAGTCCCATTCGCATTCACATTCACGCGCATCCGTCAGCGTCGCCTGTTGTGGACGCCGGAACCCAAACTCCAACTCAATCTCAAACTCCTCCTCCGAGCTCGTGCCTCCACCTCCGCCGCCGCGCCGTGCGGACGACCCGACCGTCCACCATTCTCCCGCGCCGCGTGCTCCGCCGCGCGTCCACAACCGTCCGCTGCTCGTCCACCATGAGCTCCTCCCCATCGCCCGCCTCGACGTCGGAGCTGCCGAACGCGCACAAGCGCCACAAGCCCGAGGCCGCCAAGCCGACGTTCCGCCGGCTGCCGAGCGCGCTGTCGCTGCGCATCGTCGGGCGCCACAACCGCGCGCGCGCGACCGTGCTCACGCTGCCGCACGGCGACGTGCTGACGCCCGTGTTCATGCCCGTCGGCACGCAGGGCACGATCAAGGGCCTCACGCCCGAGCAGATGGCGTCGCCCGAGATCGACTGCCGCATCCTGCTCGCCAACACGTACCACCTCGCGCTGCGCCCGGGCTCGGAGCTGGTCGCGGCCGCCGGTGACGTGCACGAGTTCATGCAGTGGCCGCGCAACGTGCTCACGGACTCGGGCGGCTTCCAGATGGTCTCGCTCTCCAAGCTCTGCTCCATCACGGAGGAAGGCGTGACGTTCGAGTCGTTTGTCGACGGGTCGCCCATGCTGCTCACGCCCGAGATGTCCATCGCGCACCAGAACCGCATCGGCTCCGACATCATGATGGCGCTCGACGACGTCGTCTCGAGTGTCGCCGACGACCCCGAGCGCTTCGCCGAGGCCACGGACCGCACGGTGCGCTGGCTCGACCGTTGCATGGAGGCGCACGCGAACCCCGAGCGCCAGAACCTCTTTGGCATCGTGCAGGGCGGCCTCGACTGCAGCGAAGGCGGCATGCGCGACCGCTGCCTCGACGCGCTGATCGAGCGCGACCTCCCTGGCTACGCCATCGGCGGCCTCGCGGGCGGCGAGTCCAAGGACGACTTCTGGCGCGTCGTCGCCAAGTGCGCCGCGCGTCTGCCCGAGCACAAGCCGCGCTACGTCATGGGCGTCGGCTACCCGCTGGACCTCGTCGTGTGCTCGGCGCTCGGCGCCGACATGTTTGACTGCGTGTGGCCGACGCGCACGGCGCGCTTCGGCACGGCCATCGTGCCGTCGGGACTGCTCAAGCTCAAGTCGGCGGCCTGCGAGTTTGACGAGCGCCCGATCGACGAGACGTGCAAGTGTTACGTGTGCCAGCGCTACTCGCGCGCGTACCTGCGCCTGCTGCTCAAGAAGGAGGAAGGCGGCGTCGGCGCGCAGCTCGTGACGGTGCACAACGTGACGTACATGCTCACGCTCATGCGCACGCTGCGCCAGTCGATCATCGACGGCAACTTTGAGGAATTCGTACAGCAGTTTATGATCAACCAGTTCCCGGACAAGCAGTACCCTGCGTGGGCCGTCGAGGCGCTCACGGAGGCCGGCATTCGGTTACTGTAGAGCCGTGAATCGCTCGTTGCTCACGTGCGCGTAGGTAGTAGACAAATAGAGCGCACTGCATGGATACAATACACAGGCGTTGATTTTGACTTTGGCCCCGACCGACTACGGGCTGCTGTCTGCCCGTCTCCCGCTCTTGACGCTCTCTCCCCTTGCTCCTTTTAGTACCGACCACTATGCAGATCCTCGAGGGACGGAAGCGGCTGCGTCCCTGAGGAGGAGGATGACACTTCGCTGCTGTGACGCATGCTACTGTGGCTTTCGTGATGCGACTGGTGATGATACGAATGCGGAGCGTGCTGCTGCTGCGACGACGACGACGACGCGTACGATGTGTCCCATGCTGAGCCCAATGCGCCGTCGCTCGCTGACGCTGCACTCGCGGCCGCGACAGAAAGCTGTTCGTCCATTGTAGCGCTCTCGAGCAGCATGTCGAGGTAGTCCCTGGAGCTACCAACAGTCGAAGACGAAGAGCCTGCGCCATGAGAAGAGGCCTGCGACTGACCGCTGTAGGAGTGGCTTTGGGCCTCCATCATGTCGAAAGCCGTTGGCTGGAGACCGATGGCGGCCGAGAGGCTGTTCGAGTCACCATATTTGAACGCGGAAAGCATCATCATCGAATCCTTTGCTGCCGACGGACAGTGGTCCGTTTCTTCAGCAGCTTGCTGCTGTGGTGGCGACCAATTGGCGCTGACGAAATCGTGCATGCTCATGCCGTCGTAGCCTCCACTTGTCAGGCGCCGAGCCATGGACTGCTGCGACTGTTGCTGGTGAGATAGCAGAAGACTCGAGTGAATGGGCATCACCGGCGCTGCGTCGACCATCGAATAGGAGGAAGACGCACTTGACGCCGGTGCCGTCTCACGGGCAAAGCGCCTGTACGTGTCTCCTCCCCCGCCCCCTACTCGTCCACTGTCTCCCCCTGTGGCGGATGTCGACGAAGCCCACGCTGTGGAATTGGAGCCTGATGAGGAGATGGCTGGTAACAGTATCTTGCCCATCGACGTCGATGGTTCGTGGGCTGCTGCTGCCGCCGTTGCTGCTGCTACTTCTGCTTTGCCTCGTTTCTTCACTGCCGCAGACTGTGGACGACGCCCCGTTGGCTCCTTCTTCACGGTTGTTCCTCGCGGCGTTCCCTTTGCTCGACTCTCTCTGCGAGGCGAGCGCCCCGTGGCCGTCGCCGCTGTCCGTGGCCGCTTGGCGCTCACCCGAGTACTGTCCGTTCTCTCTGGCTCCGGCTCTGCCTCTCGTCCACGCGGACCGTCACTGCCGTCGTCCTCCGCGAGGATCTCGGCGGTCGCGACGGTGATGGCGTCTCCCTTGGCGTCGTCGCCGCTGGTTCTCGACGAACGTTCTTTGCGTTTGATGAGTCGCATCTTCTCCTTCTCGCCGCGGATGAAGTGCGGATGGCTGAACGTGCAGATGTTGGTCTGCGTCTTGGTCCATTTCTTGAAGCCAAAGTAGTTGAGCTGCCGCTGGAAACTCGACACCTTGTTGTGCTTAAAGTACTTGGGGAGAACATTCCGCGCCAGCTCCTCCGGCTGCCGGATCTGGAACGCCGTGCCCTTGTGTGACCAGCAGATCACAGAACGATCTTCGTACTCGAGCATCTGGAAGAGGAAACGCAGGAACTTGGGCACGCCAACGTTCCGTTTCCGGACGTCCCCACCTGGCGGCGACATCGGCAGATCGGAATGGGGGAGAACATTCTCCGCCGACTTGGCCGCACCAGCAGCCGTTAGACCGCCCCCCCCACCAGGCGGAGCGTACAGAGAGAGCGGCAGAAGTGGCGACACCGAATCATCAAATCCGGATCTGTTCTCCACTCGCTCCTCGTTCTCCTCCATGGAGGCGGAGTGCTCCGCGATCCGATCACGGTGGAGCAGACGATGGATTCCATCATCCGCTTCTTCGACTGCGCGCGTTCCGTCGTCGCTGTTGTGGCGATCGGCAGCGCCGCGTTCGTTCGTCTTCGCATGTTCATCCCGGCGCGATCGCCGACCAGGGCGCTGCAGGTCCGCCTTGTCGAACGAGAACGGCCCTGTCGGCGACGGAGACAGCACCGCCATCGGTAACTGATTCACGCGGAACAACGCCGCCGCCGCTGCGGTTGTGTTGGGCGACGGCAATGGCGGCACGTGCACGTGAAGCTGCTGCAGCGCCGACTGGTCGAGGGGCTGCGGCAGCAGCGGCGGCGCTTGGACCGTGGATTGCGGCGGTCCAGAGGTGGACGGTGAGGACGACGCCATCGCGACAGCATGCACCGGCGACTGGCGCGTCGACCGAGAGCGCAGGTGCCTTGTGAATTGGTGGGTCGTCTCAACACTTCTGCTGTCGCGGCGTCTTGGTTCCATGCTTTTGTGTGCGTGTGTGTGTGTTTTTGAGTTTTGTTCTATCCACAAACGGCCACAATTTCGTTCTTCCAAGATTTTTTTTGTGTTGTGTTGTGGCGCGGACCCCTCACACTTCAGCTCAGTATGGGGACTGATATCCGGACGTCCGGCGCCCTTTTAGTCGTGAATGGACGTCTGATGTCAGTGGACGCCTCTCGTCAAAACCTGCCCGCTGCATCTGCCCTCCTGAATGCTGAAGAACACAGCAAAATCAAGGCATGGTGGCACCATGCCCGTGCCTCAAAGCATTGAATGCAGTCATGCCGGGGGCTGTGAGGGTCACCCATTTCCGCTCGTAAAGCTCCCCTATTCTCGCGTTATCTTCGCTTCGATCTTTGCAAACCAGACCGCGTCCTTGATTGGTCGACTCTCTGGCTGTTCAAGATCCACCTGCTCCACTAAGTTCGCACCACTAGGTACGGGACTAAGTTCGCGACTAAGGTTTTTTGGTCGTCGCTGCTTGAAGTGGAGTGATCTTCACTCTGCGATCTCGGGGGCACGCGCCTCCCCTGTTGCAAGAGGTGCGACACAAAGAGAACAACGAGAGAGGGGCGGAGAGCAAGAACAAGAACGGCGGAGAACAAAGCGCAAAGATGAAGGCGGTGGCAATGGTGACCAAGGCGATGATGGCGATGGCGGCGCTGCTGCTGCTCGACTCGACGAGCGATGCGCTCACGACGGAGCGCCACGACCTCCATTCGGTTGAGGACGTGCAGGTGTGGCAGTCGTTCGTGGAGTACGCGATCGAGTACGCCAAGGAGTACCGTTCTCTCGAGAACAACCACGCGCTGGTCGAGAGACGCTTCAAGGTGCGTTGGTTGGTCGTAACAACTCGTGACCTCGCGAAGATCAATCTGCGCGTCTCACACGCGGAGAACACTTTTTTGTTCTGCGCGCACAGGCGTTCAAGCTCAACGTGGACCGCATCAAGGCGCACAACGACAAGTTCGACAAGGGCGAGTACTCGTTCGCGCTCGGTCTCAATGGTGAGCTCCTCCTTCTTCTTCTCCTGCTCCTGCTGTGAGTTTGTACGTGCTCTTGTACTGATGTTTCCGCTGTGAATCCAGCGCTGGCGGATCTCTCGGACGCCGAGTATCGCCAGATGCTCGGCTACAAGCGCCGTAGTTCCCACGGAAAGAAGGCAGTGGCCACGTTCTCTGCCCCGAAGAACGTCGAGGACCTCCCCGCCAAGTGGGACTGGCGTGAGCACGACGCGGTGACGCCGGTCAAGAACCAGGGCCAGTGCGGCTCGTGCTGGGCGTTCTCGGCGGTCGCGGCGCTCGAGTGCGCGTACGCGCTGTCGACGGGCAAGCTCGAGTCGTTCTCGGAGCAGGAGCTCGTGGACTGCGTGCTCGGCGGCGAGGACACGTGCAACCACGGCGGTGAGATGCAGGACGGCTTCGAGGAAATCATCAAGAACCACGGCGGCAAGATCGACCTGGAGAAGGACTACCCGTACACGGCCGAGTCGAAGGGCGTGTGCAAGGCCGACGACAGCAAGGCTGTCGGCCACTTTACGAGCTACGCGAACGTGACGTCGGGCGACGAGGCGGCGCTGCAGGCGGCCGTGGCCACCAAGGGCGTACAGTCGGTGGCGATCGACGCGTCGAGCTTCACGTTCCAGCTCTACCGCCACGGCGTCTACAGCTGGCCGCTCTGTGGCAACTCGATCGACTCGCTGGACCACGGCGTCGCGGTCGCGGGCTACGGCGAGTACAAGCAGAAGGACTTTTGGCTCGTGAAGAACTCGTGGGGCCAAGGCTGGGGCATGCAGGGCTACATCATGATGAGCCGCAACAAGAAGAACCAGTGCGGCATCGCGACGGACGCGTCGTACCCGATCATGACCAAGGAGGACGAGGAGACTACGCAGCTGGTGGAGGAGACGACCGAGCTCACGAGCATCATGTAGGCGCAACGCCAGTCCCCTGTGATTGCAGTGCGTGGGCTGTCTGGAGGAGACGACGTGGTCGATTGATGACTGTAATCAATGCAATGTTTCTGGAAATGGTTGCTCAACAAACCGTATGCAAACTACGTACGCTACATTCACACTTGATCGTGACGATGACTAGTAACCAGCAACGGACACAGATTCTCTATGCGGATGCCGAGGCGCTTCGCTTCTCCTCGGGTTGCGACTTCTCCAGCAGCGCACGCTCCAACAGAACGCGATGGTAGTCGTGCGGCATGACGCGCATGAGCTTGTGCTTGCTGGCGGTGTCCCATTCCTTCAGTACACGCTGCCCCTTGGCAGAGCCAGTGCGGGCGACATGCTTCTCGATCATGCCGCGCACCTGTTCCAATTCCGCGGCATCACCGACGTCGGCAAGAGGCGCGACGGCCACCATCCCCATGTTGCACTTCTCCGCGAACGAGTTGTCTTCGTCGTAGATGTACGCGATGCCACCCGACATTCCCGCGGCAAAATTGCGACCCGTCTTGCCCAGCACGACGACACGACCGCCAGTCATGTACTCGCATCCGTGGTCACCGACGCCCTCGACGACAGCCCGGACTCCAGAGTTTCGCACCGCGAATCGCTCGCCAGCTTTGCCAGCGAAGAACGCCTCTCCACTTGTTGCGCCGTATAGCACTGCGTTGCCGACGATAACGTTCTCGTCCGCAGGCTCTGTAAAGTCGGCGCTCGGGTAAACGGCGATCTCACCTCCGGAGAGTGCCTTGCCGACATAGTCGTTCGAGTCGCCTTCCAGCTCTAACCGGATACCACGCGCCAACCCGAAGCCAAGGCTCTGACCACCGTGTCCCTCCAGCTTCAAGTGGATCGTCCCTTCTGGGAGACCAGCTTCTCCGTAGCGCTTGCAGATCTCATGAGAAAGCGTCGCGCCGAGCGTGCGGTTGAGGTTGGAGATCTGGTGCTTGATCACAACGGGCTGTTTCTTTTCGATGGCATCGCGAGCCAGCTCGATCAACTTCATGTCAAGCGCCTCATGCACAGTGTGCTGCTGCTCTTGCAGCTTGCGAACGCCCGCCTTGTCGTTTAACGTCTTCGCGTCCACCAATAGCGGCGACAGATCGAGTTTGGCGCTCTTGTAATGAAGTGCGTCCTTGTTGACTTGCAGCAAATCCGCACGTCCAATCATGTCATCCAGACGACGGAATCCAAGTCGGCGCATATAGTCTTGAACTTCTTCCGCGAGCAGGAACATGAAGTTCATGACGTGCTCCGGCTGACCTGCAAACTTCTTTCGCAGCTCCGGATCTTGCGTCGCGATACCGACAGGGCACGTATTCAGATGACACTTTCGCATCATGATGCATCCCAACGCGATCAATGGACCAGTGGCGAAACCAAACTCCTCTGCGCCCAACAGCGCGGCGATTGCAACATCACGACCGGTCTTCAATTGGCCATCCGTCTGCAGCTTCACACGGGAGCGAAGATCGTTCAACACAAGTGTTTGCTGGGCTTCAGCAAGTCCCAATTCCCACGGAAGGCCACCATTCTTCACACCGGTCCAGGACGATGCACCAGTGCCTCCGTCATGGCCGGAGATTGTGATGTGATCTGCCTTGGCCTTCGCGACACCAGCAGCGACAACGCCGACGCCAACCTCCGAAACCAGTTTCACCGAAACCTCGGCAACGGGGTTCGAATGCTTTAGGTCATGGATGAGCTGGGCGAGATCTTCAATCGAGTAGATATCGTGATGCGGCGGTGGCGAGATCAGTCCAACACCAGGCGTCGTGTGGCGCATTGAACCAATGTACTCGCTGACCTTGTGACCCGGCAGTTCACCTCCCTCGCCAGGCTTGGCACCTTGCGCCATCTTGATCTGCAGTTGATCAGCGTTCGTGAGATAGTTCATGGTCACACCGAAGCGACCCGACGCCACCTGCTTGATCGCGGATCGCTTCAAGTTCGGCTTGTCTGCGCCCTCTTGACCTGGAAGGGGCGGGAAACGGCGAACGTCCTCACCTCCCTCACCTGTGTTGCTGCGCCCTCCGATGGTGTTCATGGCGACAGCCAGTGCTTCGTGCGTCTCCTGAGAAATGCTGCCAAGACTCATCGCACCAGTGTTGAAGCGCTTGACAATCTCAGTAATCGACTCACACTCTTCAATTGGCGGCATTTGACTTTCAGGAACAAACTTGAAATCCAAGAGACCTCTCAGGTTGACCTTCTGGCACAACGCGTTCGTCTCCGCGACATAGTCAGCGTATGCCTCGCGTGAGTTCTCGCGAGCCGCACGCTGAAGCGCGACAATGTTTTTGGGTGAGTTGTAGTGAACCTCGGCGTTGTTGCGGAAGTGATACGAGCCAGGGTTGCGAAGCAACGGTGGAAGATCAGTGTGTGACGGGTATCCAGCCTCGTGGAATCTCGAGATATCCGTGTACAGCGCTTCAAAGTCTGTGCCCTGAATGCGGGACGTAGTACCGGCAAAGCACATGTTGATAATGTCATCACCCAGACCAACGGCTTCAAACACCTGAGCACCCTTGTACGACTGCAATGTTGAGATACCCATCTTGGACATGACCTTCAAGATTCCCTTTCCAATAGCCGAGCGATACTTCTCGAATACATCGCCATTCGACAGATCACGACCAGCATGTGCCTTCAACAGACCATCGTCGTTCATCTTGTGCAGCGCTTCTTCCGCCATGTAGGGATTCACTCCATCAGCACCAAATCCCAGCAACGTACAAAAGTCGTGCACCTCTTTGGCGTCACCGCACTCAGCGAACAGAGCAACGCTGGTACGCTGTTGCGTTCGAAGCAAGTGCTGGTGCACAGCGCCAATCGCGAGAAGAGAAGGAACTGGGTAGCGATTCACACCTGCAAACTTGTCCGACAGAACCAAGATTGGCGCTTTGCCAAGACTGATCGCATCGGTTGCTTCTTCGCACAGTCGAGAGAGAGCGTCAACAAGACCACGGGGTCCGCTGTACGCAGGGAACGTCGCATCAAGCACATGCGGTGTCCAATCACCGTTCTTGTTGGTCTTCAGAGCCGCCATTTCTTCGGTTGAAATGACAGGATGTTCGACGAGTAATCGCTTTGCGTGCTCTGCAGTCGCATCAAGAACGTTTCCTTCCGGTCCGACGGGACAGACAAGACTCATCACGAGCTCTTCGCGGATAGGATCGATCGGGGGATTCGTAACTTGGGCAAAAAGCTGCTTGAAATACTCAAACGGGAGCTTGGGTTGCTCCGACAGCACGGCCAAAGGTGCGTCATTGCCCATGCTACCTAGCGCTTCCTTGCCGGTGACGCCCATCGGCATCATAAGAAGATCCATCGTTTCAGTGGTGAAACCAAACATATTCAGGCGGCGGTTCAACTCGGTATCGCTTCGCTTGCGTCGACTCGCAGCCCGCTGACGAATGCCGTCCTCAGCAACTTCTTCAGGGCCCTTCGAGCCTCCAATCGTGAGCTCCGACAGGCTGACGAGGTTGTCATCGAGCCACGCTTTGAACGGGCGGCTCTCACTGACCGTGCGCTTCACCTCGTCGTCGGGAACGATCTTTCCTTGCTCGAAGTCCACCAGGAACATCTTTCCCGGTTCCAATCGCTTCTTCTCCTTGATGTTCTTCTCCTCAAGATGATCGAGGACACCGATTTCACTCGACAAAACCACGTGATCATCCTTGGTGACGTAGTATCGACTAGGACGCAGTCCATTTCGGTCCAACGTCGCGCCGATGTACTTGCCGTCCGTAAACGCCATCATCGCAGGCCCATCCCACGGTTCCATCAGGAGCGATTGGTACTTGTACATGTCTTTCTTGTGTGGCGCAATGAGCGGATCGTTCTGCCACGCTTCTGGGATCATCATCATCATACCTTCCGGTAGCGAACGCTTGCAGGAACTCGCTTTCGTCAACAGTTCCAATACGGCATCGAAGTTGCCCGAGTCGGATTTGGAGTCGGAACAAACTGGCAGCAAATCGCCAGTCTTGTGCCCAAAGTACGAGGAGTGAAGCGTACCACCACGCGCATACATCCAGTTCTTGTTGCCACGCAGCGTGTTGATCTCGCCGTTGTGACACATGATGCGGTTCGGCTGCGCGCGGTCCCACGACGGGAACGTGTTGGTTGAGAAGCGCGAGTGCACCAGCGCGACATACGACGTAAAATCGTCCGACGTGAGATCGTCATAGTACTCAAACAGTTGCGCTGGCGTGAGCTGTCCCTTGTACGTGATCGTTCGGTTGCTCAGCGAGCAGACGTAGAAGTCCGAGTGCTTCTTCTCATTGATGGCAGTTGCCACCGACCGCAGCCGCAACAGCTCTTTCTCAAAGTCGTCACTCGACAGCTTCGGATCTTCATTCAGTACCATGACTTGCTCCACATGCGGCTCCGATGCGAGCGACGTCGCTCCCAACGTCGTTGACGTCGTCGGCACTTTGCGCCAACCAAGGATCTTCATGTTCATCGAGTCTGCGACGCTCTGGAACGTGCGCTTGCACGCAGCGATCGACGACGGCGCGCTCTTGTTGAAGAACACGTTGCCGACGGCATAGCGCTCTGGCTGCAGCGAGAGGTTGGCAGCATGAGCACCAAACGCGCCATCACGCACGACGCGCTGCATAAACGTGTGCGGCAGCGCGACGAGCATGCCGGCACCATCTCCCGACGCTGGATCGCAGCCACAGCCCCCTCGATGCGACATGCGCACGAGCATATCGTTGGCGTCGACGACAATCTGCCGCGACGGGTTCTTCTTGAGGTGCGCGATCATGCCGACGCCGCAGCTGTCGCGCTCGACATCGCGTCGATAGAGTCCCTTCTTCTCAAAGGCGTCGCGCTTGTCTTCAGGAAACGTGCGGAAGTGCCGCAGGAACCCGCGTCCATAGCGCTGTGACGCAGTGAGCGACGCCTGGAACGTGGACGCCGAGCTGGACAGCAGCGAAGAGGAGGACGCGGTGGACGACGCGGCACGAAGGCTGCGATGCGAGAGCCGTAGCATGGCACAGCGACTGAGTGAGGGAGTGAGTGAATGGGTGGCAGTGCGTGGACTCGACTTTGCCGCAGCGACACAGAGACACGAAGACGGAGACGAGAGAGAGAGAGAGAGAGCGGCGGCGGCGACTTGTCTTCTCTCGGGGAAAATGGGGAATGAGCAAACAAGCTCACGCAACGAAGCTGAAGTGGTCGTGTGCAGAGTGATGGTGCAACGCGGATCCGTTCTTTGTTTTGGGCGCACGAAGCACCAACGTGCAATTCAAAATGATGGAATTGAATTGAGAATGAATTGAGGAGCACATGAAGTTTCTATGTGGCAGCTTGAATTGACGTCCACCACGTTCCGGCGGGCCCCGCCTGGATTCTGAAGTGTGCCCATGACCCACGACCCATACTGAGGAACAGAGAGCGGCCACCCACCAGAATGGGTTCACGACCAGATCATCGTCAGTCTTCTTCCGATCCGAGGCATCCGTCCGAGCGCATGGGACGTTAAACGGACAAGGCTGCATGAGGACGACATGCAAGTGAGCGGTGGCAAGTGAGGAAGAAAGGATTCAAAGGCTATGGATCAGTATACGCCACGTTCCATGGCGAAGATAATCATCCCTGCAGGTCTGCAGGTCCATCGCACGGCAGACTCGACCTGACATTCACACGAGAACAGGATGACGGCGTCCCCATCACCCGCTCTCAGCGGCAGCCGATTGGGCAATCGCCTCGCGTTGGTATCGTGGAGCATCAAGGCGTTTGCGAAAACGACGGCAACATGGAGCTCTTGGAGTGGGCCACACCACGTTCTATTTTTCCAGTCCGTGAAACTCGATTTACCGAATGGAGACCGGTACACGACGGTTGCCTCGAAGCGACGCCCGATCTTTCGCCAACCGACGCGATGGCGAGATGGAATCCACAGACAGATCGACACCGACCGCGTCGACGGCCTCTCAGTCCAAGATCCTCTCGCGCCACCATGGCCTCGTACCCGCCACCGAGCGACAGCTACGCCAAGAAGACGGACGACATGGCCAGCGTGTCGTCCACGCCGGCGGTGCAGGGCGTGGACCACAACGGCATCGTCGTCGGTCGCTGGAAGTCGGGCATCTTTGACTGCCTCGAGTCACTCGTCCCCAATGGTGCGTCGCGCTCTCTGCGCCATGCCTCCTCTCTTTTTCTGTAAGCTCATTTCGCTGCTATAGCGTGCATGTCCATGCTGTGTCCGGGTATCACGATCGCCCAGATCTGCGCGCGCCTGGGCATGTGCAACTACTACTACGTGCTCGGCGGCTTCTTTGTCCTCTACCTACTTGCACTCATCGCGGCCGCGTCTGGCAGTCAGTTCATGAACGCGCTGATCGTGCTGCTCTCGCTGTTCACAGCGGTGCTCGTTGGACGCCTCCGGTGGCGCGTGCGCTTCCTCTTCTCGCTGCCTGGCTCGGCGATGGAGGACTGCATCTACGCGACGTTCTGCGGTTGCTGCGCCATCGCGCAGATGGCCACGCAGGTCGAGTCGTACACGCCAGGCTCGTGCTCTATCATGCCACGCAACACACTCGAGGGCTACACGTTCGCCTGACCGTCGCTTGCATCAAGCTGAAAGGAGAACTGTGGCGACCGATCACACCGACAGACAATAGTCGAGCCATCGCTGGTAATATATATGCTGCTTGCTGTACTTTACCACCTTTGAAGCGAACGTGAAGCGCGAGCTCCAGCAGGGCAGACGCTGTGAAGTGTGGATTAGAATGGCGGAGATATGAGCTGCCTGGGTCAACTGACTTCGCTCATGTCCTTGTGCTTGGGCAGACACCGCGCCGCGACGGCCGCGACCTGCGTCTCGATGTCTTCTTCCAGTTGTAGGCAGCCACAGCGTGCGTAGCTCCACACGACGAAGAGCACCGCCACGATAAAGAGCCACGCCCACACGAACGTGGCAGTCGCGACGATGGCGAGCGTGAGAGAGACGCCGACTTCGAGATTGGAATTCGTGAGCCAGTGCGCCCATAGCAGTGTCGGAATCACGTGTAGCACTGCTGGGACCACGCTAAACACTGCCACGACAACGGGTCCGGACTCGGGCTCAAAGTCGTCTCCCGTGACCAGACAAAACGCTTTGAATCCGACGGCGAAGGCGCCGAACCACGCACAGATCTGGCAAATTGGTTGCAACCACTGCATCACGCCGCACTGCTTGTGCCACACTGTGGGCACGCCGAGGCGCTCCGGGATGCCGAGCTTGGCGGCGGTCCATTCGCGATCGACGTTGCATACGTCGTTCAAGATGAGCTGCTGGCCGGTCTCGAGGTCGAGCGTGGTCGACGGGTGGTCATAGAGATCGAGGAACGTGCGGTAGCAGGTCTCTGTCGAGCGCCAGCGACCCGTGGCGTTGGCTTGCTGGCGCAGCGTGACGCACGTCTTGGAGACGCCGATGCGCACGCGCTCGAAGAAGACGTTCGGCGCGACCTGCTCCTCCGCGAGCCCGTCGGCGACGCGCCAGTTCTCCTTGCAGAGCGACGCAATCGAGAGCGCGAGACCGACGAGCACCGCGACGGCTGTAAGGACCCCCAAGAGCTGCGCAGAGCGTCGCGCGCAGCGAGAGATGAGCATGTGAGATGGAGATCTGGTGGTGTTGTTCGAGCTGAAATGAGTTGTGAGATGTGGAATCATTCTCACGTTGAGACCACTTGATCTTTGTATGAGTCAGAGACACGCAGAGAAAAGCAGCTGGAGTGACATGAAGTGAACCCACCGACGTGTGTGCATCCTCGCTTTCCAACTTTGGCCAGCATACTCATTCGTGGATCAAGTCTCGATCATCAAGACGCTCCAGACGCTTGATCCATGAACACATAGGGACGCTCTTGCAAGCCACACACGAAAAATCTGTGACGCAGTGTGGTGCCGTGGGGCATCATGCAAGATCTTCATCGTGGCCCTTCGCCTGAACAAACATTTGTGCGGGGATGGAAGAAATCTCTGTGTGAACCCAACGGTTCGGCTGTTGGGCCCGTGGGTAAAACAAATCCTGTTGGTCCGTTGGACATCATCTGTTGGTGAACAAACACCCTCTCGGTGCGATCCCAACACACCAACAATTCGCCAACTTACCAACAAACTCCACCCCCGAAGCCTGCCGAGTGCGCTCGCCATGTCCAAGAGCTCCGCCGTCCGCGTGGCGCAGGGCGTCGCTGTGTTCCTCGGGCTCGCGCTGCTCGTGGCCACGATCCTCTCCTTCGTCGCCTTCATCAAAGTGGACTGGCGCAACGTCCACGGACTCCCGGACGAGCAGGTCACGTCCAACGTCTTCTTCGAGAAGCTCCTGATCGGCGAGATCGAGACGTGCGTCACGCTTCGCCACGTCGCCAATGACACGCGCAAGTCCAAGTCCAAGGAGACCTGCTACAAGACCATGGAGGTGAAAGGTCAACGCAACACCAAGATCCGCGACCTCGTGACGGGCGAGAAGCTCGTGTTGGCGCCGGCCTGCAAGGCGGATCGCGACTGGGTCGCGATGGTGCTCGGCATTCCACGGCGGGTGAACATCGTGGAGCTGTGGGAGAGGCAGTGCAGCGGTGTGCGCTGGTTGACGACCCTCACCACGGTCTTTGCCTGGCTTGGTGAGCTCTGGCTCGCCGCCAACCTGATCGAGTATGCGGTGGACGAAATGGAGGACCCAGTTTGCAAAACGAGCTTGTCGTTGGTGGTGACGGCACTCGCTCTCGCGTCGCAAGCAGCACCCGTGTTGGCATGGAGGTACTCAATGGATGCGCCAGGGTATGAAGAAGGTCTGTGTCTCAAGCTCGCGATCGCAGCACTCGTGATTTTTGCATGTGCGTGGGTCTTTCGGGTTGGACTGGTGGTCGTGTACGCGTGGCGATGTCGAGGGCAAAACCAACGGGAGTCAAACACAACGACACAACCATGCATCGAGGACGATCGACTGCAAGAGGTGTGAGTGATAACCCTGTGATGGCAGAGTCAGCTAATGCGGCATTGTTTTCGATCGTTGTCCTTGGTGTTGACACAAGCTGAACATGAGCTCCATCCCGTCGTCGACAAAGTTGAATGGACGCCACTGCCCCGTCAGTTGCTCCTGGGTGATGCATCCGATAAGAGATCGTCCGACCTGATATTTGATGTCGTGCGTCTGCTCTGCCCCCACCGCTACTGGACAGCCAGGCGATTTACGGCGTGCGAGGGATCTCTTCGCGTCTGCTTAACGCCTTGCCCAGACCAGTGGAGAGTACATATCGACCGACAACGTAGCAGGAAATCCTACTGGAAGCGCCATCCCTAGTGGAATCCCAAGGATTCGACGTCCGTCAAACTGTACCATAGTCCTTGGAGCGACGATTGGCAGTGGAGCCAGCTGCACGAGTGGATTGACGCGAACATCGTACAACTTGTACTCGGCATTCGTGAAGTTGGGATCGAACTTGACACACAAGACGTACTCCACACCTGGCATGACAGACCATATCGCTATCGCCCTGTGGTCTAGCTGTCCTGGCGCCATGCCCCACTCCTGAGAAACGCCAATCTCAACCTTGATCGTGCGAAAGTCGTCGAAGATTGGAACGCCTGGTGGAAATACAGAGCCAGGTGTTGATCGGTTTGGTCCATAACTGAGGTCTGGACACACTCGTCGCCCTTCAGAATTCTTGGCGGCCATGTAGCCTGTCAGCCATCTCCTGTAATGCCTCTCTCGAAATTGTAAACCTAGCTCTACCCTGTAACATTCGTGTGGAGTGCTCGCAAACTCGATGATATGAATCTCTTCGGTGGCAGGGAACCATTCCAGATAATTGAGTCGAACGATTGAATCCTCGCTGCTATCAGCAAACGCGTTCCACTCATCTTCCGTTGCGTGACACACAAGCAGTGTACCGTTCGGCAGTGGAGGCTGTGCGACTGCCGCTTCCAGAGCAGCGTTGATGCGATCGATGCTAGCGAGCAGCGCAGTCATTGATGCCAGTGGAACAGTGAGGGTCGCAGCGACAGCTTCGTTGGAGGCAGCTACTACAGGTGACGAGTACCGGTATGAGTCCCTGTCCCGGAAGAAAAGCAGCACTCACGCTTCTCGATACATTGTCTTGTCGCAGTCGCAGAACGATAGAACGCCCGAGCATCGAGACTGGTCGTCTTCTGCTTCGCCAGATTCCTCGGTGATCCCCGCTTTATTGTCTGCTGTATTCAAGTCGACTGGCGGAACATGCGGAGATTCCGAGACGAGTAGATCACGTCCAACGCTTCGTTGGGAGGCTTCTGATGGGCGTGTGCCATCGGAATCCTACTGCCACAGATGTGATGATCGGATCTGGGAATGAAGTCAATTAGCGCAACGTGTATGCTGATGTGACTCCGACGCCATGGCTCCTCGAGATCTAACGAGATGTCCAAGCTAGACTGGATAACCCAACACACGACAATTGTGGTGCATCCACCACATTTTATATACAGATCAGGCTTGCATGTGGAGTGTTGTGTATGCAGCTGCGAACGCTGCTTTCTTGGCGAAAGCATGAACAGCAGCAGCAGCGACACCACAGTATTTGCGTTCCACGGCGCGTCGATGTCGTGGCGCTGTGGGACAAGCCGTGCTCGGGGCTGCGATGGGTCAATTTCTTCGGCTTTTACTCGGGGATTCTGGCTGCGCTGTGGCTGGCGATCGCGATGCTCGACGTCGTCATGGACAAGCAAGACGAACCGGAATGGCGGCAGAACCTGTGGCTAGCGGTGACGACGACCGGCATCGTCGGTCAAATGACGCTGACGGCCATTTGGCTCAACATCTTTGACGTCTCCGACTTGCACGTCGGCATATCGCTGCGCTTCTCCATGGCGTCGTCGATCATTATGGTGTGGACATGGCTCGTGATGACCAGCGGCGTTGCGTCCTCACGCGTCCTCAGGGGATCGGAGCACAACGCAGCCACAAGCGAAGCATCAACAGAAATACCGTTCTACGTAGTGCAGCCCACGCCATACACAGTGTCATACGCAGCGTGAACTTCCAAACTATAGTACACATTCATGAAATCGACTATGCAATGGTGTATCCTGCAGTGCGCTGTCGCTTCCTTCGATTGTAGCAAGGGAACCAGTCGAGACCAATGTCGTCGCCTGTGCACCACGAGATGAAGCACAAGAACGCGTTGAAGACCCACGTCCACGCAAAAATTCCCTCGGTGATCAGCGCCAAGCGAAGGCAGATGCCCATCTCAAATCCCGTCGCGTCCAGCGCAAACAGCCAGACAAACGTGGGGTATGTGTGCAGCGCCAGCGGAATCACAGGTACGAGACCTGTCGTCCCGATGTTGCAGTGGAGCTCGCGGTCGTCCATCGCTGCAGTGATGAATGTGAGGAAGCCGACGAATAGTGCGAGAATGATCGCAAAGATGTGGCAGAGAATGTCGACCGACTGGAAGCCGCTGCATTGCTTGTTCCAGAGTGAGGCGACGTCGAGGCGCTTGGGAATGCCGAGCTTCTCTGCGACCCATGCGGCATCGGCATCGCACACAGGGTTCAGGATGAGCTGCTGGCCGGTTTGGAGGTCCAGCACCGTCGTCGGGTGCTGGTCTTCGCCCAGAAATGTGCGGTAGCATGTCTCGCGCGACGTCCACGCGTTCGTAGCGTTGCTGAAGCGTCGGAGCTGCACACAGGTCTTGGATTGACCTATGCGTAGGCGCTCGAAGACGACGGACGGCGCGACGAGCTCGTTCTCGAGTCCATCGGCGACGCGCCACTTCTCCTGGAGGAGCGAGCCGAGTGAGAGCGCGATGCCCACACCGAGAGCCGCGACCGTCAGGAGCGCGAGCACACGGATCGCTCTGCGTGGCAACGGATGCATCTTGTACGAATGAGAGAGAGAGAGAGAGAGAGACTGTGAGAGAAGGAGGCACTGAACTTGAGTCTGAGGTGAGCGCATCGTGCATTGAGAAGGTTCACGCATTCTTCAATGAAGAAGAACGCCAGGGTGGGTTCACTTGTTAGGTTGGATATGGGACCAGCACCAGCATGATTTGATCGAAATTGGTCGCGCCCCCAATTTTGATCCAATCAGCCCTCGGAGCGTCCGTTGCGGGTCAAATCAAACCGATCAATCGCAAAACAAAGGAAAATCTCAGAAACCATCGGTTGCTTGAGCGGATCATTGCTCTCGAGAGAAGGTCAGGTTGGCCCACCAAAACAAGCGCGCGAGCAGGACAATGACCAGCGCAAGCACAGGTAGCAGTCGCCCAAGCGAGCTGCTCGTGGTGTGCTGCAGGCGCTGAATCTGTTGGCGCAGATGAATGCCCACCCAGGTCGCTTGAAGCGCGCCGAGTTCAGGGGAGGGCAGCACCAATGCCCGCAGCTTGCTGTCCTGGGCAGGTACGAGCTGCGTGATGCCGCTCGCGGTTTGCAGCAATGACGCCGACGCGCATTTGATATCGATCATGCTCTTGAGCCGGCAGCGCAGCGTCGTGCGCCGACGCATCTCGTCCAGGCAGGCCGCGAGCTCAAACTGCAGCAGCACCAACGCCCTCGCTAGCGCCAGCGCCTCGACCTGGAGGGTATACTCGGCGGCATCTTTGTCGTGGCCGTGGCCGTCGCCGTCGCTGTGGAGGACTCGTGGGTCCGTTGCCATGGACGTCGCATCGAACACCCCTCGCAGCGTGTGCACGGCTTGCTCGATCAAGTCGCGCTGGGCTTGCAGCAGCGCGGCATCCGTCATCTTGCCAAAGTCGTGCGCCACATCGGCCTGCACAACGACGCGCCGCCCGGCGATCCAGGAGAAAAAGCCGCGCGATTCCTGGAGTTTGGAGGGGGGAGCAAATACAAACTCGCGCGTGTGACGGCGTGCTTCGGCTGGGTCGGTGATGCTGCGTCGCGTAGCCAGAAAGGTATCGAGGTCGCGACGCGCGACATAGGCCAGCCCCAATGAGACGATGGCGAGCAGGCCGGCCTCGACGCGCACGTGGATCTGCTTGACAATGTGCTCGGCGAGCTTGGCTTGGAGCGCCGCGTTGTCGTGCAGCAGCGTCGTCCAGAGCTCGAGCTGTGGCTCCAGCACTGCGACGACATCGACGTGGAATGCCGCATGCAGTGCCTCGGCCAGCGCCGAGTGCTGCAGCCACATGATCGTCTCGGTCGCGACCATCTCCACACCGCGCACGACCGCACGACCCGTGGCGGTGTCGACTACATGCTCCACAACTTCCTCGGCGACGGCATCGGCGACGTCTTCGATCGCATGCTCGAGCGCGTGCTCGATCGCATCGGGCAGCAGCCAATCGACGACACCGTCGATGCCGGGCACTTGCACGACCAGCGAGACCGCGCCGAGTGCCACCGTGAGAGCGCCCGTGGTCGCGATCTGCCAGTACGGTGTTGGCAGCGACGTCAGGCCGCGTTGTTGGACGAGTTTCGAGCAGGCTGCCAGCTCCTGGCTGATGGTGCGAAGATAGATCGCGCGTGACGTCAGCAGCGGCGCCGTGATCAGCATCGACGCGCCCGCGGTGAGTACGGCGCTCGTGGTGCCGGTCGTGGCTGTCACGCCGTTGCGCAGCGTATACTTGCAGTAGATCGTGTACAGATCGCGCTCGGTGCGCAGCAACTCGGCGTCGTCCATGGCATCGAATTTCGCCGCGGCCGTGGGTTCTGGCTCCTGCTCGGGAGCCGGTACTACTGGCGTTGGCTCGGATGGGTGGGGGACATCAGGCATCACGACGAAGACGGCGAATTGGAAAGTGAACGGAGAGGATTAAGCTTTGGTGTCATGGTCGGTCTCGCTTTCACCCGTCCACTGGACATCTGCACAGCAGAGTGGGTGCTTGCTGGATCCACGGACCATGGGGCCAGAGTGCTGCTGGCGGTAGGGACACCGACATGGAAGAATAAAGCAATCGCAAGGGTACCAAGGAGCCCTTGGCGCCCTTCCGGTTGCTCTATTCTTCCATGTCGGTGCCCCCCCCCCCTCTCTTCTGCTCATGGAGGGTGCCAATGGATGCACAACACCATACACGGTACACGTCTAGCACAATCGAGATGGGCGCCTCTTTCGCAAGGGGTGTGCTTCTCGCTGAGAAGTTCCCAGCGAGAGCAGCTCTTTAATGTGGGGTCGCCAGGGTTCAGTTCCACATGGGAATCAATAGTGTGCACCACAGCACGAACGCCATTACGGCTTGTCAAGATCCAGCTCGACATCCAACGACAAGTGTGGTGCATGTCAACGAGTTGAACCATTTTGCGAGTCAAGACCAGAGTAGACTCTTAATGCTACGACTCCATACCGAATATTCTGTAGCAGCCTGTTGTTTTTGTTGCCCTGTGTGGCCTGCAATGTAGAGCTGGTGGTGAGGCGTCCTGCACCGTCTTCGAAGCACCGTCGATTCTTGTGGAGTGGGCGCCACTGGTGCTTGGAGGGAAGCGCAGTTGATGCAGATTGGTTTCACGTTGATGCACATGGCTGGACTGGGCTCATGGATGCTTCTCAGGAAGATGAGAGACTTGAGTTCGGCACGTGTCGTGCGATTGATCACACCTCACACCTCGCAAAACGTTCCGTTGACGCCTCGTCCCTTCGGAGTTCTGGCGAACGCCCATCCGCGCTCCTCAAGGCGCTCGATCCATCGTGGAACCACGAGCATCACGACCTCAAAGACCCAAGCCCACGCTAGGATAATCGTCGCAGCAATCGAATACTTGAGCGAGACGCCGACTTCAAAACCGCCGACATCCATCGCGTAAAGCCAGACGAGTGTCGGCACCATGTGCAGTGCAGCCGGAAGCGAAGTCAGCACGGATGTCCACACGACGCCGCAAGTCGGTTCATCCCCATCACCCACGAGAACGAGCATCTCGTACGCGAGATAAAGCGCACCACAGCACGCAAAGACCTGCAGAATAACGTTGACCCACTGGTACCCGGCGCATTGTTTGTCCCAGATCTCGATCACGTTGACGCGTTCGGGGATGCCGAGCTTCAGCGCCACCCAGTCACGCTCGGCGCTACACACGGGGCTCAAGGTGAGCTGCTGGCCCGTGACGAGATCGCGCGTGGTTGTCGGGTGCTCGTCTTCGCCGAGAAACGTGCTGTAGCACGTCTCCCGATCCTTCCACTTGCGAGTGTCATTGTTGTACAGGTGCAGCGTGACGCACGTCTTGGACTCGCCAATACGCAGGTGCTTGAACGTGACGTTGGGCGCGACCTGCTCGTTAGGGAGACCATCGATGGTGCGCCAGTTGGTCTTGGAGAGCGCTGCGATGGAGAGACCAACGGCCACGAGCACGGCGACGCAGTTGAGCATCGTGATGGCTCGAGTCGTCAGGTAGACAACGTCGCGCAGCATGGAGGATTGTGAGGAGGAAGAAGAAGAAATGAGGCGGGGGATGTTGGCATGACTGAGACGGACTGCGATGCGATTGTTGCACTAGGACTTCTAGTCTTGGAGAGATGTGGAGGAACAGACCATCATTCAGCGGTTCAGAGGTGGGTTCATAAAAAAAAAAAAAAAAAGGAGTCGTTGGGTTATGATACACAGACACGAGCAGGAGCAGCGCAAAAGACTGTCGCGACTGTTTGTCACGACACCAGCTAGAATCTTTGGGTTGTTCAACCCTCTCGTGCTGGTCCGGAATCCTTGTTCATTTTTGTGGTGTGTCACACACCAATGAACCCACGGTAGAGACAGCGAGAATCAACGAATCAACTCCATCTCGCATCATTCCCCAACTCGTTCTCTCTCTCTCTCTCTCCATCAGTATGAGCTCTAGCAGAGGCGAGAAGATCATCGCGTTCGTTGGTTATGCGACGATCCTCCTGCAGATCCTCTCCGCGAGTCTCATGACCGACATGATCGCCGGAGATGAGTGGAGTCGCGTCGACGCCGTCGCCGACGAGCGCGTCTCCTCCGTCGCCATCTTCAAGAGCCTTCGCGTCGGCAGCGGGTCCACGTGCGTGACGCTGCATCAGGTCATGAACGAAACCGGACGCTGGCGAACACACGAGACGTGCAACCACCTGAACCAGCAAAGCATCGACCAGTCGCTGCTTTCTCTGCGCGACGCTGAGACTGGCGAGCGCCTGACTGTCGATCCGATCTGCGATGCGGAGCGCGACTGGCTCGCCAAGAAAATGGGGATTCCAAGTCGCGTCGATATCCTGAGCGTGTGGGACAAGCAATGCGGATCTCGTTCAGTGGAAAACACGAGCTTAATTTTGGAATTAGTCGCCACGGTTATCGCTGTGGTTGCGACGTTCTCCAGTATCACAGCCACCGAGTTTCGAGATGACGTCTTTGGCTGGCCGCTACCCGTCATTGGATCAGCGATTCCATTCGTCTGCCAGGCTGTGCTCACGATGACTGCACGCTCCAAGACGAGCGCTCCTAATTTCCATGCTGGCAAAACTCTCACACAGGCACTCGTCCTACTTTGCTTGCAATTGTGGGTATGGCTCTTCAATGTTGCGCTTACAGTCTCGGCATGGTGGCGCTCGCGACAGCAGAAGACCTCGGCAAAGGGCTTCGCCCACAAGTACGAGATGGTGGAGAAAGCCGTGTCACAATAGGTCGCACTTCGCGGAAACCAGTCTACTCATCTTCATCAGAAGGACATACAATGAGAATAATGCGGTCAAGCATCACGATCTCATATGGAAGAGTTTTTGAAGTTCCACCAGCTGCATTGAGTACAGGCAAGCACACACGTTTTAGTGCTGTTTCTTGGTTGATGTAATTCATCAGTGTAGTGGAGCGGCTGGCATCACGCGAGGGGATTGTAGCCGAATGAGCGCTGGGTTCGTTGGCAAACCTCGTCGGGACGGAGGAGAAAAATCATTTACCGGCATGAAAATGCTCGCGCGATTCCGTTGCGCTGGTCCACTGCAGTGTAACCCAGGGTTCGTCGTTTTGACGTTTGTACTGGTTTGAACGTTTGTACCCAAATGTAAGAACGTCGAATGGTTAAAACTAGGTATTTACTCTCAAATTTGATTCTCGATCAATTTATAAAGCGAGGTTGGAACTGCTGTGGAAATCCACCGACGTTCCAACCTTGTAATGAGTACCGCCGCCTCATGACGGCATTCGGCTATCGAGCATGTCTGCCTGGTAGTTACCGACAGGCCTATGATCACGGTACTGAACCTGATATGGCAAACATGAATACCGCATCCCATGAATGATACACCTAGACAACGGTGACACAGTCGTCCACGTTGTTAGCGTTCTGGATCCGGAAGAGTTCTTGCAAGCTGATCTTCCACGCTCGGAGCCCCTCCATCTTATCTTGTTCAATTGCTTCCTCGTCGTTCTCGGGCAAAGGAGTGTCATCACGGTCGACCTTTTCGATTCGTTCGTACGGATCAATCTGGGTCGGTGGGTGATGCATGTTGAAGTCGTCCTCGATCGAGTTATCCTCCATTACTTCCGCCAAAACGCCTTCCCAAAACACGAATGTATCTTCCACACTGACGGCCTCGTCGTACTCTTCTTGGTGCTCTGAACGGCCACCGTCCATAGTTCGTCGGTCGCGAGGATCGACGATTCGATTCGGGATCGTCTTTTGCTTTCCGTTGTTCTTCTTTCGCGCCATGAAGATGTCCTGTCGAACACGATGAAAGGCGAGAGCTTTTTGGTACGACATTCGGTTGCGCACGGCCGTATGGATCACTCCGAGATCACTGAACATTCGCTCGCACGGGGCTGTGTTCGCGCCAATTGACAGCACGACCAACGCGAGCTTCGCAAGCTTGCACGGCTTCCCCTTCGTGCTCAGTTCGTCGTCTACTTGCGTCCAGTACTCAAAAACACTGTCGAACTGTGCAGCCCCAGCTTTCGTGAGCTTCCCTGCGATGAACTTGGAGAACTCTGAAGAGATGGTGCCTGGAGCGCCGGGGTCGTCCATGATGAACTTCCGATAGTAGTAGAAGCAGAAGTGCTTGACTGCTGCGCACAACTGCCTGGGGAATTCTCTCTCGCAACCAGCTCGCTTGGGGTGAAGAAAGTAAGCAAGAAGCATCAATGGGTGCTCACACTTTCGCCAACGCTGCTCAATGCAGCCCACCAGCTCAGCGCCGTACCGTTCGTTCTGCACAAACCCACGGTAGATCTTCTCGAACATCTCGACGACATCAGCGAGGGTGTTGTTATCGCGCTGTAGTTTGTAGGAGGCTGCAGCAAGCGGATGGATTGCGGCTTCAGCGGCGATTAGCTTCGTCCAGAATTGCTTGTCCTTGAAGACTCGAAACGCCGCCGGGAACTCAGGATCTCGTTCGAATTTCTCCAAGAAGTTTTCGAGAGCCGTCTTGACACGAAGCAGAGACGCAAAGCACGCTTGCATGGAGTTCCAGCGTGTGTCACAGAGTGTGTAGAAGGCCAGTTTCACACCACACATACGTTCGATTTCGTCCTGAACGCGAGGGAGCCACTTCGCTGAAGAGCCGATGAGCTGTCTAACGAGACTAGCAGCTTGAGTCGCAATCTGCTTGAAGCTTGTGTTGAGGATGGACTTGACGAGATTATTCACGTCGTGGGCGAAGCATTTCCCGAAGGCAATCGTTGGCCATCGCAGCGTCAAGATACGTCGTGCTCTGGCGCATTGACCTGCATCATCGGTGATCACCCCGCCAATATCCCAGCTATCCTCTTTCGCCTTCACAATGATCGACTCAAGAAGCTTAGCGATGGCCACACCGTTGTGGCTTGTTCCGACCTCGTCGAGCGATAGCGTGAGCACATGGCCGTGGAGTGAGAGCTGGTAGCCAAGTAGATGGATTCTTGATCGATTCTCCCACCCATCCGACAGCAAATTGACGCGTCCTCTTGTCCACGTTTGGTGCTCCTTGAGATCCTTCTTTGCCCTCAAAAACAGATCCTGGGCACACTCTTCTACGAATTGGCCGAGTGCTTTGGGGCGCAACAAAACGCGGCTGCTACCCGGGGCAAGCTCCTCAACAAAATCAAGAAACTCTTGGTTGCTGACGAACGTGTCGGGCAAGCCTAGTGACGCTTGCATTCGCGCGGTCAAGCAGTTGAGACGGTCCTGTTGTGGCTTCGTCCACGTTCGCTTCTTCTTGGCTGGACTAGGTGTGGCGTGCGTGCTGTCGTTCTTTCGTTTTCTTGGAGTTACAAACTCATCGACGAGAGGAGTTGGCAGATGCGCTTGGTTGCGCCTCTGGTACGGTACACAGTTGCGGAGATGGCTCGTGAGCCTGTCAAGGCGACCTTGGATCTCGTCCGGCACCGGTCCGTTCTGGGTTCTGTAGTGCGAAAGGCAGTGGTTACAGACGACACGTGCGAGTTCGTCGCTAGTCTTCCTGCGGATCACTGTGAATTCGTCCCATTCCACGCCTTTGGGGCGCCCACCGGGCATGACACGAGAGAGATCGAAAGCTGGGCCGCTGGCGTGACGACAAGTTGACGATGCCGTCCGAGCTCGCGGTAGGTGTGCTGGCGATGATGATAGTATCGCACAGTACGGAAGAGGTTTGCAATATGACGGATAATGGAAAGGACCCTCGCGACGCCACGGGGCCATGTGACAAGAATGCTCGCGCTCCGCGGCTAACGAAAGCGCGCCAAGTTTTCGAAATCATTGCGATCTCAATGGGATTCGCCGGGCAAAGGCAGTTGAAGTCCCTCGAGAATCTCTTTCGTAATTACCCATTTTGGGTCATAAATACCCGTCAAAACCGCGAGTGAAAACTGGACGAGTATTAACGGGAAAATGAGAGTTTCAACCAGTTGATACGTTTTAACTCCGACAGCCGTTTGGCGAACCCTGGTGTAACCTGCCTCACGCAAAATCCCTCCAACGCAGCACAAGTTGAAGTCATCAGTCTCACAACGGTGCATCTTTCGTGGATTCATCCACATTTTCTCCCAACTTGCGTTCTGTTCTTCGACTTCAAGCCCAACAAGCCCCCTATGAACATTCCCCAGCTCAAAGTTTTCCATCCATCAAGCAACCCCAAGAATGGCTTTCAAGTTCTGCTAGTTGCGCGTTTCAGCAATCCTTGCTCGCGTACCTGACGGCGTTCAGATTGACGAGCGCTGTGATAGCAGTGCAGAACTGGTACCGAGTCGTACCGTTGGACGACGAGCGTGTCTCGCTGATCACCATCTTCAAGGGACTTTGCGTTGGCGATTGGGCAACCTGCGTCACGCTGCACCAGGTTATGATCGAGGTGGAAGGCTGGCGCGCGCTTGAGACGTGTAACGACCTGCACCTCGGTGAAGACCGCAGTCTGGTTTCTCTACGCGATGCTCAGACGGGTGATCGTTTGACCATAGAGCCGATTCGTCCAGCACTGCTCGACTGACTGGCGCAGAAGATGGGAATCTCGCGACGTGTGGACATCGTCCGCGCCTGGGACAAGCAATATCGGTCCTCCAACTACGCGGTCATTTCGCTTTAACTGCTCTGTATCAGCTGAGTGCCACAATTGTCGCGAGCTCCGCTATCGACTCTTCAGAGTTGAAGCAGGAAGCACGGTCCGTTTATCTGTTGGTGCGGTGGTGTTGCTGATCTGTGCCTACCTGTTTATCATCGCGCAAGCGTTCACCGTGATGTCGAGGACACGGAAGCTACAGGGCAAAGGCGATTGACGCAGGATGGACCATACCATGAGCTGTCCAGGGTATGAGAATCCTGCATGATCCTCCGACGTGTACCAACAGCGCCCATGTATCTTCCAAAACCACTGTAATTAAACGTTCACACCACCAAATGCCACATGAACGAGACTGGTTCGCGTACGTGGAGCACAGAGTGCGAGTGCACCCCAGCTCTCAAGCAAATCTCCATGTTTCAACGCCGTCCTGGTGCGGAAGAGGTGTGAACCCATGTCGTGAGTCACGACATAGACACGGTCGCGACTCGTGATCCCCCAAGATTTGTGTTGTTGAAGTGAGTTGAGACCAGCAACATCGCGAATCGTCGTTGGATACACGAGAACAGAACGACACTCCGACAAATTCTGTTCAGACTTGACGCGCGTGCACCCAAATGCTGGCGACCGCTCAGTTTGGACTGTTAAGTATCTCAGTACGCACTCACACTGTCACCACTCGTAATTCGCACTGCGGGTGTGGCTCATCAATGCCGTGGGTAATACCTCTGTACAGTGTACAGTGCGGGGCCATGCACATGATGTCGGCTCTCCTTCAAGACGGCAGCAAATTGTAGCCAAATTCGTGGTGGGTTCGCGAGCTGTCACACGAGTCCTGTGGAAGCAACCGAGCCTCACCCACATACATTGAGTGAAGCGAAACCTGCGTTAGGATATCGGTTGATTATCTCGGGACGTCAAACGTTCTCTTGCTTTGATATCTGAATTCACCTCCGCCTTGTGGCCGTACAAGCCTCAAGGCTTTGCCCCTCGCAGAAACCATTTTCTGTCCCTCTCTCATTATTTCTCTCGCTCTCTCTCTCCCGCTTCATCACATCAAGGCTCCTTCTCTCCGGCATGGCGTCTACTTCACGAGCCAAAAAGACATCGATATCATCGTGCGTCAAGGTCATGGGTATCATCGCGCTTACGCGCAGTTGACAGCAATGGGATTGGTGATCGTCGGGATGGACGAGAAAAATCATTTACCGGCATTAAAATGCTCGCGCGATTCCGTTGCGCTGGTCCACTGCAGTGTAACCTGCCTCACGCAAAATCCCACCAACGCAGCACAAGTTGAAGTCATCAGTCTCACAACGGTGCATCTTTCGTGGATTCATCCACATTTTCTCCCAACTTGCGTTCTGTTCTTCGACTTCAAGCCCAACAAGCCCCCTATGAACATTCCCCAGCTCAAAGTTTTCCATCCATCAAGCAACCCCAAGAATGGCTTTCAAGTTCTGCTAGTTGCGCGTTTCAGCAATCCTTGCTCGCGTACCTGGCGGCGTTCAGATTGACGAGCGCTGTGATAGCACTGCAGAACTGGTACCGAGTCGTACCGTTGGACGACGAGCGTGTCTCGCTGATCACCATTTTCAAGGGACTTTGCGTTGGCGATCGAGGTGGAAGGCTGGCGCGCGCTTGAGACGTGTAACGACCTGCACCTCGGTGAAGACCGCAGTCTGGTTTCTCTACGCGATGCTCAGACGGGTGATCGTTTGACCATAGAGCCGATTCGTCCAGCACTGCTCGACTGACTGGCGCAGAAGATGGGAATCTCGCGACGTGTGGACATCGTCCGCACCTGGGACAAGCAATATCGGTCCTCCAACTACGCGGTCATTTCGCTTTAACTGCTCTGTATCAGCTGAGTGCCACAATTGTCGCGAGCTCCGCTATCGACTCTTCAGAGTTGAAGCAGGAAGCACGGTCCGTTTATCTGTTGGTGCGGTGGTGTTGCTGATCTGTGCCTACCTGTTTATCATCGCGCAAGCGTTCACCGTGATGTCGAGGACACGGAAGCTACAGGGCAAAGGCGATTGACGCAGGATGGACCATACCATGAGCTGTCCAGGGTATGAGAATCCTGCATGATCCTCCGACGTGTACCAACAGCGCCCATGTATCTTCCAAAACCACTGTAATTAAACGTTCACACCACCAAATGCCACATGAACGAGACTGGTTCGCGTACGTGGAGCACAGAGTGCGAGTGCACCCCAGCTCTCAAGCAAATCTCCATGTTTCAACGCCGTCCTGGTGCGGAAGAGGTGTGAACCCATGTCGTGAGTCACGACATAGACACGGTCGCGACTCGTGATCCCCCAAGATTTGTGTTGTTGAAGTGAGTTGAGACCAGCAACATCGCGAATCGTCGTTGGATACACGAGAACAGAACGACACTCCGACAAATTCTGTTCAGACTTGACGCGCGTGCACCCAAATGCTGGCGACCGCTCAGTTTGGACTGTTAAGTATCTCAGTACGCACTCACACTGTCACCACTCGTAATTCGCACTGCGGGTGTGGCTCATCAATGCCGTGGGTAATACTCTGTACAGTGTACAGTGCGGGGCCATGCACATGATGTCGGCTCTCCTTCAAGACGGCAGCAAATTGTAGCCAAATTCGTGGTGGGTTCGCGAGCTGTCACACGAGTCCTGTGGAAGCAACCGAGCCTCACCCACATACATTGAGTGAAGCGAAACCTGCGTTAGGATATCGGTTGATTATCTCGGGACGTCAAACGTTCTCTTGCTTTGATATCTGAATTCACCTCCGCCTTGTGGCCGTACAAGCCTCAAGGCTTTGCCCCTCGCAGAAACCATTTTCTGTCCCTCTCTCATTATTTCTCTCGCTCTCTCTCTCCCGCTTCATCACATCAAGGCTCCTTCTCTCCGGCATGGCGTCTACTTCACGAGCCAAAAAGACATCGATATCATCGTGCGTCAAGGTCATGGGTATCATCGCGCTTACGCGCAGTTGACAGCAATGGGATTGGTGATCGTCGGGATGGACGAGAAAAATCATTTACCGGCATTAAAATGCTCGCGCGATTCCGTTGCGCTGGTCCACTGCAGTGTAACCTGCCTCACGCAAAATCCCACCAACGCAGCACAAGTTGAAGTCATCAGTCTCACAACGGTGCATCTTTCGTGGATTCATCCACATTTTCTCCCAACTTGCGTTCTGTTCTTCGACTTCAAGCCCAACAAGCCCCCTATGAACATTCCCCAGCTCAAAGTTTTCCATCCATCAAGCAACCCCAAGAATGGCTTTCAAGTTCTGCTAGTTGCGCGTTTCAGCAATCCTTGCTCGCGTACCTGACGGCGTTCAGATTGACGAGCGCTGTGATAGCAGTGCAGAACTGGTACCGAGTCGTACCGTTGGACGACGAGCGTGTCTCGCTGATCACCATCTTCAAGGGACTTTGCGTTGGCGATTGGGCAACCTGCGTCACGCTGCACCAGGTTATGATCGAGGTGGAAGGCTGGCGCGCGCTTGAGACGTGTAACGACCTGCACCTCGGTGAAGACCGCAGTCTGGTTTCTCTACGCGATGCTCAGACGGGTGATCGTTTGACCATAGAGCCGATTCGTCCAGCACTGCTCGACTGACTGGCGCAGA
This sequence comes from Pythium insidiosum, assembly GCA_022836835.1. Taxonomy (NCBI): domain Eukaryota; phylum Oomycota; class Peronosporomycetes; order Pythiales; family Pythiaceae; genus Pythium; species Pythium insidiosum. Next base: position 835,887 of record JAKVDI010000014.1, read on the forward strand.
AGATGGGAATCTCGCGACGTGTGGACATCGTCCGCGCCTGGGACAAGCAATATCGGTCCTCCAACTACGCGGTCATTTCGCTTTAACTGCTCTGTATCAGCTGAGTGCCACAATTGTCGCGAGCTCCGCTATCGACTCTTCAGAGTTGAAGCAGGAAGCACGGTCCGTTTATCTGTTGGTGCGGTGGTGTTGCTGATCTGTGCCTACCTGTTTATCATCGCGCAAGCGTTCACCGTGATGTCGAGGACACGGAAGCTACAGGGCAAAGGCGATTGACGCAGGATGGACCATACCATGAGCTGTCCAGGGTATGAGAATCCTGCATGATCCTCCGACGTGTACCAACAGCGCCCATGTATCTTCCAAAACCACTGTAATTAAACGTTCACACCACCAAATGCCACATGAACGAGACTGGTTCGCGTACGTGGAGCACAGAGTGCGAGTGCACCCCAGCTCTCAAGCAAATCTCCATGTTTCAACGCCGTCCTGGTGCGGAAGAGGTGTGAACCCATGTCGTGAGTCACGACATAGACACGGTCGCGACTCGTGATCCCCCAAGATTTGTGTTGTTGAAGTGAGTTGAGACCAGCAACATCGCGAATCGTCGTTGGATACACGAGAACAGAACGACACTCCGACAAATTCTGTTCAGACTTGACGCGCGTGCACCCAAATGCTGGCGACCGCTCAGTTTGGACTGTTAAGTATCTCAGTACGCACTCACACTGTCACCACTCGTAATTCGCACTGCGGGTGTGGCTCATCAATGCCGTGGGTAATACCTCTGTACAGTGTACAGTGCGGGGCCATGCACATGATGTCGGCTCTCCTTCAAGACGGCAGCAAATTGTAGCCAAATTCGTGGTGGGTTCGCGAGCTGTCACACGAGTCCTGTGGAAGCAACCGAGCCTCACCCACATACATTGAGTGAAGCGAAACCTGCGTTAGGATATCGGTTGATTATCTCGGGACGTCAAACGTTCTCTTGCTTTGATATCTGAATTCACCTCCGCCTTGTGGCCGTACAAGCCTCAAGGCTTTGCCCCTCGCAGAAACCATTTTCTGTCCCTCTCTCATTATTTCTCTCGCTCTCTCTCTCCCGCTTCATCACATCAAGGCTCCTTCTCTCCGGCATGGCGTCTACTTCACGAGCCAAAAAGACATCGACATCATCGTGCGTCAAGGTCATGGGTATCATCGCGCTCTCGCGCAGTTGACAGCAATGGGATTGGTGATCGCCGATATGTTCGGGGAAAGCTTGCGCCGCGTTGTGGCGTTGGATGACGAGCGTGTCTCACCCCCCGCCATCTTCAAGGGCCTTCGCGTTGGTCGCTCGATGACCTGCGTCACGCTCCAGCAAGTATTGAACGAGACCGGCCGCTGGAGCACACTTGAGACGTGCAACGATTGACATCTCGGTGAAGACCGCAGTCTGGTCTCTCTACGCGATGCGCAGACGGGTGGGCGTTGGACCGTGGACCCGATTTGTCAAGCGGAGCGCGCTTGGCTTGCGCAGGCGATGGGAATCCCAGGTCGCGTGGACATAATCAGCGTCTGGGACAAGCAATGCGGGTCCTCCAAGTCTGCAATCATGTGGCTTCAGCTACTTGCTTGTTTTAGCACCATTGCTGCCATGGTGCCAACCATCATCCCGATTGAATCAGCCGAATCGTTCGAGACTGACGGAGGCGACCTGAATGTGTGGGGTATTGCGATTGTTACGGTTGTGCCCGCAATTCCGGTAGCGGCTCAAGTATCGTCCTTGCTGATCTCCACCTCCAGCACCGACGCTCCGTCGTTCCAGTCGAGCGATACACTCGGTGTCTCGTTAGCCACGGCGGTTTTGCTGGCATTCGTGTGGCTGTTCAACATGATGTACGGGCTGGCAGTGGTTGTGTGCACACTGTGGTTGACACGCAAAGAGACTCGACGACAGGATCGATTGTACCGCGACATGTCCAACGCCTGAAGCAGCTCTGGAATGACATCACCTCCACCTCCACGTGCAAAGACTTCCCCACATCACAACAGCTATAAACTTGACACTGATACACGTGGTTACCACATTGTACAGACACCGCAGTACTCTAGTTTCCCCATGACGATTATAGCGTAATTCTCTCTCTCTCTCTCTCTCCCTCTCTCTCTCTCTCTCTCTCTCTCTCTCTCTCTCTCTCCCTCTCTCTCTCTCATGACGATAATGATGATGATGGTGTCTCAGTCTACCGGTACGGTACCGTGGTTTTGGCATTGATTAGGAAAACGGGCTGATATAAAGTGTGAAGGGCAGGATATCGGACCAGCACGATTGAAGTGAGCAATCACATGAATCCACCATCATTCTGCCCCTTGAGCGTGTTTTCTTCAACCTGTTCTTTTGTTCAGTAAACGTTTTCATACAGTGGGCGTATCTCGGCGGGCCGCGGACCGCGTCCGCATACAAAAAGAAGGAGAAAGTGAGACGTGTCAGACTCGGGTGAAAAACACCACGAGCAGGCGTTTGGTTGTCACACATTCAGGATGAAGAGACGAACGTCGCAAAATCCAGAAACAGAGACGCTCGTCCTGATTGGAACAAAACGCGACAGATATCGAGAATGAGTGGACGGTGAGACGCTCGTCGCTTTTTCCAGATATTTAGACGTGCGACCCGCATTGAACAGAATGGGACACTCTCGAAAAGTCACGATGTTGGAGAGGGTTCTCCGGAAGGGATTTTGCGTCTTCCAAGACTGCATCGGCCCCGGTCAGGCAGCTGTCGTGCGATGCGACTGTCAGGACAGCGAGTGGGAGCGCGTGTTCGTGCGTGGCGGCGACGACGGCATGATCTACGACGACAAGCGCCACCAGTGCGCGTTGTCAGCCAGCGTCGCCGCCGCGCTTGCAGCCGAGCTGGAGCCCATTTGGCGCCAGCTGCTGCCGGACCACCGCGCTGAGAGTTGGTTTTGCCTCAGGTCCTTGCCAGGCGGGGATTGTCAGGTGCCACACACCGACTTTCCGCCGTCCCACGCTGTCCCCGTACTCGACTACCGGAAAGTGCCGTTTGGACTGTTGCTGGCGCTGGAGTCGGAGACCGTCCTCCTCGAGTACGGGTGGAATCGATTGGTAGCAGATGAGCGAGACGAGAACGCCATCACGTTAAACGCCGGTGATTTGCTGCTGTTTCGCGGCGATTTGATCCACGCAGGTGCAGCATATTCAAGCGTAAACTATCGCGTGCATGCAAGTCTCTATCCGTCGTCTACCACTACCCCACATCCTATGAAGAACACCTTTATCGTGCCGGTGCTGGGGGAGCAGCTGCCGTCGCTCGCAGCTACAGCTGCCTCCCGAATGTGCATTTTCGACGGTTGCGACTATGCTCCTCGTGGTAAGAACCTCGAGGAGAACTTGAAGCGTCATATCCACAGGTCTCATCACATTCGTATCAACAAGAAACCCGCAAGAATGACGACGAGTAGCGTCCTTAAATCGGATTTTTTAGACGGTCGTCTAAAAAAGCAAATTCTGAGACAATCATCCTAGAATCAGGTTTTCAAGACGCACAAAACATGATGTTCAGACGCATGTTGTTCCAGACGAGCAGCAACCTCTTCTGGGTCTTTGTTCTGCAGCTCACTTGTTCTTGATATGTAGTCGTAGAGTACACGACGACGGCTAAAGAACCTGGCTTCTGTTGGGTCCCTTCTCCAAGCGGTTCCTTGCTGACGCTCTAAATCAACAACTGCAGGCCCACCTGCAATTCCATGAGAGTACTCGCGCCACACGTCTGTCACCGTTTCGATTGCACGACTCAACCTATATTTCACCATGGGTAATCTGGTCGAGCATGTCGGGGTCGTCGGCGTTGGGGTGTACGTCGAATTCGCTACATCCTGCTCCACAGCTTTCTCAGTCTCCTCACGCACCTCAACAATAACCCGTTGGGAACGATTACGGATCTGCTCTTCGATTGCATCAAAACGAGAATGAACGGATCGGAAACCTTCACCAACGGCGTCTGCAACCACCGCTGGAAGCCGTTGTAGGGTTTGCTTCAGAGGGTTTGCGTCTGCGCTACTCTCACATTGAGTAACTTTACTTGCAAATGCCTTGTACGCTTCGGTTTTGAACAATTCGTGTTCCCATAATGGATGTGTCGGGAACATTTCCTTGAGTATAGCAGAGTCTTGAAGAAATGCTTGGCTCAAACGCGACAGCATTTGAACAAATGCGCGACCCGCAATCTCTCGCCGCTCCTCACTTGCGAAATAAACCTCCCACTTCGCTGCCATAGGAAAAACCAGGTCGCAGAGTTCTTGTGGCGGATTGTGCGTTGCACGCGGTAACCAGTAAGTTCCTTGCTTACTCCCAAACCCAGCCAAAGCGCGCATTGCTTTCTTCGGGAGTGTCGTCAAATAACATCCCTCCATTTTCTCATTATTCCAGCGACCGGCGCGTCGAATCTGGGCTTCACTGGCACCGGCGGACTCGGCTAGCTTCGCTGCGGACCCACGGTTGGCGTGCGTCCACACCGAAGAGTCGATGTTGCACGCACGAAAAGCTTTCTTAATCCCTTCCAGCTGCGTTGAATACGAAATATCCTTCTCTCTGTCCTTCCCTTTAAGCAGGCGTATGTTGTACCAATTCTGACGCATAGTCATATCCGGAAACGGCTCCCGATCGACCTCCCATCTCCAAAAGAGATACATTGCCACCGCTCCAACTGGACACAGTAAGGCCTCCGCATGACGAAGTGCGGCTCCATATTCCACTCGTCCAAATTGATTCGTCTTTCCTTTTTGCATGATAACCACGAGAGGATGACATATCTGAGGACCTTCATCGGTCAGCTCCAGTGTCAACAAATCGGGAAACTCGATAAACCGCTTCGATTCGCCTCTCGCCAACAGCGCATGACCTAGCAAAAAATCAACACGATCGCGCAAAGCTTCACCTGTTCCCACATTCATCCAGTATGTGCTCAGTGTCTTCATATCGGGAATGTTATAGCCATCGAGAACCGTTCCAATACCCCTATCCAAATACATTGAGCGTCTTCTCTTCAACTCGCCCCTCGATAGCACGTCGAAGAAAGCTTTTAGGCCACGACCGCGAGGATGACCATGTGGGTTTCGCCCTGTCGTTCGTTGATACTTGTATAGGTCGATGATCGCCTTCGCGTACTGCTCAACGCCTTCTCTGCTTAGAGGTACAGGGGAGCCATCCACATTTCGTTTTCTTGCATTGCCCCGCTTCATGACGACCTCCTCCAAGTAAAGGATTAGCTTGTCTTCAGTTACAATGTGTCCGTCGTCGAATCGGCGGACGTCCCGACACCACGTCATGAACTCTTTTTGTTTGCTGTCGTACGATTTCGACGTATTCGCTGGTCGAGCAGCCACATGGGCCGCGATTGCACGATCGACTGAAGCCTGTAGATCGAGCCTGTTCCTCACGTTCGTGGCGGCTTCGTCCTCCATGTCGGCGCGATTGATATAGAACTCCCTCGTGGAGTTCTCCTGTTCTTCGTCTATCGTTTTGTGTGGCGGGATAGAGGATGGTCGTGAGATCGTGAAAGTCACACGTTGGTCGCGAATTTTCTGAAATGTGACGATTGTCGCGAAATCCTGTTTTCCAGACGAGTTTGCCTCTTGTCGCTATTTCCGTTGTTGGGGACAACCGTCTTCAAATCCAAAATCACGGACTACTTCTGCAGACTCTAAGATTCAATGTTCATTAGGTTCCGGAGGTAGACAGGACTCTCAGATACGTTGTGTTTGTACCCTTGCGATGGCCAATACATCTGTCACAATCAGACCTGGGTCTGCTTTCGTCCAGACGCCGCCCCAGATACAGTGGGCGTATCTCGGCGGGCCGCGGACCGCGTCCGCATACAAAAAGAAGGAGAAAGTGAGACGTGTCAGACTCGGGTGAAAAACACCACGAGCAGGCGTTTGGTTGTCACACATTCAGGATGAAGAGACGAACGTCGCAAAATCCAGAAACAGAGACGCTCGTCCTGATTGGAACAAAACGCGACAGATATCGAGAATGAGTGGACGGTGAGACGCTCGTCGCTTTTTCCAGATATTTAGACGTGCGACCCGCATTGAACAGAATGGGACACTCTCGAAAAGTCACGATGTTGGAGAGGGTTCTCCGGAAGGGATTTTGCGTCTTCCAAGACTGCATCGGCCCCGGTCAGGCAGCTGTCGTGCGATGCGACTGTCAGGACAGCGAGTGGGAGCGCGTGTTCGTGCGTGGCGGCGACGACGGCATGATCTACGACGACAAGCGCCACCAGTGCGCGTTGTCAGCCAGCGTCGCCGCCGCGCTTGCAGCCGAGCTGGAGCCCATTTGGCGCCAGCTGCTGCCGGACCACCGCGCTGAGAGTTGGTTTTGCCTCAGGTCCTTGCCAGGCGGGGATTGTCAGGTGCCACACACCGACTTTCCGCCGTCCCACGCTGTCCCCGTACTCGACTACCGGAAAGTGCCGTTTGGACTGTTGCTGGCGCTGGAGTCGGAGACCGTCCTCCTCGAGTACGGGTGGAATCGATTGGTAGCAGATGAGCGAGACGAGAACGCCATCACGTTAAACGCCGGTGATTTGCTGCTGTTTCGCGGCGATTTGATCCACGCAGGTGCAGCATATTCAAGCGTAAACTATCGCGTGCATGCAAGTCTCTATCCGTCGTCTACCACTACCCCACATCCTATGAAGAACACCTTTATCGTGCCGGTGCTGGGGGAGCAGCTGCCGTCGCTCGCAGCTACAGCTGCCTCCCGAATGTGCATTTTCGACGGTTGCGACTATGCTCCTCGTGGTAAGAACCTCGAGGAGAACTTGAAGCGTCATATCCACAGGTCTCATCACATTCGTATCAACAAGAAACCCCGCAAGAATGACGACGAGTAGCGTCCTTAAATCGGATTTTTTAGACGGTCGTCTAAAAAAGCAAATTCTGAGACAATCATCCTAGAATCAGGTTTTCAAGACGCACAAAACATGATGTTCAGACGCATGTTGTTCCAGACGAGCAGCAACCTCTTCTGGGTCTTTGTTCTGCAGCTCACTTGTTCTTGATATGTAGTCGTAGAGTACACGACGACGGCTAAAGAACCTGGCTTCTGTTGGGTCCCTTCTCCAAGCGGTTCCTTGCTGACGCTCTAAATCAACAACTGCAGGCCCACCTGCAATTCCATGAGAGTACTCGCGCCACACGTCTGTCACCGTTTCGATTGCACGACTCAACCTATATTTCACCATGGGTAATCTGGTCGAGCATGTCGGGGTCGTCGGCGTTGGGGTGTACGTCGAATTCGCTACATCCTGCTCCACAGCTTTCTCAGTCTCCTCACGCACCTCAACAATAACCCGTTGGGAACGATTACGGATCTGCTCTTCGATTGCATCAAAACGAGAATGAACGGATCGGAAACCTTCACCAACGGCGTCTGCAACCACCGCTGGAAGCCGTTGTAGGGTTTGCTTCAGAGGGTTTGCGTCTGCGCTACTCTCACATTGAGTAACTTTACTTGCAAATGCCTTGTACGCTTCGGTTTTGAACAATTCGTGTTCCCATAATGGATGTGTCGGGAACATTTCCTTGAGTATAGCAGAGTCTTGAAGAAATGCTTGGCTCAAACGCGACAGCATTTGAACAAATGCGCGACCCGCAATCTCTCGCCGCTCCTCACTTGCGAAATAAACCTCCCACTTCGCTGCCATAGGAAAAACCAGGTCGCAGAGTTCTTGTGGCGGATTGTGCGTTGCACGCGGTAACCAGTAAGTTCCTTGCTTACTCCCAAACCCAGCCAAAGCGCGCATTGCTTTCTTCGGGAGTGTCGTCAAATAACATCCCTCCATTTTCTCATTATTCCAGCGACCGGCGCGTCGAATCTGGGCTTCACTGGCACCGGCGGACTCGGCTAGCTTCGCTGCGGACCCACGGTTGGCGTGCGTCCACACCGAAGAGTCGATGTTGCACGCACGAAAAGCTTTCTTAATCCCTTCCAGCTGCGTTGAATACGAAATATCCTTCTCTCTGTCCTTCCCTTTAAGCAGGCGTATGTTGTACCAATTCTGACGCATAGTCATATCCGGAAACGGCTCCCGATCGACCTCCCATCTCCAAAAGAGATACATTGCCACCGCTCCAACTGGACACAGTAAGGCCTCCGCATGACGAAGTGCGGCTCCATATTCCACTCGTCCAAATTGATTCGTCTTTCCTTTTTGCATGATAACCACGAGAGGATGACATATCTGAGGACCTTCATCGGTCAGCTCCAGTGTCAACAAATCGGGAAACTCGATAAACCGCTTCGATTCGCCTCTCGCCAACAGCGCATGACCTAGCAAAAAATCAACACGATCGCGCAAAGCTTCACCTGTTCCCACATTCATCCAGTATGTGCTCAGTGTCTTCATATCGGGAATGTTATAGCCATCGAGAACCGTTCCAATACCCCTATCCAAATACATTGAGCGTCTTCTCTTCAACTCGCCCCTCGATAGCACGTCGAAGAAAGCTTTTAGGCCACGACCGCGAGGATGACCATGTGGGTTTCGCCCTGTCGTTCGTTGATACTTGTATAGGTCGATGATCGCCTTCGCGTACTGCTCAACGCCTTCTCTGCTTAGAGGTACAGGGGAGCCATCCACATTTCGTTTTCTTGCATTGCCCCGCTTCATGACGACCTCCTCCAAGTAAAGGATTAGCTTGTCTTCAGTTACAATGTGTCCGTCGTCGAATCGGCGGACGTCCCGACACCACGTCATGAACTCTTTTTGTTTGCTGTCGTACGATTTCGACGTATTCGCTGGTCGAGCAGCCACATGGGCCGCGATTGCACGATCGACTGAAGCCTGTAGATCGAGCCTGTTCCTCACGTTCGTGGCGGCTTCGTCCTCCATGTCGGCGCGATTGATATAGAACTCCCTCGTGGAGTTCTCCTGTTCTTCGTCTATCGTTTTGTGTGGCGGGATAGAGGATGGTCGTGAGATCGTGAAAGTCACACGTTGGTCGCGAATTTTCTGAAATGTGACGATTGTCGCGAAATCCTGTTTTCCAGACGAGTTTGCCTCTTGTCGCTATTTCCGTTGTTGGGGACAACCGTCTTCAAATCCAAAATCACGGACTACTTCTGCAGACTCTAAGATTCAATGTTCATTAGGTTCCGGAGGTAGACAGGACTCTCAGATACGTTGTGTTTGTACCCTTGCGATGGCCAATACATCTGTCACAATCAGACCTGGGTCTGCTTTCGTCCAGACGCCGCCCCAGATACAGTACTGTACTGTAGTTGCCAGCGTTCTCTTCCTCATCAGTTCCAACTTTACCATCCAACAAACCAACCACCCCAACCATGGCTTCCAAGCTCTGGAGCTGGGGCGTCCTCGCGACCCTCGCGCACTTGGCGGCGCTGGGAATGCTATGCGCTGCCTTCGCAGGGCAGAGCTGGCGCCGGGTCGCGCCAATGGACGACGAGCGCGTGTCGCCCACCGCCATCTTCAAGGGACTGCGCGTCGGCAACGTGGCCACCTGCGTCACGCTGCACCAGGTCATGAACGAGACCGGACGCTGGCGCACGCTTGAGACGTGCAACGACTTGCGTCTCGGTCAAGACCGCCTCTTGGCGACACTACGCGACCCTCAGACAGGCCAACGCTTGACGGTGAACACGATTTGCGAAGCGGAGCACGGCTGGCTGGCCAAGAAGATGGGAATCCCAAGTCGCGTGGACATCGTCAGTGTCTGGGACAAGCAGTGCGCGTCCCTTAGCTCTGTCGTCACCTGGCTCGAAGTGCTGGGCGTGGCGGGTATCAGCTGCGCTTTGTGCGTGACCGCCTTGAGCATGACATGGAAATCAATCTTGCGGCGGTGGAGCTGGGCTCTTGTTATTGTACCAGCGATCCCAGTAGCCAGTCAATTGGGCGCCACATTTGTAGCCAGCTACGCCACCGACGCGCCGTCCTTTCAAGCAGGCAGTACGTTCGGTGTCTCGGTTGCCACGGTGGTCTTAATGACTTGCGCGTGGATGTGTAACATGGTGCAAGCATTGAACGCGACGGAGAAGGCACGCGAAGAGACTCGACGGCAGGCTCGACCATACCATGAGCTGTCCAAGGCGTTCGTTTCTCACTGAAGGCTATTTGTTGGTCGAGTAGACATAGGAGAGAGTCACAATTTATGTACTACATGAAGTTGGACCAAGCTTTCTCCAGACCATGGAGCGCACATGAACGCAGCGACCACAAGAGAATGGACACGAGCACCAAAACCGCAGCTTAATAAACCCATTTTTTTCTCCGACTCTAGTTTTGGTTGCGTACCCTCCTCGAGCAGTCAGCCCCCAACTTGTTGCTTGTGCCGAATGCAAGTCCTGCCATCAGCATCGAGATAAACGATGGATGACCATGAATGCGTCGAGGGACTCAAGTCTCATGTGTCGCTAATAAACGGGCGTAGACATTTCAACAATTCCGCTTCAATGTCGCCATAATTCGCTCGCTGCCATCAGGGCGTCGAGAACCGAAATTTTAGCTTCACGAATTGTGGGTGTAGAATAGATGTCAGTTCCCCTCTGCGACTGGGGATGTCTTCAACACGGTGTGCTTCACACCTCTTGCAGTCGATCGTCTTCGATGCATCGTTGCGTTATGGCGTTCTCTGTCCATTCGACTGGCTCTTCCCGTCGACACGTACGCGTAACGAGCAGACTAATCCAAAATACCCAAGCGCTTGCGAAAATAACAAGCGCAGTGGTCGCGAGTTTGAGACACAGACCGTCTTCATAGCCTGGTGCATCCATTGAGTACCTCCACACCAACACGGGCGCTGCTTGCGACGCCAGTGCCAGAGTTGTCACCACAAAAGTCGAACCCTCACCGCAAAGTTTGCCCTCGATTTCGTTCGCCGCGTAGTCGAGCAGGCTGGCGGCAAGCCAGATCTCACCGAGCCATGCAAAGACTGTGGTGAGGTTCGTCAACCAGCGCAAGCCGCTGCACTGCCTCTCCCATAGCTCCACGATGTTCACGCGTCGCGGAATGCCGAGCACCATGGCGACCCAGTCGCGATCAGCACTACAGGCCGGTGCCAACACCAGCTTCTCACCCGTCACAAGGTCGCGGATCTTGGTATTTCGCTGGCCCCTCATCTCCATTGTCTTGTAGCAGGTTTCCTTGGACTTCGACTTGCGCGTGTCATTGGCGACGTGGCGAAGCGTGACGCACGTCTCGAACTCGCCGATTAGGAGCTTCTCGAAGAAGACGTTGGACGTGACCTGCTCGTCCGGGAGACCGTGGACGTTGCGCCAGTCCACTTTCATGTTCGCGACAAAACAGAGGATCACGGCCACGAGCAGTGCGAGACTGAATAACACAGCGACGCAGTGCGCGACGTGGATGACAGACCTCTTGGACATGACGTTTTGCAGTCGGTAGCTTCACGGTTTGCTGGCAAGTTGACAAATTGACAGACCAACAGACGCAGTCCAACACCAGCGATGGCACCAAGGACTCCTTGGGGCTTGCTTGGCAAGGAGTCCAACGCACCAACCACTTGGTTACCCACGAGACCAACACCCAGACCGTTCGGTTCACAACGTGATTCTTCGATGAAAAATGAAATGCTTTGGTGGCCCGCAGCAGTGATTATATCGGACCTTCGTGCTTGCGGAGGCTCCATGTCTACACTGCAGACAGGGGCGATCCATTAAAGTTTGTACAGTACATGCAGCCTGCACTGCAGCCTGCAGGATTATCGTTTTCAAACGAGGATGCACTGTCGTTGGGTTCAATTCATGTCCCAAGTCGCGATGCGAGGCTCGCCGCTAACCACACGCGAGCCGCTCGCGTGTCTCTGCACTGAGTTAGTGAAGCAGACAAACATCAAGTAGTCTCAACTTGAGACTCTCACGAGATGATTCCACATCTCACAACTCATTTCAGCTCGAACAACATCACCAGATCTCCATCTCACATGCTCATCTCTCGCTGCGCGCGACGCTCGGCGCAGCTCTTGGGCGTCCTCACAGCCGTCGCGGTGCTCGTCGGTCTCGCGCTCTCGATCGCGTCGCTCTGCAAGGAGAACTGGCGCGTCGCCGACGGTCTCGCGGACGAGCAGGTCGCGCCGAACGTCTTCTTCGAGCACGTGCGCATCGGTGTCTCCAAGACGTGCGTCACGCTGCGCCAGCAAGCCAACGCCACAGGTCGCTGGCGCTCGACAGAGACCTGCTACCGCACGTTCCTCGATCTCTATGACCACCCGTCGACCACGCTTGACCTCGAGACCGGCCAGCAGCTCATCTTGAACGACGTATGCAACGTCGATCGCGAATGGACCGCCGCCAAGCTCGGGATTCCGGAGCGCCTCGGCGTGCCCGCGGTGTGGCACAAGCAGTGCGGCGTGATGCAGTGGTTACAACCGATCTGCCAGATCTGTGCGTGGTTCGGCGCCTTCGCCGTCGGATTCAAAGCGTTTTGTCTGGTCACGGGAGACGACTTTGAGCCCGAGTCCGGACCCGTTGTCGTGGCAGTGTTTAGCGTGGTCCCAGCGGTGCTACACGTCATTCCGATACTGCTATGGGCGCACTGGCTCACGAATTCCAATCTCGAAGTCGGCGTCTCTCTCACGCTCGCCATCGTCGCGACTGCCACGTTCGTGTGGGCGTGGCTCTTTATCGTGGCGGTGCTCTTTGTCGTGTGGAGCTACGCACGCTGTGGTTGCGTACGACTGGAAGAAGACATCGAGACGCAGGTCGCGGCGGTCGCCGCGCGGTGTCTGCCGAAGCACAAGGGCAAACAACAGGAAGAAGTCCAACACCTTCTTGGACAACCGCGGGACCAGCGAGATCAAGACGCCCGTCAAGCGCCGCCACGTCGCCCACGACACGAGCAAACGAGAGGCAAAGCCAAAGGAGACCGGCCGCACGACCAGTCTGGGCAAAGGTCACAGGATCCGCGACTGCGTGAGAAGAGGGCGGCTCGTGCTGGCGCGAGTCTGCAGGAGTGATCGCGATTGAATCGCCCTGGTCATATTCCCCATGCCCATTCATTCATTCGAGCGAGTGAAGGGCGGCGACAGGAAGACCCAAAAGGTTCTCCTTTAGTCCTGTGTTTTGTCCCCACGAGAGACACGCGCAGTTCAGTCAGTCGACACATTCATGGTCTATCCATCCGGAATCTCTTGGTTTATCCTGTCTGCAGTGCAGATTCCCAACACATCGTGGGTTCATTTCCAACTCAGACAGAACAGGGAGTGATGGTCGCTCAAGTGCGTGGCTCTCGCACGCTCTGATTCGCCAGAAATGGCCATGGCACTCTTCAACTTGACTCACAGCTGTCCAGTGTAACCACCGTAACCCCCCCCGCCGTCCATGGACCCCCTGCTCCATTGGCGCTCCTCTCGAAGACGCGCCATCGCGCTGCTCACCTGCATCGCTGCGCTCGTGGCCGCCGCTCTCTCCCTCGCTGCGCTCTGCAAGACCGACTGGCGCACGGTCGATGGGCTCCCGAACGAGCAGGTCGCGCCTGGAGTGTTCTTCGAGCACCTCCGCGTTGGCGAGACCAAGACCTGTGTCACGCTGCGCCTGCTCGACCACGAGACGCGCCAGTGGAAGACCCGAGAGACCTGCTACACCACGTTTCTGCGTGAAGGCGTGCCGCCGACGACCACGCGCGACCTCGTCACGGGTCAGCAGCTCATCTTGAGCCCCGTATGCAGCGCGGAACGCGACTGGGTGGCGCGGAAACTCGGCATCCCCGACCGCGTCCACATCGTCGAGATCTGGGACATGCAGTGCGCCGGGCTGCAGACGGCCAACGTGCTTTGCTACGCGTTTGGACTGGTCGGGGCGCTGTGGCTGGCGTCCCAGACGTACAAGCTCATCGCTCACAAGCCCGACGACCCCGAGTGTGGTGACGTGTTCTTCTCGCTGCTGGCCGCGATACCCATGCTGCTGTACACGTTCCCGACGCTCGTGTGGCTTTTCGTGATGGACATCGCGGACTCGAACGTCGGCGTCTCGCTTCAGTTGCAGATCGTAGCGGCAGTGATCGTCGCGTGGGTGTGGGGCTTTCACGTCGGCTACCTCGTGTTGTCTCGAGGCTTTGAGCGCCACCAGTTGTACACGCTGCTGCCAAAAGGGCTCGGACTCGGCCCAAGCATTGCCACGTCGCCAGTAACGAAGAAGCTTCATGATATCCATGTACAGTAAACCTTCAGCATTGTGATTGATCGCCATTCATTTGCTGTATCCATGACGCTTGCGTGTTGCCGTACGCCATCTTTGTGTTGGACTCACATGGACAATATCGCTCGTGCGCTCGAGAAGCTCGCTTCGGTTGCCGAAATGATCACCAGTGGCTCATGTCAAAAGCGATGTCGAACGCTCAGCTCTACGCAGACAGTCTACGTTCATGCCGACATCTTGAGTTTCACCCGACCTCAAACGACGGCCGTCATTTTCGAGATGTCGATCGATAGCGGAATGGCTATTGCAACCAGCAAGCGATGCCCAATAGCCAGAACCACCGTTTCTTGTAGGTCTCCACACCAAATCTTTAGTTTTTTTTTTTGCATGCAAGATCACAATGTGGAATCACGACAGGTAGGTTTCCGTTGTCCATACAATCACAATGTGGTCTTGAGATAGGCTCTCATTACCTTTTTATGGTGGAATAACAGATCATTACGTCTGCCTCGGCGCAGGACAGTTTTAATGCTGGACGTCTGATCATCGCTGTGCGCACAGCAACGGAAAGTACAAATCGACGGACAACGCAGTAGGAAATCCTACCGGAAGCGCCATCCCTAGCGGAATTCCAAGGATTCGACGTCCGTCAAACTGCACCATGGTCCTTGGAGCGACGATTGGCAGTGGAGCCAGCTGCACGAGTGGATTGACGCGAACATCGTTCAACTTGTACTCGGCATTCGTGAAGTTGGCATCGAACTTGACACACAAGACGCACTCCACGGCATTAAGCCATCGACTGATGTTTGTCTTGGAAAATGAAGTTCCTAGGCCGAATTGCCACACATACCCCTCATGTGGGGTGCTCGCAAACTCGATGATATGAATCTCTTCGGTTTCAGGGAACCATTCCAGATGATTGAGTTGAACGATTGAATCCTCGCTGCTATCAGCAAACGCGTTCCACTCATCTTTCGTTGCGTGACACACAAGCAGAGTACCTTTCGGCGGTGGAGACTGTGCGACTGCCGCCTGCCAGAGCAGCGTTGATGCGAGCGATGCTGGCGAGCAGCGCAGTCATTGATGCCGGTGGAACGGCGTCTGTCGCCGCAACATCTTCGTTTGAGGCAGCTGCGTACGCTGTGTGACGTGTACAGGTTTGAGTCCCTGTCCCGAAACAAACTCTGCACTCATGTTGCTTGATATCTTGTCGCAGAATGATGGAATGGCAGAGCATCATGAACGTTTGTCTTCCCAGTGTCTACTTCGAAACATACTGAAGCTGCTGATCGATGAGGGGAATGTGCTGGTAGGCGACCTTGACCGTGTTCGTTTCTTGGCTTGATGAAGTCTTGATCGCAATACGAGCAACAAAATGAAGAACTCGGTTGGCAAAGAGAGTATGCCGCTGGTGGTGGCAACGTTACCTTGGCGAATGTCACATACATGTACGCACAAGTGCACTGATGCATCGAAGACGATCGATAGAAGAAGTGTGATATTAGCAGCGTTGACGACTTGGTGTGTAGTGTATAAATCATCCGCAGCAAAACAAAAAATGAATGGCGACGAAGACGAAGCTCACGCCAGGCGTCAATACCATCAGTCTCGTCGAAACGAAACACAGCTCAACGACCGGCATCTCTGTGGCGTTGTATACGTTCACGACCCTTGATCGAGCTTTCGTTATGGACATTGCGGATCCGAATGTGGCTATGGGTTCTTCTTGCTGGGACTGAGCACGTCCTCGGCACTGGTGTAGCGTATCGTGATCAAGATTGGAGTGCCACCCCAATCAGCGGTGTTCTCACGCCTTGTATAGCTCATGATATGGCTCATCCTCTCGTCGAGCTGCCTCGCCGCGAATTTTGCGTGCCTCCCACCTCGCAGTCAACGCGTGCGCGATGTTACGTAGCCACTCGCACGCGAAATCGTGTTGCTCTTCCGCTCGAGACGTTGGCTTAGGCTGCCGAAACAACCGCCATTGCCCGATGACAAGAACGACGTTGAATGTCCAGCCACACACCAACACACCAAGCGTCCACGCCGACATCTTGAGGGTTGCCCCGACCTGGAACGACGGTCCGCTTGTTCTCGAGCTCACAGTCGCCAGCGAAATGGCTTGCGTAACGACCGGGAGCAATGGCAGCGTGATCCCCGACACCCAGAACCACCACTTGGCGGCATCATCCAACAACACCGTGATGTGAGCGAACGCCCCAGCTAGCGAAACTGACATACTCGAGAAGAGCAGCAACAACGTGTCGACAGAGGACGAGCCTTTGCACTGCTTGTCCCAGACGCGTACGATGTCCACGCGACTTGGAATTCCCATCTTCTCCGCCAGCCAGTCGTGCTCCGCTTTACAAATCGGATCCACCGTCAGGCGCTGACCAGTCTGTGCGTCGCGTAGCGAGAGCAAGTTGTGGTCTTCACCGAGATGCAAATCGTTGCACGTCTCAAGCGTCCGCCAGCGTCCGGTTTCGTTCATCACCTGGTGCAGCGTGACGCAGGTCGCCGAACTACCGACGCGAAGGCCCTTGAAGATCGCGGTAGGCGACACGCGCTCGTCGGCTGTCGCGCTGACCGTCCGCAAGTCGCTCCCGCTCCACGAGAGGCCAACAAGGAACATAGCCACGATGTGCAAGACGATGGCGATGGCACCGACGACCTTGATCCATGCTGGTGTTTTCTTGGAACTGAATGGCGGCATGAGAGATAGACTTTAGTCGAGAAAACAGACGCTTTGTGTTGCTGTGAGGAAGCGGTGGAGTTGAGTTGTGAGGCTCACGCAGAGCTTGATCGGTCTAAAGACCACCGAGATACAGGAGTCGGTCTTCGCACTGAGATAACAATCCGTGAGGCCACTTGCGTGTGGGTGCACGAGTCAAGTTTCGCCTGGATCGGGTGGATTGGCGTTTTGTTCTCTGCGCACCCACCGAAGATTCGTGTTATTGAAGTGAGTTACCACACAATGTGGGTACACAACCATTCCAGGCAGCCTTAGGGCTCCAGTCGCAGATGCATCGTGGACGTACAGTGTACGAAGCGTCAGGCTGCGGAGACTTGGGGGGCGTGCGTAGCTGAAGTCCATTCGCTTGTGGCTGCTGCGTTCAAGGGCGCTACAGCACTCGAGGAATCTTCATCCACTTTCATAATACAGTAGCATAGTCGTTATTATGGACTAAATGCTCATTACTAGCTCTCGACAGTGCATAGAACTGGCTGGAGCATCCTGACAGCCCCTTGTTCTCACGGCTTGGACAGCTCGTGGTAGGGTCGAGCCTGTCGTCGAGCCTCTTGCCATGCTCTCCACATCGCGGGCAACGCGTGCGCGATGTTGCACAGCCACGCGCAAGTGAGCACAGCCACAGTGGCAACCGCGAGGCTGAACGTACTGCCCACTTGAAAAGACGGAGCGTCGGCGGCGGAGCTGGCAACGTATGTGGCGCCCAATTGAGTGGCCACTGGGATCGCAGGTATGCCAATGAAGAGCGCTTTCCACGCCCACGACTCAGATTCACAAAAGATACTGTAGATGCTCGCGCATACGGCGAGGCCAATAGCCATCAAGCCAAACACCTCGAGCCAGGCGACTGCGGAGCTGCAGGACGCGCATTGCTTGTCCCAAACGCTGGCGATGTCCACGCGACTTGGAATTCCCATCTTCTCCGCCAGCGAATCGCGATTCGCTTTACAAATCGGATCCACTGTCAGGCGTTGACCGGTCTGAGCGTCTCGCAGCGAGAGCTGATTGTAGTATTCACCGAGACGTAGATCGATACACGTCTCAAGCGTCCGCCAGCGTCCGGTCTCGTTCACGACCTGGTGCAGCGTGACGCAGGTCGACGTACATCCGACGCGAAGCCCCTTGAAGACGGCGGTGGGCGAGACGCGCTCATCCGCCAACGGCGCGACGCGGCGCCAGTCCTGCTCGGAGATCACAGCGTAGAGCATCCCAAACGCCGCCAAGTAGCCGAGGGTCGCGAGGACGCCCAAGGTCCATATCTTGGAAGCCATTATTGTTGGGGTGGGTGGTTTTGTTGGATGGGAAAGTTGGAACGGTGAGGAAGTCCGCTGGTGGGTGTGTTGGTTTTGAAGAATGAGACGTCGAAGAACAAACTTGTGGTGAGAGAATGATGGTGGAATCTCGTGAGATTGCCCACTTCAACTTCAAGTGGGTGGGTCGCCGTCGGGTTGGGCAAGATACCGGACCAGCACGACAGATTCTCGCGCAAAACGTAATCGGGAACGTCGAGTTTTGGCAGAATTGGACGAGAGTGTACACTCGACAGTGTTGGACTGTACACGGTGCTGCGCGACTGAAGAACTGGATCATGAGCAGTTCTCGCACATTCACAACCGATATGGCGGTTGGCCCAGCTACAAATGAATCACTGCGACGCAAGATTCGCGTCGCAGCCAGCGAACCCACACCATACATATTTGGCTGCAACTTGCTCCCTTGGATAAAGAACCGAGGTACTAAATCGTGCCTGCGCCGCGGACTTGATTGCCATGAGGCAGCAACACAACAGCGCCAAGCCTTTTGTGCGTGCACGCAAAAATACTGTACGTGTTGCATTTGATGGCTATCCGTTCGTTCTTAATGTGTGCGCCATTTGGGCGAATTGCAAACCACAGTCCACATGATACATTGACAAGATCTACAGGAGGACCGTCGCACAACCGATGAACGTGACGAATTTCTCGTTATCGCAGCGACATCACCGACATCACACTACAAGCGATGCGTGATTTAAACCTCACTCCTCGCATTGAGGACACTGACCTCAATGCAGTGTGTGCCATCAACATGAGCGGTCACTGACGCTGTACCCACCGCTGTGTGACACAACAACAACACATCAGATTCAGGTCCTGCCTCGTGTCTAGTGCAACATGCCTCCACCACAACAACTGCGGCTCATTTTGAGCGCCGTGTACAAACGTATGTTCAACGGTAGTGGTAATTTCCAGATTCGGCTGTACGGCGCCTTCGTCATGTGTGTCACACACAGTGCGTGGGTTCTCGAGCCTTAACCCACACGCGCGGCTGGAAACAAAATCCAACGACTCCTTTTTTTTTATTTAATGAACCCAAAGATCCACCTCTGAACCGCTGAATGATGGTCTGTTCCTCCACATCTCTCCAAGACTAGAAGTCCTAGTGAAACAATCGCATCGCAGTCCGTCTCAGTCATGCCAACATCCCCCGCCTCATTTCTTCTTCTTCCTCCTCACAATCCTCCATGCTGCGCGACGTTGTGTACCTGACGACTCGAGCCATCGCGCTGCTCAACTGCGTCGCTGTGCTCGTGGCCGTTGGTCTCTCCATCGCAGCGCTCTCCAAGACCAACTGGCGCACCATCGATGGTCTCCCTAACGAGCAGGTCGCGCCCAACGTCACGTTCAAGCATCTGCGTATTGGCGAGTCCAAGACGTGCGTCACGCTGCACCTGTACAACAATGACACTCGCAAGTGGAAGGATCGGGAGACGTGCTACAGCACGTTTCTCGGCGAAGACGAGCACCCGACGACCACGCGCGATCTCGTCACGGGCCAGCAGCTCACCTTGAGCCCCGTGTGTAGCGCCGAGCGTGACTGGGTGGCGCTGAAGCTCGGTATCCCCGAACGCGTCAACGTGATTGAGATCTGGGACAAGCAATGCGCCGGGTACCAGTGGGTCAACGTTATTCTGCAGGTCTTTGCGTGGTTTGGTGCGCTTTATCTCGCGTATGAGATGCTTGTTCTCGTGGGTGATGGGGATGAACCGACCTGCGGCATCGTGTGGACGTCCGTGCTGACTTCGCTTCCGGTTGCGCTGCACATGGTGCCGATACTCGTCTGGTTTTACGCGATGGATGTCGGCGGTTTTGAAGTCGGCGTCTCGCTCAAGTATTCGATTGCTGCGACGATTATCCTAGCGTGGGCTTGGGTCTTTGAGGTCGTGATGCTCGTGGTTCCACGATGGATCGAGCGCCTTGAGGAGCGTGGATGGGCGTTCGCCAGAACTCCCAAGGGACGAGGCGTCAACGGAACGTTTTGCGAGGTGTGAGGTGTGATCAATCGCACGACACGTGCCGAACCCGAGTCTCTCATCTTCCTGAGAAGCATCCTTGAGCCCAGTCCACCCATGTGCATCAACGTGAAACCAATCTGCATTCAACTGCGCTTCCCACCAAGCACCAGTGGCGCGCAGTCAACTTGAATCGACGGTGCTGCGAAGACGGTGCAGGACGCCCCACCAGCAGCTCTGCATTGCAGACCACACAGGGCGACAAAAACAACAGGCGGCTACAGTACATTCGGTATGGAGTCGTAGCATTAAGAGTCTACTCTGGTCTTGACTCGCAAAATGGTTCAACTCGTTGACATGCACCACACTTGTCGTTGGATGTCGAGTTGGATCTTGAGAAGCCGTAATGGCGTTCGTACCGGTGATTCCGCTGGCGCTGCACACATTCCCCACGTTTGTCTGGCTGTTTGCGGTGGACGCGACGGGATTTGAAATGGGCATCTGCCTCCGCTTGGCGCTGATCACCGAGGGAATTCTCGCGTGGACGTGGGTCTTCAACGCGTTCTTGTGCTTCATCTCGTGGTGCACAGGTGACGACATTGGTCTCGGCTGGTTCCCTTGCTACAATCGAAGGAAGCGACAGCGCACTGCAGGATACACCATTGCATAGTCGATTTCATGAATGTGTACTATAGTTTGGAAGTTCACGCTGCGTATGGCGCTGTGTATGGCGTGGGCTGCACTTCGTAGAACGGTATTTCTGTTAGTACTTCGCTTGTGGCTGCGCTGTGCTCCGATCCCCTAAGGACGCGAGAGACCGCAAGGCCGCTGGTCATCACGAGCCACGTCCACACCATAATGATCGACGACGCCATGGAGAAGCGTAGCGATATGCCGACGTGGAAGCCGGAGACGTCAAAGACGTTCAGCCAAATGGCCGTCAGCGCCACTTGACCGACGGTGCCGGTCGTCGTCACCGCTAGCCACAGGTTCTGCCGCCATTCCGGTTCGTCTTGCTTGTCCATGACGACGTCAAGCATCGCGATCGCCAGCCACAGCGCAGCCAGAATCCCCGAGTAAAAGCCGAAAAAATTGACCCATCGCAGCCCCGAGCACTGCTTGTCCCACAGCGCCACGACGTCGACGCGCCGTGGAATGCCCAACACGCGAGCGACCCACGCGCGGTCAGCGCTGCACGCGGGTCCCAGGACGAGCCGCTCGCCGGTCACGAGGTCATGGATCTTGGTCTTGTGCTGGCCGCCGAACACGTACGTCCGGTAGCACGTCTCGCGTGTGGTCGCATGGCCAGTCCCATTGACTGGCAGCACGCGAAGTGAGACGCAGCTCTCGTAATCACCGACGCGGAGCTCCTGAAAGAAGGTATTGGGTGCGACCTGCTCGTTGTCGAGTCCGTGGATGAAGCGCCAGTTGACCTTGTGGTACGCAGCGACGGAGAGACCGACGGCCACCAGAGCAGCGATGCCGGAGAGTGCGGCGACGATGCGAGTCGCTGACTTGACCCATTGACGCTGCATGGCATTTGGTGGTTGGATTGTCGAGTGAGGGAGTCGCCGATGAAGAGCTCCACCAGGTTACCAGACGAAATCAAATGCCATGACTCTACAGCAGTTGGCCAGCCATCTGGTGCGATGGACACAGGGAACCCAACAAACCCTGACTTGCATCACGAACCGGGTATTCGTTTTAGAAGGTATAATGGGATGTTCAAATGTCATTGTAGCTAAAACGAAAGCTATCGCTTTTCAGTCATATATCTATTTGGCAAGGTGCATTTTCCTGATGTAATCGTGCGCTCACATTCTCTCCTCGGCGAACACCAATATGGAAACCTCTTCAGTCTCACACAGAGCCATCGATTTGGTTCAAAGTCATGAAGAAAGAGAGAAGAAACTGAGACCAACCGCTCACGCTTCGATGCCGATTGCGCTGAGCTCAAGAGATCCGTGGAGCAACGTAACCTGCTGCCATGGGCGACGCGCTCGTCTCCAGGTCGTACGCCTTTTCGATCTGCGCATCGGCGTGCCGTCGCATGGCGATCACCACAACCTCCATCACAAACGCCATCATGTACAGCGCAGTCACGGTGGTGGACACTAGCAGCGCAGACCCCACGCGGTACCCAGGCGTCTTGATCACGAAGAACCAGACGCAGTTGGCTAGCAGCGTTCAAGACGATCGCACACGGCGGAATCAACAGCGACTGCATCGGCGCGCGGCACGAGATCCCAACGGGCTGGGCGTCTCGAGCGGAGAATGCAAAGAGCTGGTAAAACAGGAAGAAGAGCGGGAACACCGCGACGAACTGGCACGACAGCGCAGCCGCACGGACGCCCCCGCACTGATTCTCCCACAGCGAAAGGATGTCGAGACGCGCTGGGATACCGAGTAGCTCTGCGGCACGCGCTCGATCCGTGGAGCAGATTCCAGGGAGCTCGACCGACTTGCCCGTGCGAAAGTCCTGGACGGTCGTGGACGACTCGTCGTTTTCGAGGAACGTCTTGTAGCAGGTCTCTTTCGTCGTGATGATGACGGCTGCAGGCGACTTGGAGCCAGCCGCAGGCTGCTGCTGTTGCTGCTTGTGCACAGCGACGACCACGCAGGTCTTCATGGGACCTAGACCGACGCGCTGGAAGTAGGTATCTGGAGCCACCTCGTCCTGCGGCTGGCCATGCGCTTCGATCCACGAGGGTTTGCTGTACATGGACAAAGAGAGCACCGCCGTGAGGAACACCAGCACTGCTGTTGCGATCGCGAGGCGTTGCACACGCGCGTGCGCTGGCGTCCATGACGCTGGCGATGGTATCATGGAGGTGCTCGATGGGAAACGGATCTAGAAAACACACACTCTTCCGTTGGTTTTCATCCGTTGAAACGAAGTCTAACCGGACTTGCAACACATTTGAATCTGCGTGTAAACCCAGGCGATAGTCTTGTTTTTTTTCCAGTGGAGCCCTTCGTAACATGCTATTTTGTACCCATTTTGTTACGCAATGGTGTGATCACATGAATCCCAAAGACCTGTATAAATGTATACCGTATCCAAATGGTGCCTCGACAGGATCCATCTCAATGACCCCACAGGAGCACAGCTTCACCGCCGAATGCGATCTGCTCTGTGCTGAGGCACGCCTCATAGACAAGCCTCATCTACGCAGAGCATAGAGGAGGACACAAGGCCCCAGGACAGTGTACTAGTAGTTTTTTGTTGTGGGCGCATGCAGTCATCAAATGAACGAGCCGTCTATCGCTCAATACTCAATCGCTATCTTCACTCGCATCCGTCGCCGCCTGCGATCTTGAGGCACGATGTCTTGCTGGAAAATGTCATGAGGTTCGTCATGAGCGACCAGCAGAATGCGAACGTCAAGTACGCGATCGTGAGCTGACCGAAGACCTTGCTCTTGCCGCCCGTGCGCTTGAGTTCCTGCGTCTCCTTCTTTTGCGGCGGCAGCCACACGAGGAAGACCAGCGACAGCAACTTGAACGCGTACGCGATGAGGAATGTGTACGTGACCTCCATGCGCACGTGGTGGTCATCCTTCTGCAGCGACGCAAAGTCGATGTCAAAGTTGGCGTCCACGTTCTTCGTGAGCACGGTCGAGAAGGGCGACGCGACGGTCGACACCATCGAGATGAGCCCGTAGACCGTCGCCTCGTTGCCGACGTCGATGATCTCCATGGCTGCGAACGTCGAGACGACGAAGCCGACGCTGGACGGCAGGTTCTCGAGCAGCGGGCCGCCGAGCCAGAACCACTGTGCACGGTAGACGTTCCAGACCGTCAGGAACGTCGGAATCGCGTCGACGACGATCACAGCGATTTGCGTGACGACGATCATGACGCGCCAGTTCCATTGCAGGCCGTACTTCATGGTGAACCACCAGCTCAGCGACGCCAGGACGTACCCGAGGATCGTCGCCGTGCTGTTGTTGATCGGCTCGACCTTGGCCCAGAGCATCTGAATCGGGAACGCCGCCGTCACCGAGAACCACGAGAAGAGGTTGCGGAAGAAGCGGAACGCGAGGATCTGGTACACGACGCGCTGCTGGATGAACTCGTAGATCGATCGCAGCACCGCACGACCTGACTGCCGCGTCGCGCGCTGCTCCTGGATGCAGAGCCACGAGATCGGGATGATCACCAGCGACGCCGCGGCGCAGACCGCCATCACGGCGTTGAAGCCCATACCCTTGCTCCACGTGCCGCCGTAGTCGTGACTGTTGAGGCCGAAGCCCACCATCGCCGCCGAGATGCACTGGAACAGGTCCTGCACGACGCAGATCATGGTTTGCGTCGTGCCTCGGACGTTCTCTGGCTCGCGTTGCGCGAGCTCGACGAGAATGCCGTCGGACGCTGTGAGCGCGATGACGCAGCCCAGGTTGGCGAGCGCGAGCAGGAAGACAAACTTGATGCCAGCGTCCGGAGCGTCCTTGTTAAACGTCGCGATGATGTCTGTCGTCAGGTTTTCCTCCGGGATGAACGCGAGCGACGGCTCAGGATAGTATGGCTCGCCGATGGGCACCACGGCCATGAGGAAGCACGCCACGAACGCGATGAGCCACCCCACCACGATGTACGGGCGGCGGCGGTAGCCGAAGACCGGGTAGCAGTCCGTGATGATGCCGAAGAACATCTTCCAAGTCCACGGCAGCTCCAGCAGCGCGCCGGCCGATGCCGTCTCGACGCCCGACATGCGCAGGTAGTTGTTGAGGAACGGGTAGCTGACGCCCCAGAGCGTGCCGTAGACGACGCCGATCGCGGCGTACTGCGCGAGGAGGCCGACGTTCTGGCGGCTGTAGAGGTTCGCCTGGCCACCAGGACGGAGCGCGCCGTCCTCGAGGTGGGTGTTGTAGGGCGTCGACGCCTTGGCGTAGGGACCGAGCGCTTCGTCCAACTTGGTTCGGCTGGACGTCGACAGACGCTGCTCCGCAAAGTGCCCCGGATCCATCGCGCGGCTTCAAGAAGAAGATTGACAAGTGTGACCGCTGGACTGGCGCCAAGAGGGCGGAGTAGCGGCATTGGAGTGGATGGAGATTGCAAGATACAGAAAGCGAGACGTGTACAGTATCCACACGACGTGACTCACGTCACGTGAGAGCGGGAGCGAGGGCCACATGGCCCACGACGCACAATGATGCCATCGCGCCGTGCTGAAACGATTTCGCTGGGGGCGTGCGCTACGATTTGCTCGCCACGCGGCTCGAGCCAATCATTGAGAGGCGAATGGATCCGTCCCGAGCGACTGCGACGGGCCACTTGCAAAAGGTCCGACCCGTGGGGTCCTCACGGAGGATGGATGGATGGTGACCACTGGTGGGCGTCGTCGTCTCAGTGTGCTGGAGCCTGATCAGAATCGCCGCTTGCTTGTCATCATTCACGTGTTGCGCTGGACGCTGCCAACATGTCACAAGGAAGATCAGTCTTGCAACGTTGGAGCTCGACGATGTCGCCATGCTCCGACGACTGGAGTGCGATGGCAGAACGTGCAGCGACGTTTCTAGCGGAGAGAAATGCTCGAGTTGTCGTTCAACCGATGGCTCCTACATGTGTCGACGATCATGAGACTGAGACCTGAGACCTGAGACGGACGCGCTGAAAGAACCAAGATCTGGGGCGACGTCGCCTGCGATTGATCATGGACTTCGGTTCGATCCACGGGCGTCTGCTGTACAGTGACAGCGAGAGCTCCGTCGTGAGCAAAAGGCGACACGCGCTACAGTGTAATAGCTGGTGTCGATGAAGATGACGAAAACGTCGGAGCAGTTGGACACCCGTTGGTTTTCGCAGTTAAAACGAAGTCTAACTCGACTGCTCACTTTCAACCCAAATGAATCCATGTGTAAACCCAGACCACAGAATGTTTAAACATTACCACCCTCGAAAGCTGATACAAGGTACCCATTCTGTTCTGCAATGCCGTGTTCAATGGCGCCTAATGACCTGCAGAAATGAATATTTCATTCAGCGCGTCACGAGTGTGACAGTCATGGCTGGTCGAGTGGAGCCACTCCGCTCGCCGCTCGCCACTCAGCTCTCATTCCTCCATTCGTTCCGTTCTCATCACATGAGCAGACAGCTCGTTCTCGCCAAGCGCGCCGCGCTCGCCGTCGCGTTGCTGTTGGTCGTCGGCGTCGCGCTGGGCCTCGCCGCGCTCTTCACGCCCGCGTGGCTCGCGGCCGACGGCGTCTCGACCGACGTCGTCGCGCCTGGCCAGCGCTTCGTGCGCGTCGTCGTGGGCGAAGTCGACACGTGCGTCACGCTAGAGAGCGTCGCGACGGGCAAGCAACGCAAGACGTGCTACGCGACGTTCCCGACGGGACGCGGCAAGAGCTCCATCACGAGCGTCACCACGAACGCGACCGTCACGCCCGACGGCGTCTGCTCCGAAGACGATCTCGCGGCGGTCGCGGGTCACCTCGGCATTCCCGAGCGCCTGCGCATCGCCAGCGTCTGGCGGCACCAGTGCGGTGGCGTCCACTGGGCCACGGTCTTCGCCCAAGTGTTCTCGGTCGTCGCCGCCGCCTTCGTGGTGCTGGAGATGCTCTACTTCTCGCGCCGCGGCGTCGCGCTCGTCTTGAGTGACGATGAGCTGCATCCATGGCTCCGCGCGGTGGCGCCAGGCGTGAGCGTACCGCTGATGGTCGTCGTGCTCGTGCTCTGGGGAGTCGTGACCAAGGAACCAGGGTTCCGCCTCAGCCAGTCGTTCTCCATGGCAGTCGTCGCGACGGTGTCGTACGTGGTCGGCAGCGGCGCCATCCTCGCGCGCTCTGTATTCCTCCGGCGGTTTGTGGCTGCTCCGATCCCAACGACTGCGCCTGTTCTTCCTATCCGCGTCCAGCAACCGTAAGAAAGCTGTGAGGGAGTGAGCCCACGAGTTGGACGTGCCAGGGCCGCCATCATGCATGTATCATACATGATGCAGGCACTCTTTTGGACCCACACCGCACACGAAGTACTTGGATCATTTTGAGAGTGAGAACTTCATATTCCAAATGTCACATTTGTGAACCCACTTACTTGTCTCGCAGCGTCCGTTTATCATGCGCTCTAGCGTGGAAGAACAAAGAGATCCTTCTCTCTCTCACTCTCTTTCAATCTCTTTCTCTCACTCTCAGTCTTCCTCCCTTTTGAAGAATGCACCGCCACGAGTTGTTGGTCGTCAAGCTCTCGAGCGCCACCGTCACGTTGCTGCTCGCTGTCGGCGTCTCGCTCAGTCTCGCAGCGCTGTGGACGCCTGCGTGGCGCGTGGCCGATGGACACGCAGGTGACGACGTCATCGCTGGCGGTGCGTGGCGGGTCTTGCGCGTCGCTGTGGGCGAAGCCGAGACGTGTGCGTTGCTGCAGTCGGTCGCCACGCGCGAGACGCTCAACAACTGCCTCGTTACGCACCCGAGCAATCGCAACTGGCGCCTGACGTCAATCAAAAGCGTGCTCACGAACGAGACGCTCTCGGTGTCGAGCGTCTGCTCCGAGGAGGATCTGCCGTCGATCGCGCGCCATCTCGGGGTCCCCGACCGCCTGCAGGTGGCTGCGCTTTGGGTGAGCAAGTGTCGTGGCGGCCTCCACTGGGTCACGGCGATTCTACTGCTGTTCGCGTCGATCCTGGCCATCATCCCGATCCAACAGCTCTTCAACGGCGTGTGCAAGGGGTTCGATCCTGAACCCGAGACTAGGAACATACCTCCGCTGGCTCAAGGCATCGTGCTGGCCGTCGCAGCCGTCGCCATGGCGATCGTGCTTCTCGTGTGGCGATTTGTCGTGACGGCGCCGGCGTTTCACCTCGGCAGCTCCTTCTTCATGGCGTTCGCCGCGACATTGACGTTTGTGACAGGAGCGGCAGTCACAGCTCTCGCGATCATGCTCGATCGCTTGGCTGTGGCGACGCCGTCACCGACGTTTGCCGTGTAATTCATGGCACATGCATACATTTACATACAGTCTGTCGATTCGCCTCGCTCGTTTTTTTTTTCTTTTGGTGTTGTTTCGCTTTTTTTTTTCTTCATCCCGCCGCTGCGATGCCTCCTCGCATTGGCCGTCGGCGCGTGCTTGTCTCGATGAAACTCGTCGACGCCACGAGCGGCTCTCGCTGCGCTGCGACCTGCCGCAGGTGGCTGCGTACCGTGCTGGCGATCGCGGGTCGCACGCCTCCGCCGCCACCGTCGTGCAGCTTGCGCAGCAGCAGCGCACTGCCGCCGGCCGCATCAATGAGCGCGCAGTTCGCTTTGCTTTGCGCGATGTACGCGAGCGCTCTCGCGCTGTAGTTTTGCTGCTGCTCGCTGCCGCTCTCGAGCAGCCGCACGAGCGTCGAGACGCCGCCCTGCACGACGATCTCCTGTGCGTCGGCGCTTGTGAACGCGATGTACGCGAGCGCACGCACCGCGAGCTGCGCCTGCAGGTCGTCGCCGGTCTCGCAGTGCGCCAGCAGCGTCGGGATCGCGCCGCTCGCGACGATCGACCGCGCGTACGCCTCCTTGAGCGCGAGATCGCCCAAGATCGCGACCGCGTACTGCCGCTGCGTCGTCGTACCGCCGGCCGCGAGCCGCACGAGCGGCGGGATGCCATTGCACACGACGATCGCGCGGCGCGTGGCGTCATTGATGGAGATCGCGTCGAGCGCGATGGCCGCAAAGTGCCGCTGGATCTCGTTGCCTTTGTCCACGAGCGACACGAGTACGCGGATGCCGTCGTGCTGCACGATGCGCTGCTGCCCGCGCTTGTCTTTCGCGAGCGCAGCGACGACGCCGACCGCCAGCTCGACGCGCTCCGTCATCTCGACGTCTTCCATGAGCGAGATCACTTGCTCCATCAGCGGAGACGTCGCGATCTCCTGCCGCTGCGTTGGTCCCATGCGCGTCTTCCAGTGCAGCGTCCACAGTGCACGCGAGACACGCTCCTCATCACCATCATGACGAGCCTTCGTCAGTGCGTCCAGCATCTCGGTCGCGCTCGTGTCCACTGGGACGCCTCGCTTGCCGATGACCAGAGGAACGACCGTGAGCTGCTGTTGCGTCTTCTCGCTGGACTCGACAAGGCGCTCGAGCGTCGTCAGCGCCTCCAGCAGCAGCGTCGGTGTCTGCCGTTGCGCCAGCGCCACGAGCCGCGCGACCGCGTTCGTCCTGCAGATCGCGTCGTGCGTCTCGACGTCCAGCGCGAGCAGTCCGAGCGCCGTCGTGGCGTGCTGCTGCACGACGACGTGCGTGCTCTCGAGCAGTGTCGCGAGCCGCTGGATGCCACCGGCTTCGACGATCGCGATGCGGCTCACGGGATCCTTCGCGAGCTCGCACAGCGCCTTCATCGCATCGACGCGACGCGCGTGCGGCGTCGTCTTTGACTTCATCTGTGTCGACGCTGCGTCGGCTACTGCGGATGATGACGAGGTCAGACAGAAGCAGTGGCCGAGCGCCCGCGCCATGTCCGCCAGTCGCTCCATCACCGTCGGCTCGGCGTTCGCGGTCGACGCCCACTCGAGCAGCACCTGCGGCGAGATCTCGTCGGCGTACAGGATCGTCTTGTACGCCTGCGACCTCACGTCGTCGTCCCGAAGCGAGGACGGACTCGAGGATGAAGGCGGTGGAGCGCTGAGCTCTGCGAGCGCCTCACGCTGCTGCGATGGCGACCGCAGCTCCTGCATGAGTCGCTCGCGGTCGCCCGCGAGCTGCGTGACCGCCGCGGTGAGCGCCGCGAGGTCCTGCGTCATCTGCTGCTGAAAGTCCGAGACTTCGCCGGTGAACGCGTGCGTGTACGTCGTCGAGAGGAGCTGCACCTGCTGGTAGAACTGCTGGATCTTGGTGCACGTGGACTTGTAGGAGCAGATGCGCTGCACGACGTTCTTGCGCTGGTGCTCCTGCAGGAACGTCACGTACTCGTGCACGACGCGACCAAAGGCGTCGGCGACCGCTTCAGGGATCTTGACGCGGCGCTCCTGGTTCTCCTGGAGGACGTGCATGAGCAGCGAGAGGTTGGCGTGCAACCGACGCGCGAGCTTTTTGTTCTCGCTCACGCCCTGCAGCAGGTCGTTGGCCTCGCGCAGCACCGTGAACGCCGTGTCCAGCGCCATTTGATTCGAGCTACAGAGCAACAGAGAGAGAGAGAGAGAGAGAGAGAGAGAGAGAGAGAGAGGGAGTTTCCAAGTGTGAGAGCTTCTAGGAAACGAGGAAAGAGCGATCTTGGGGGATTCCACGGGGTGTCTCTTAGTCTATCGATCGGTCTATCTGCCGACACCAGTGGAGACGGTGAAGAACCTTCAAGATTGCATGCAGACTAAGAGACACGGACGGTTAGACACGACGCAAGGTGGGGGACGGCGCCTGCGAAATCGAATCGAGTGGCGCACGACGACCTTGCGCGACCCTCGATCGCGACCGACGGTGATGATGACGAGCCGTTGACTGCCTTGTGGCGCCGAAGTCCAGCGGAACGTGCCATGAACCGGGCAGTGGGTGAGTGAAGGCTTCGCTGTGAAGCGAGAGCGGATCTTGAAGCGACGCGCGGTGGTTGGGACCGTCTAACTTGCGTCTGTGACATGTGAGACACGAACGAAGCGTCGAAGAAACTGTGTTCGGGTTTTCCAGGACGCTTTCCATTTTTTGGCCGCGAACACATCTCTGCTGCAGCTGATCGTCGGCTACGAAGTCACTGATGTCTTGGAGCTCTTTCCTCCTCACACTACAGTGTCCGGTGGTCTCCCAGTGTGGAGAGCTGCCTGCCAACGGACCTCTTCATCATGTCTGTCAGACACACCCACTGACCTGGTGATGACCACGCGGGCCCCATACTACCGTCGTAACCAAAGGCATCGTATTCATTCATCATTCAAGATCCACGCAATTCTTTCCTCTCAAGTCTCACGTCAGACCGTCGAGTGATTAAACGGCCGTCGTGGGACCTCGACGCGCTGCGAGACGGACCGCACGATGCCCGACTCAAGGTTGCGTGGCCCGCGGCCAGCGCTGTGGCGCTTGGCAGCCACGCGCAACGCGACAGCGAGCACGGCGACCACGAGCACCGCGCAGCCGACGATGATCGTGACCGCGAACGGTGAGAGCTTGGCGACGCTCTGCGACTCGCCGACGTGCGCGACCTCCTCGCCGTTCTGCCACGCGCCGACCTCCTGGATCTGCGCGGACCGGATGCGCGACATGCCGTTGGCGCGCAGCGTCTCGACAAACAGCGTCGTCGACGTCGCGTCCTCGACGACCGTGGAGCTGTTGGTGTTGGCGTTGCTGTTGGACTCGGTGTGGTTGGCCTTGTACATAACGAGGAACTTCTCGAACGCCTTGACGCTCGAGTTCATCGTGATGAACGCGTGCACGCGGCTTGCGCCCCACTGGTACCGCGCGAGCTCGTCTGTCGTCTCAACCGCGCGGATCTCAAACGAGATCTCGTCGCTCACGCCGTCCCACTGCTTGCCACTGGCGCTGCCTCCGCTGCGGCTGCTGCTGCCGCCGTCTTCGTTCGAGAGCGCGTTGGCTCGCGCGCGCTCCGTGATGAACTCGCGTAGACCGTTGGTGAACGCCTCGGCGACCACGTCGTTGAAGATGCTGGCCGTGTAGCCCTCGAGGTCGACCACGAGCGCGAGGTAGTTGCGCGGCTTGGCTACCGTGAGGCACCGGTCGCTGCCACCGGCCGACGTCTCGCCAGCGGGGCACGCGCCGCACGTCGACTGTCCGTGCGTGCAGCTCGCGCCGGCCTCGCACGAGCACGCGATGCACTGCGTCGAGCCGCCGGTCGAGTAGTAGCCCTCGGCGCAGACCATGCACTCGGCCTGCTCGCTTGTGGCGCCCGACGGCGCCGCGCTGCCGCGAGGACACGCGACGTGGTGGCACTGGTCGGCGCCGCCCATCGAGAAGAAGCCCGCGGGGCACGGCGAGCACTGCTTGTCCAGCACGTCGGCGCCCGACGGCGACGCGTACCCAGGCGCGCAGGCCGTGGGCTGGCAAAGCGCCGTGCCACCGGGGGAGAAGTACCCGGCCTCGCAGATCGCACACGTCTTGAAGTCCTCGGTCGCACCGGTCACGTTGGACGCCGAGCCAGGCGCGCAGGTCATCGCGAGGCACGCACTGCCGCCGCCAGGCGAGAAGAAGCCCGCGACACACTCGGCGCAGCTGCCGTTCGCGGTTGACGCGCCAGCGACCGAGCCAAAGCCTGGCACACAGGTCGTCGACTCGCACTGCGCGTCCATGCCCGCACTGAAGAGCCCCGCGGCGCAGATCGCACAGCTCGCGTTGGGCGTCGCTGCGCCCGCGGGCGACGCGAAGCCCGGCTCGCACGTCGTCGGACCGACGCACGGCGCGTTGCCACCGACTGAGTACGTGCCGCCGGGGCACTGCAGGCAGTCGTTGGTCTGGTGCTTGGCGCCCTCGAGCGCCGCGAAGCCCGCGGGACAGACGACGTCGGCGCACTGCGTGCTGCCGCCCGTGCTGAACGTGCCTGCGGGGCACACGGCGCACTGCAGAAACTCGTGTGACGCGTTCGCGGGCGACGCGAAGCCCGCAGCGCAGCTCGTCGGCAGGCACGCGACGCCGTAGCCAGGGCTGTAGGACCCCGCGGGACACGTCTCGCAGAACGCCAGCGCGTCGCTTGCGCCCTCGGTCGCGGCTGCGCCGGGGCCGCACTGGTCGGGCGCGCACTGCGTCGCGTTGCCGGGGCTGAACGACCCGGACGTGCAGATCTCGCAGGTCGCGACGGCATCGACCGCGCCCTCGGCCTTGGACGCGAAGCCCGGGCGGCACTGCATTGGCAGGCACGGCGAGCCACCGCCGATCGAGTAGAAGCCGGGCTTGCACACCTCGCAGCTGAGCGTCGCGTCCGAGGCACCGAGCGTCGCGCCGCTGCCTGGTGGGCACTCGGTCGGGTGGCACTGCCCGCTGCCGCCCGTGCTGAACATGCCAAGCGGACAGTACTCGCACTCAGCGGTCGGGTCGCTGGCGCCGCGCGGCGAGAAGTACCCAGGCGCACACGCGGTTTCGGCGCACTGCGTATCGTTGCCAAGCGAGTAGAAGCCAGCGTCGCAGAGCTTGCAGCTGCGGACCGCGTCGAACGCGCCGGCGCCGGCCGCGAAACCCGGTTGGCAGCGTGCAGGCTGGCACTGCGCGCCGCCGCCCTCGCTAAAGTACCCGAGCGGACACTCGTGGCAGTTGCCTTTCTCGAGCCAGTTGCCACGGTCGGCCGATGCGAAGCCTGGCTGGCACTTGGTCGGTTTGCAGGGATAGTTCTCGCCGGGGCTGAACTCGCCGGGGCCGCACATCGTGCAGTTCGCCGAGACGTGCGACGCCGCCGCGGGACTGCCAAAGCCTTTCTCGCACTGCGCCGGCTTGCAGACGACGTTGCCGGGCGTGTAGGACCCCGCGGGGCACGGAAGACACGACGACGTCGTGTTCACGACGCTGCCCTCGGGTGCAAAGAAGCCTGGCGGACAGCTCGCGGGCATGCAGAGACTCGAGCCGCCCGTCGAAAAGAGACCGATGTCGCAGCCCGTGCAGTCGGTCGCGTTGCGCGCGAGCGCGTTCGCCTGCCAACCGGACTTGCACTCGGCGGGAAGACACTCGGGGGCGCCCTCAGGCGCGAAGAACCCGCGTGGGCAGGGCTCACAGAGCGACGCGTTGCCCTGGGACGAGTGGCCGGCGGGGCACGCGACACAAGACGACGTCGGATCCACGGCGCCCTCGAGCGCGTACGAGCCGCGCGGGCAAAGCACGCCGTCGCACTGCACGTCGCCGCCGGGGCTGAACGTGCCGGCGTGGCACAGCTCGCACGTCGCGTTCGGGTGCGGCGCCGCCTGCGTCGACGACGCGTAACCAGGCGCGCAGGTCGTCGGGGCGCATTGCGCCTCACCGCCTTCGCTCCACTGTCCGGCACCGCAGGGTTCACAGTCGCGCTTGGGACCACCAGCGCCCGCGGGCGCCGCGTATCCGGGCTTGCAGGTCGTGGGCTTGCACGCGTGCTGGCCGCCGAGCGAGTAGTGGCCCAATGGACACTGCACGCAGTCAGCGACCGCGTCCTTGGCGCCGGCCGGGGCTGCGTAGCCGCGCGTGCAGTTGACGGGCGCGCAGGCCGTGGCGCCACCGGGACTGAAGAGGCCCTGGCCGCACATGGCGCAGTCCTTGGGGCCGAGCGCATCGGGCAGCGGCTCGAAGCCGGCGTCGCACTCGAGCGAGACACACGCGTCGCGCTTGTCGCTTGAGTACGTGCCGTTGCTGCAGCGCTCGCAAACTGCCGTGCCACCGAGCGAGAAGTAGGTCGCGTTGCAGGTCACGCAGTCGGTTGTCGGGTCGGTCGCGCCCGCGAACGCCATCGTGCCAGCGGGGCACTCGACGGGTTCGCACGGCGCGCCGCGACCGGCTGAGTACGTCCCCGCGGCGCACACGAGGCAAAGCGTGCCGTTCTCGTTGGGCTCAAAGCCTGGCTCGCACAGCGGAAACTCGCAGAGTGACGTGTTGCCGTGCGACGTCATTCCTTTGGGGCACGGCTCACAAGATCCGACGGGGT
Source organism: Pythium insidiosum (assembly GCA_022836835.1). Lineage (NCBI taxonomy): Eukaryota > Oomycota > Peronosporomycetes > Pythiales > Pythiaceae > Pythium > Pythium insidiosum. The sequence goes on from JAKVDI010000014.1 coordinate 870,599, forward strand.
CCGACGCGTTGCGCGACGGCTCGAAGCCCACGGGGCAGGACACGGCCTTGCATAGCGTCACGCCGCCCTCGCTGAACCAGCCCACGGGGCACGGCTCGCAGTCGGTGGCGTTGGCGGCAGGCGACAGCGGTTGCGAGCCAACGGGGCAGCTCATCGGGTGACACTGGTCGTCGTTGCCGGCCGCGAACTCGCCGAACGCGCAGGCGACGCACTGCTCGGTCGGCGACGTCGCACCGATGCCAGCGGCCGAGCCTGGCGAACACTTGGTCGGCGCGCACTCGCTGGCGCCGAGGTCGCTGTCCTCGGTCTTCTTCGCGTACTGTCCTGCGGGGCACACGGAGCACGCGGTGCCGAGCGCGCTGCTGCCCTCGCTTTCCTCGCCGGTGACCTCGTTGTTGCCCTCGGCGGCCTGCAGCACCAGCGCCGCCGTGCCGACGGGGCACGCGAGGCAGTCGGTGGCGCTCACGGCGCCGTCCTTGGAGATCGTGCCACGCGGACACACGACCGGCTCACACGCCGTGACGTTGCCGCCCAGCGAGAACGTACCACGCGGGCACACGGCGCAGTCCTCGTCGTCGCGCGCGAACGCGTGCGCGTACTGTCCTGGCGGGCACGCGACCGACGCACACGCCGCGGTGCCGCCGGAGGAGAACATGCCGAGCGGACACGCGGCGCAGTCCGTGACGTTGAGCCCGCCGTCGGGCCGCGGCTCGAAGCCCGGCGGGCACTCGAGCGCGCGGCAGTGCGGGCTGCCGGCGTCGGCGTACTTGCCGACCGGGCACTTGTGGCACTGGTCGCTGTTGCCGAGCGAGAAGTGGCCGGCGGGGCACGGCGCGCACGTGCTGGTGCCGTCGACGGCGCCCGCGCGGTCGCTCGCGTACCCGGGCGCGCAGACGCAGGGCTTGCACATGTCGGGGCCGTTGTTGTCGCTGTAGAACCCGGGCGCGCACTCGACGCAGTCGTCGGCGCGTTGCGCGTGCAGCGCCGGCATGCGTCCGAGGTCGCACACCACGGGATACGCGCAGGCGGCCATGCGGCCGTTGGACCACGTGCCGTAGATGCACTCGGTGCAGGCGCCGGCGGCCTCGTCAAAGAAGTAGCTCGGGTCGCACCAGAACTCCTGGGCGACTTCCTCGCTCACGAGCGCCGCCTCGTCCTGCGGCAACGAGCCGCTGGTGGCAGGAGACGGAGCCGGCGTCGGTGTCTCTGTTGGATCGCTCGCGGGGTCTTCCGCTTCGTCGCGCGCGTGGATCGCGCCGAGAGAGAAGGACTCGGACGGCTCGAGCGCGCCGAACGACGCCTTGATGTGGACGTGCACCGAGCCGGAGACGCCGGAGGAGAACGGGGAGCTGGCGCACGCCAGCAGCAGCAGCGCTGCGACGGAGAGCACGCGGGCGCCGAACATGTTGAGGCTGTGGCGATGGCTCTCAGCGCCAGGCGTTTAGCAGAGATCGGCGACGCGCCGGCGGAGCGGAGAACAGAGGAGGGGGAGAGGAGAGGAGGGGGAGAGGAGGGGGGGCAGAGAACAAAGCGATCGTCGGACGTGTCGACGGAAATCGCGAAATGGCCCCGACCCTTGACGGCGCGTGCGAGGGGCGGGCAGCGCGACCGAAAGGCTGCTGCTGCTGCTTTGCTTTACTCGCTAGAGCTGAAGAGCTGTAGAGCTACGGGCGCCGCTCTAACGGACGGCGGTTGGCTGGTGCGCATTGTTCTTCGTTTCGGGGACGTGAGATCCTGGCGAACCCAGAGGCGCAGGCGCAGGAAGTTGCGGCCATGTTTAGACCTTCGGTTTGCAGCGGTTACGGCGTCCGTTGAGCGACTGGTGGCGACAACAGAGAGAGATACACAGAGAGAGAGAGAGCGACAACGCGCCGTGGCATCGCGGGTATGAGATCGTAAGTGACGCGCATGGGACGCGCGCGGCACTCGACACGAAACGAACGACGCCGCTCTCACATCAGATCATGTGTGATCGTCCCGGTCGAGTCGATGCACCCGAAGACGCGTCCGGTTCGGTAACTTCGGTTCGGGTTGGGTTCGGTTGGGTCGCGTACGTGCGTGTGTGGGCGGGCTCTGATTTAGTCTCCCATTTCGAGCTTCTGTCTCCACGTGTTTGTGTTATTCTTGTGGGAGTCAGTGGTCTCGCTTGACTGACAGGGCGTTTGAACTTGAGCATGGACCAATCAAACCCCTCCCAACGTAGAATAACGACCAATCCGCGGCCCCGTTCGGTGGATTCCCGCTGCCATCGCCGTTCTGTTCCGTGGTCATCACGCCAAGCGCCCCCGAGTGCACGCGGCGCGGAGCATGGACATGTCGATGGCGTTCTTCCCGTCCCCGTTCGCGCCCCCGGCCGCGATCTCCTCTCCCTCCATCTCCTCCATCTCCTCGTCGACGTCCTCGTCGTCCCCCGCGTTCCCCGTCGACAGCGACGCCGACAGCGTCGGCGCCTCCGCGCTCTCGCTCGCGATGCCCTCGTCCTCGTCGTCGCCGTCGTCGCCCGCCGCGGCGTCTGCGGGCTCTGCGTCGCTGCTGATCCACGGGATGAGCGACTTTGGCGCCTTCATGACGCCTGCGGGGCACTCGGCAGGCGCTGGTGGTGCGCCGGGGACCTCCATGGGCGACGAGATCCCGCCCGGCGCGTTCCTCGATGAGCTGCTGGACGCCGACGAGTTTGCGGGTCACCCGTCGTTCGGCGCTGCGTCGATGCTCATGCCCCAGGCGCCGGTGCCTCCGATGCACGACCCGTCGTCCTCCTCCTCGGGGCTCTCTGCCGCGAGGCTCTCGCAGCTCGAAGACAACTACGAGCGCAAGAAGAAGCGCGCCAAGATCAACCGCCGCGACCTGAACTCGCGGTTCCAGGAGCTCATGGAGGTGCTGCATCTGCGCGAGGACCGCAAGCTCAACCGCGCCAAGATCCTCGAGCGCGCCATCGAGCACATCCACGAGCTCACGGACGAGCTGCATCGCGTCAAGGCGCAGCTCGGCAGCCAGACCAACGGCAGCCGCAACCCAACCGCAGCAGCCGCGACGACAACAGCGGTGGCGTCGATGGCTCGCCGCGCGTCGGCTCCCTCCGGCGCCCCGCAGATGCAGGCGCCGCCGATGCCGCTGCCTCCATGGCAGCGACGCCCGAGTCCGCACGCGCTCCCGACGCCTCCCGCGCCCGTGATGTGGATGCCGTGCCCCGTGATCCCGACCGCGAGTCCGCACGTGCCGATGCAGCGTCCTCGCGCGGTCTCAGCGACCGCGGCGCTGGTGTACGCCCCTGGCGCGATGTCGGCCTTGACGCACACGACGAACGTTCGTTCGTCTCCGTCCCGAGTGCCAACGTCGCAATCAGAGTCGCCGTCGCCGTCGCCGTCCGAGTCGACTGCGCTCGTGCCGCGACGCTCGGGACTCAAGCGCGGACGCGAGAGCCCGCAGTCCCGGGAACACGTCTTTATCTGGGTCGTGCAGGAGGTCCCGACGCTGCTCGAGCTCTGCGACGCCTGGAGTCTGACGGCACTTCTGGCCACGAGCCGCGACGTACGGGGCTCGCTCGCGGTCGTCAAGCGACTGCCGACGCTGTGGCGGCAGCTCTGCCTGCGTCGCTGGCGCGTGGACCTGCCAGTGGACGGCGGTGCGTCCGACGCGGCGGCGGCGTACAGCCATCGCTGGCTAGACTGGCACCGCCGCAACCAGCTGCCGCAGGGCATCGCGTCGGCGTCGGTGCTGCCGTTCGCGTCGGGCCGTCGCGCGGGCGTCTCGCTGTGGGCGGCGCTGGTGCGACGCTCCAACGGCCGCACGACGCGCACGGTGCTGGTCGACGGCCGCGCCGTCGTCCGCCAGGTCGTGGAGCTGCACGTCGTCGTGCAGAACGTGCATCCCGTGGCGACAGTTCGACTGAGCGACGACGTCGTCGTACGCTCGGTGGACGGCGCGGCGTTCGGCTTGATCTCGAGCGACGCCCGAGCGCACCTGACGTCCGCGGTGCTGTCGCTTAACGGCGCGAGCGTGGCGCCATCGCTGCGCGTCGCGGACGTGACGCTGCGCCACAACGACTGCTGCGTGCTCAGCGTCTTCGTCGACTGCGACGGACTCGACCTCGAGGACCAGTTTCTCCAGCGGTGCGTTTCCCTCCTAGTTCACTGTTCTTTGGTCTTTGTTCCTCACGCGTTGCTATTGTTCTCTGTTCTTCTTTAGTGTGCTCTCGGTGTCGCTGCGCTGCGATGCGTCGACGCTCACGTCTCCTCTCGAGCTCAGCGCCGCGACGTTCGGCGCGTTCCCGACGACGCTCAAGCTCTAGGCTTCCGTCGTCGCCGTGTCGTCTGTGCGTTGTGTTGGTTTTGTCGCCGTGCGGTGTCGGTCGGTCCCGGGCGCCGCCGCGTGGCCACGTCGTCAGGAGTGGGGCAATGGATGGTGGTTTTGTGGTCCCCGCATGCTTCCTCATCTTGCACGGCACGCGCGCTTCCTCTGCGCGTGCTCTGCGTTACGTCCTCGCTCGTCTGCTGTCGGCGGCGTGCCCACGCGGTCCGGTCGTCTCCTGCGATCCGATCGGCCGCTTGGCTCTGCCTGCGCACGCACTCTATCTCATTCAGACCTGTGCTGTCTGTCTTCTCCTTCTTTCTCCCACCCTCGCTCCAAACAGTTTTGCCATTCATTCATTCACTCATTCACTCACTCAGTCCGTCAGTCGTTTGATTCTCTACCTTTCTTCCTTGCTTAGGACGGCTCAAAGCGATAGCACCGCGCGTCGTCACGGCGGTTGAGACAGTATTTCTTGACGTACGCGCGCCGCTCGTCGTCGTCCAAGTAGAGGAACACGTGGGCGTTGCGCTCGTCCACGAGGAACCGCTTGACGTCGATCCGGTCCTCGAACGTGAGCCCCAGCAGTGGAACATACGCGAGCGCTTGCTCGTAGACGCTCGGCCGCGTGGCAGTCGTGGGCGATCGCAGTCGTGATGACGATGGCGACGAGGAGGATGACGTTGGTGGTGGCGGTGGTAGTGCATCGCTTGTCGCCGTCGCTCGGCGTCCGATTGGGTATGGCGGCGCGCGGGTGACGCGAGGAAGGCGACGCTGTGGCAGACGAGCGAGCAGCACCTGCCGCTTGCGGGTGGGCGGCGGAGGGATGACGCTGGACAGCGCTGCCGCCGCCACGGATCGGATCGAGTCTCTTGGTGACTGGGGCTCTGGCTGTGGCTCTGGTTCTCTGGCTGGCGATGGCGACGGCGACTGCGGAGGCGTCGACTCCCGACCCGTGTTGTCTTCCGCCTCGGAATGCACCTGCACAGCTGTGCTGCTGCCATTGCTGCTGCCATTGCTGCTGCTAGTAGTGGATGCGCTTGTATGACTGTCGCTTGTCGTCGTGGCGGTCGCAGTGTCCTCGTGGTGATCACGCAGCTCATCGTCGCTGCCAAAGAGCTGCAGACACGCGGCCATGTCGTCGTAAAACTCGAAGCGGTGGAGCCGCCACTTGCGCAGCGCGGGTCGCTGCTGCTCGAGCGCGTCCCATGCGGCGTCTGAGAGCTCGCCATCGGGCTGCTGCCGCGCGGCGAGCACGACGTCATGGTACTCGCGGCACTGCGTGCGGAGAATCGCGAGTCGGTTCTGCAGGATCTTGACGTTGTCCACAGGATCGAGCGCCACGCGGTTGTACGCCTCGGCGATGCCGTCCCACTCGCGCGACGTGATGTAGCGCGCAGTGTCGCTCTTGCGCGCGAGCGTCTCCGTCACGAGCGCGATGAGCAAGCGGGTCTTCTCGGGCGTGTTCCATGCGTACCTCATGGTCATCACGACCGCCGAAGGGAATGACGACCGTAACCGGCGGGTTATGGTTCGTGTGTGGACCACGCCATAGAACCACGGCACAAGATTCATCCAGTGGCGTTGACATGCATGTGAAGCTAAACGATGACTACGACGCAATCCCATCCCTCCTTCCGACCCGACATGGAGCTGCTGTATGCGAGAGCGAGCACTAGCTAGCTTGTCACAGCGCTTGGTTGCCAGCGTCCGTGGCGGTCGCGCAAGCCAAAGCAGTAGCGAGAGAGGAACGCGCGCTGCTCGTCCTCCGTCATGTGCAGGAACGCCTTGAGGTGCTGCTCGTTCAACAGGAACAGCTTGGCGTCGACGCTGTCGTCGACCGGCAGTTTGAGGCGCGCGATCAGGTGCTGCGCCTTCTCGTAGCTTGTCTCGGGCGCTCGCTTCTCCGTCAGCTCGCTCATGCTCACAGCGACGACGCCGCCGCGCCGAGCACGGAAGACTCCCTCGGGTGGCACCCCCTCGGCCGCGCGCTTCCGAGGTCCAGTCAGTCGCACAGTGTTCTTGGCGCGCTCGGGCGCCGCTGGGTCCTTGTCCTTGACTGAAGGCGTCTCCTTGCGCGCAGGCGTAACCACTGCAGTCGTCGGAGGCGCCGTTGGCTCCTTGCTGCTGGTGGTGGTGCTGCTGGTGCTGGTGCTAGCGATGGTGCTGCTCGTTGGAGCGGAAGCAGGAGTCGAGGCGGCGGCAGCCGCAGCCGCCGCGGCGGAGGACGACATGCGCGTTGTTCGCTCCGAGGCTTGCGACGGCGCGGCCGTCTCGCCGTCGGCGCCCTCGTCCTTGACGCCGTTCTCGTCCGTGCCCGTGAGCGTGAAGTATTCGGTCATGGGCTCGTTGAACTCAAAGTCGCTGAAGCGCCACTTCTGGGTCTCGGGGTGCTTCTCCACGAGCTTGGTCCACGCGTCGTCATCGAGCGTGTTCTCGGGCGCCGCGCGCCGCGCCTCGACGATCTTCTGGAAGTCCTTGTACTGGATCTTGAGCAGCGCCAAGCGGTTCTTGAGCGTGAACACGTTGGCGACCGGTTGCTCCGGCATCTGCTCGTTGAACTTGGCGAAGACCGTCTCCCAGTCGGAGCCGTTCACGTAGCGGCGCTCGCCCGAGTTCTGCTTGGTCTCGAGCACGTCGCAGAGGATGCGCAGCAGACACATCGTCTTCTCGCGCACGTCCCAACTGTAGCGGGACATGCGGACGCGCTTCGAGGTCGGCGGCATGTTGTTGACGCGCGCTTTGATGCTCATCGCACGCGGGTCGCGGGTCTCGTTTCCCCCCTCGCGCCAACGTTGGAACGTGGTTCGACAGTGCCAGAACACGGTGACCCAATTTGCCCATAGTCGTGACATGACGCCATACCTTGTTTTGTCACAACTGTACGTACCCTTGTAACCTTTATTTGATGTGTACCACCTTAAATCGGTCTTCACGAGGACCACTCGTCCTCGCGCGGGAACTCGGCATCATGGCGGGGAAAAAAGGCCTCATCGTCAGCATCAGAAACCCGAACGACAGACAGCCCAACGCCATGGACATCAACGTCGTACGGCACGTGCAGCGCATGCAGCTTGGGCCGCACGGCCGCAGCAGCCACAGCGTCAACCATGGAGCTCAGCGTCGAGTGCGGCCGCGTGCGGGTGCCAGCGACTGCACGTCGCTGCGCCACGTGATGGCGCGCGCGTTCCGGTGCGACGACCGCGCGACGTTCGTGTTGCACCCGGACGCCGCGCAGCCCATTCCTGCGTTTCAGCTGGCGTTCGCCCACCGCAGTGGACGCCTGGTGGCTGTGGATGAGGACGGCACCGTGTCCATCGTCCACACGGACCGCCGTCCCAGTGCCACCCCGTCGTCCCGCGTCGCTGTCTATGGTACGTGTTTAATTTTTTTTTATCTTTGTGGATGTATAGAGAGCTCACCGATCAATGGCAAATGCAGAGCAAGCCCATCAGCAGTGGCGAGCGCATGAGAACGCCATCTTCGACGTCGTGTGGACAGCGGACGACGCCCGCGTCGTCACCGCCGCCGGCGACCTGCAGGTCTGCGGCTGGGACGTCGAGACGCAAGCCAAGGCCTTCTCGCTGACCAGCCACAGCATGAGCGTCAAGTGTGTGCGCCAGCACCCGACGAGCGACTGGCTCTTCGCCTCGGGCGCGCGCGACGGCCACGTCATGCTGTGGGACATTCGCGCGGCGCACGACAAACCCGTCGCGCAGCTGCCGCACGTGCACGCCGTCGACGCCAACGCAGGCTCGTCGTCGCTGTCGTCCTCAGCGTCCACATCGTCATCCTCTGCGAGCTTCTTGTCGCCGATGGGCAGCCGCAAGCGCCGTCGGACGACGGTCAACGCGACGCCACGCAGCGTCACGTGCGTCGAGTTTACTGGCGCTGGCCACGAGATCATCACTGCAGGCGCCGTCGATGGGTACGTTGTGGAGCTGCTCCTTTTGGCCACGATGGTCGTTCTCCTGCTGACGTTGTGATGTTGTGGTGTTATTTAGTTTGGTCAAGTTCTGGGACGTCCGACGTGCATGTGCGAGTCGACCGACGGGACTGAAGGCGTCCGCAGCAGCAGCATCGACCCCTCGACCAGTGCGCGTGCTGTCGTGTTCATCCCGTGAAGGCACTCAGCGCGGCATCTCATCACTCGCTCTCGACGCCACGCGGACGCGGCTGCTTGTGAATGTGCTGAATGACGAGCTCCGAGTCTATGACATCGGAGCGTCTGCAGTCGACGCGGCTCCGCTGCCTCAATTGCGATGTGAAGGACACGTCGCCAACTCCTTTTACGGTGCGTTTGTCGATCATCAAGCTGGGACTCGATCCATCGTTGTTGTGTGCTGACGAGTTGATGATGTGCAGTTAAATCGTGCTTCAGCCCCGACGGAGACTTTATCACTAGCGGATCGGGTGACGGCATCGTGTATCTGTGGGACGCGGCGACCCGACACAGCACACGGGACGTGCGAACGCCAGTGCTGGCACTCAAGGCACACGCATGCGAGGCGAATGGCGTCGCGTGGCATCGGAGCGACTTCACGCGCCTCGCGACATGCTCCGACGATGGTACCGTGCGACTGTGGACCCCAGACCGTCGCCGCGAGCAGCGAGTGTCAGTTTCAGACGCTGGTGCCAACGCCGAGTCCTTCCATCTTCGCCGAAAGCTAAAGGGAGGATGGGACAACTGGGATGCGTTCGCGAAGCAAGACACCGGATTCGCGTACATGGTGCAGGACCTCGAAGCTCCCGTTGAATTGCCTGAGCCAGAGACAAAGGCCGTCGCTGCATCGCCTCCCGTGATCCGTCGCAATCCTGTGGCGATGGCAGGTCTCACGTGTCTGACGCAGCGACGTGCTGCAGCTCCGGTCGCGGCCAAGCGCAAGACAACGCGGAAGATCCAGTTCAGTCAGACCAAGATCTCCAAGCCACGGACTGTGCCACAGACGCTTTTGGACTTTTGGAAACGATGAGCGTCGCTGTTTGAATGGATAATTCGTTTGGGATCCTTGTTGCGAGCCGCTCTCTGTCGTGGTTTCTAGCACTCGACTCTACAGCACGTCGTCGCGGAACGCGTCGTCGATCGTCTTGATCAGGAGATCAATGTCCTCCTTGTTCACGACCAGCGGAGGGCACATGCGAATCGTCCTACACAAATACACAGAGGAGACGTCAGTATCTGCTGCTGGTCTCACAAGAACTCATTCGACGTTGACTCACTTTTCGCCACCCGAGATGATCATCACGCGCTTGCTGAGCGCGTACTTGATAAGCGGTGCGACTGGCTTGGTGCACTCAAAGCCGATAAAGAGGCCACCAGGACCGATCGGCACGCGCACCTCCTTGACCTTGTCGGGGTACTTGTCCTGCAGGTTACGCAGCCCCTCGGCGAGCAGCTTGCCGTTTTTCTGCACCGCCTCCAGGAAGGACGGCGCCATGATCTTCTCGAGCACAGTGTTGGCGACCGAGCAGATCAGCGGGTTACCGCCAAACGTCGTGCCGTGCGCGCCAGGGTTCACGGACGCAGCGACCTTGTTGACCGTGAGCACGGCACCGATGGGCAGCCCGCCGGCGAGGGGCTTGGCGAGCGTCATGATGTCGGGGGTAACGTCATAGTTCTGGTGCGCGAAGAGCTTGCCCGTGCGTCCGAGGCCGCACTGCACCTCGTCCACGATGAGCAGCGCGTTGTGCTTGTCACACAGGCGGCGCAACTCGCGCATGAACTCGGGCTTTGCGGGGTTCACGCCGCCCTCGCCCTGGATCGGCTCGAGGAAGACGCCAGCCGTGCGGTCCGAGATGTGCTGCTTCACGTCCTCAATGTTGTTGAACTCGGCGTGGTGCACGCCGGGCACGAGCGGCAGAAACGGCTCGCGGATCACGGGCTTGTACGTGAGCGACAGTGACGCGCCAGTGCGGCCGTGGAAGCCGCCCTTGAACGAGATGAACTCGGTCTTCTTGCCCTCGAGCGGCCTAGATACACAGCGAGACCATGAATGGGTCGATCAACAGCCTGATGGTCTAACCAGAATGTATGGGTATGACGTACGTGCCCTCGGTCATGCGGCGCGCGTACAGCCGCGCAAACTTGAACGCGCCTTCGTTGGCCTCCGTGCCCGAGTTACAGAAGAACACCTTGTCGAAGCACGAGTTGTCCACGAGCGTCTTGGCGAGGCGCAGCGGCGACTCGGTGTGGTACAGGTTGCTCGTGTGGCAGACACCCTGCTCTCCAAACCACAGTGCGTTAGTCGTCGTCGTCGCTCCGATCAGCACAAGAAAACAAAAAAAAAAAACGAACAGTTAGACTGGTCTTACCTTGCCAGCGGCGACGAGCGCATTGAACCAGTCGGGATCCGAGTGTCCGAGACCCGAGACAGCGATGCCGGCGCAGAAGTCCAGGTACTTGTTGCCCTGCGCGTCGAACAGATACTGCCCTTCGCCATGCGTGAACAAGAGTCCAGGCTGGCCACGCACGCCGTCGGCGTTGTAGGTGCCGATGAGGTACTTCTTCTCCTGCTCTTCCGGCACGAACGGCTGCTGCATCGTCGCGAGTGCACGCGTCTGCGAGCGTGCCGCCGCAGCAGCCATGGAGCGTGAGGACACACGAGCAAGCCACATCGTCTGGAGCTTGGTGGGAGGTCGATCCGAGTGTGAGGGAGGGAGAAGCGAGAGAGAGAGAGAGAGCGCCACGCACGCACGCCAGCACAGCCGCAGCTCTGTGGGTGCCACCGGTCGTTGGTGTTTGCGCTGTTTGTTTGTGTGAGAGAGTCTGTGTCTGTTTGCTGTTGCGTTCCGTTCGGGTGCGCAGTGCACCGCTAAGGTCAGCAAGAACCTCTCAAATCCGATGCTCAACACGCCAACTTCAAGTGGGCCGATGTGGCCCACACCATATGTCTCTCGTCCACATGGTCCGTTCGGTTTTTTCTTGTGGATCCCAAAGATCCCGAAACGAAAAGTGACATGGATGGAATTGACTTTATGGGAAACATGCACTGCGGTATACTCTTTGTCTATGGCTTTGGCGACGCAACAGGCGCTTTCAAGTGAATCGCGTGATGCGGGTCACCAGCGTAGGTAGTATCTCCTAGTTAGTACTCCAGCGTGAGATCCTTTTGATGCGGGGAGTCCGCGATCTCGAAGTACTGGTGGTGGTACGGATGACGCTCGATCCACTTCTGGCAGATGTACCCGAAGATGAGCGCCGAGACATTGAGCGCGAAGCTGACGGTTGACTTGGTGAGCTCATTCAGCATGATAAACACGCCGACAGTGAACGGCAGCACCATGACGATCGCGAGCGCGCGGTCCGAGAGGTTCACCTTGTACGGACGCTCGATCTCGGGGTGCGAGAAGCGCATCTTGACAGCGGCGCACATCTCGACCAGCGACGACAGCGCCGAGAAGAAGTTGTCGACACCAACAATCGTCGTGAAGTCGAAGAGACCCATGAACACGATGATCACAAACGACAGCGCAATGGCGCGTCGCGGGACACCAGTGTCGGGGTCTCGCCTGAGTTACAGCATCAGGATTATCAGCTGCAACCTCTCAACGTAAGTGCCGAGTAATCGGAGCGTACCGAGAGAAGAGAGGGGGTGCGAGACCAGAGTCAGCCATACCAGCGAGCTGGTACGCGTCCTTAGCCATCTCAGCCACGTAGAGACCGAGGTTGCCGAAGAGCGACGAGACCAGAACCCAGACACACAGCCACGTGCCTCCGAGTGCCTGGGCAATGACCGAGTAGGAGCCATCGACCCAAGACGTGTAGTGCGGCTTGTCGGCTCCCGAGATCGCGAAGAATGGCACGATGTACCTAAGTGCACAAATAGTCACCCCGTCAGTCATATGTGCTGGCATCGGCAAAACACAAGACTCACGTAATCGCAATCATTATGACAGTCAAGATCATGGCTTTCGGGTACGTCGACTTGGGATTCTGGATCTCACCAGCGTAGGCGCCGGCAGCGTCGAAGCCACTGTAGTTCCAGTAAAGCGTACTCAATAGCGTCGCCCAGTCACGCTACACGCCACGCAAGCGTCCGTCAGATTCAGATATGCACCGCCCGCGAGCAGACTAAAACGTACATCTTCGCGGATCTCAAACCAGTTCGAGGGTTTGACTTGAGGAAGCGCCAGCGCAACCATGACGGCGAACGGCAGGAAGATCATGATCCCCATCACGAGCAACGTGTTGCCGACAAGCTTGAGGCTCGTGAGCGTCGGCAGCATGAAGAGCACGGCAAAGAAGGCGCGCGCGAGAAACACGTTGAGCGACACGCTGTTGAATGCCGCATCGTCGTCGTCTCCGCCCACTGCGCTCGAGAGATCACCTGCGTACAGCGCCAGAATGGTGTCCACGATGAGACACGGGTAGATTGCGTTGTCGATGACGCCGGCGACCCAGGACCAGAAGCCGACTTGGAAGCCCATGGGTCGGCCAAACGCCACGCCGACCCACTTGCAAAAGCTGCCGTCGGTCGGGAACGCAGTGAAGAGCTCCGCGAACGTGAGCGCGAGTGGGAGACACCAGATCCATGGGAAGATGATGACAGCGACGATGCCCACGAACGGGCCGCACGACGCCATCACAGGCTCGCTGCCCCAAGGGCCTCCGCTCACATTGAAGTACGTGATGAGCGCCACCGCCATGATCCCGAGCTTGCGCCTCGAATGAGCCCCCGGCATGGTTCTATCTGTGTTGCTCTTTGCTCTCGTCGAGAGCGATGTTCTTTCGGTTCTTGTTCTTTGTTCTTTGCGCTATCGAGGCGTCGAGCGAGCTTGAGACAGCGAGCGGGGGTGGGGAGTCGCAAGCGAAGCAGGCAGGCGGGGGAAACGGAGAGCTTTTCGTGTCGAGTCGGGGGAGAGGAGTCGTTGGGCGCCGTCGTGTAGTCGTCCGTGGAGAAGTCTCACCAGCAGTGGCGCATGTTGCGGCGGCGTCGTTCGTCCTCTTCCGTGTGTTTTGTTCTGGTGCAATTTATTGGTGAGTTGGTTTCCGACCCCACCAGCATCTGAGAGATCGTCACGCGAACCTAAAGAATCGAACTTAAGCACCGTCTCTGTTCTGTGTGTGCACCACACGGAACGTGCCGAGAACCAAGCTCAGAAACTAAGCTAAGCTATCTAGCCGTCTTCAAGTTTACCCTAAGTGAACTGCTTTCAAATCTTTTGCGTGTCGCGCACACAAGTTAACCCACACACAGACGATGTGTGGGTTAACTTCAAATCTCTCTTGGCGCCATGTACCATCATTCTGCTGCAGCATGGTGCAGAATTTCTGCATCGACTTCAACACGCACCAGAGATGATGTCGTGTTGTGAGTCGCCGTCGGATGAATGCAGTCGCTCCGCGCCTCCTCTGCTCATGCGAGATTCTCTTCCTGGACGATTTTTGCCTCATGAGTAATCACACGACGCGTCGCCACTTGATGGCTGAATGGTCTTCTTCTTCGTCGTCTTCATGGAGCCTCCCTCTCACTCGTTCTCCACCGACAGAGAGATAGACCACGTGCTCATTCTCCAATTTGCCAGCGCTTCTTCTCTTCGCTTCAACACCATGGTCAACAACTCCCCGCAAGACGAGCTCGTGGTCGGCGTGCTGCTCTACGACAACTGCATGATGCTCGACCTCGTCGGACCGACGACGTACCTCGAGCTGCTCGGGCTCATCGGCGTCAAGGTGCGCTTCCTCACGATCTCCTACAAGACCGGTCACGTGCAGGAGAGCCACCTCGTGCCGCTCGTGGCCACGACGCACTTCAAGGATGCCCCGACCAAGCTTGACATCCTCGTCATTCCTGGCGCCAAGGACACGACCGAGGTCGAAGCCAACGAGGAGTACATTGCGTACGTCCGTGAGGCGGCGGCTAACGCAACGTTCGTGCTCTCGGTCTGCACGGGCGCCACGCTACTTGCGTCCGCTGGAGCGCTCGACGGTCGCCGCGCAACGACTAACAAGATGGCGTTCCGCCACGTGGCTGCCAAGTACCCTGACGTCCAGTGGGTCCAGCGTGCGCGCTGGGTCGTGGACGGAGAGAAGTGGTGGACCAGCTCCGGTGTCGCTGCGGGGCTCGACATGGGACACGCGTTCATTGCGGCGCGGTACGGCCGCGAGGTCGCCGATGCCATGGCGCGCGTAATTGAGATCGTCCCGAACACGGACGCGGACGAAGATCCGTTCGCGTCCTGCGTGGATGACAAGCAGTTTTTCACGGAGCTTCTCGCCAAGCACCAGGCAAAGTGAGACATAGAGATTACTCGTCAAGAATACACGTTGTGTTTGACGATTACTTGCGATAGCGTGGCTGGCGGGTGACGGCGTCCTGTGCAGCGCTGATGAGTCGATCGAACTCGGTCTTGAAGACGTTGGGCGAGTCGAAGCTCGTCGACACGACACGGAGATTGGTCGGCAGCCGGAGCTTGGCCACTTTCTTGGCGTTGGTGCCGCCACTCGAGTGCTCAAACACGAGACATTGCGCAGGGTCCATCCCTGCATTCTGAATGAACCACTCGTACCTACACAGTAGTTGATGAGTAGTTCTTACAATAGCAGAGAGAGAGAGAGAGAGAGAGAGAGAGAGAGAGAGAGAGAGAGACCGTACCAGAGCATCGCCTCGCTCTCATGGACGTGAGACTCGGGATTGTAGACCAGGATGACACCGTGTGCGTCCTTGGTCACTGCAGGCCAGCACGCCTCATAGCTGCAGAACAATCATCTTGTGAGAGCGAGTCACAACGACTCGACCTTGAGGGACGTACACTTGATCTCCTGAAACGTCCCAGAGCTCCACGTTCGTCTTGTTTTTCTCGAGCTCGAGGATTCTGGTAGTCGACAGAATAGACATTGCTCTTGAGAGAGATCATGAGAGAAAGAAGGAAGAAGTAGAGCGAGGCGCACCGAACGCCGATGGTCGGTTGGTATTTCTCGGGACCTCCCAGGCGATCAGTCTGCTCACACAGAAAGTTGGCGATCTGCAACGCACACCCACACACAATGTAAGACCACAAGGCTACAGAGACAGGAGGGAAGAGATTGCTCTACCGTCGTCTTGCCAGCCTCTTTCGGGCCGACGATCAGCAGCTTGAGCGGCGGCGGCATCTTTGGCTCGCTTCACTTGCCAACGCAGAAAGGATCCTGAAGAACCCGAACGGTCTCCACGACGCTTCGTTCGTGTCTCACACGTCACACAAGTCATGTGGACTCGCATGGGTTCACGTGCCTTTGATTGGGTTTACTACTGTGCCACCATCAGCACTTCGGGCCTAATTCAAGTTAGGCGGTCTAACTTGGAGACTCAGTTAGACCGCCTCAGTCTGAGGTGAGACTCTGAAGAGTCTCACTTGCTGCTACTGTAGACTCTCATTTTCGAATTCCAACGTTCACGTTATTATACCCAGACCCAACTCAAAAATGCCCAGCGCCCTACGCGTCGTCATGATCTGCGGCCGCCTCGTGGCGCTGCTGCTGCTCGCTCTCTCCGTCGGCATCGACCGCTGGCGCAGCGCCGACGGTCTCTCGAACGAGGAGGTCGCGCCGGACGTCTTCTTCGAGCGCCTGACGGTCGGAATCTCGGTTACATGCGTGACGCTGCGCCGCTTCAGCCGCCGTGTGGGCGCATTCCAGGCCCACGAGATGTGCTACCGGTCGTTCCTGTATGAGAACCAGCTCCCGACCATCGCGCCAGACCTCGTCACGGGCCAGCAACTGGTCTTCAACCCCGTGTGCCAGGCCGACGCCGAGTGGACCGCTGAGAAGCTCGGTGTGCCACCGCGCGTTCCCATCGCTGCGCTCTGGGAGACGCAGTGCTACGTCCAATGCATCGCCGCGATCGGCGCCGTCTTCACGTTTAACTTTGGGCTCGTGGACTTGGTCATGTGCTGCTCCAAGGATGACACAGACATCGCGAGCGAGCACTGGCGATGGTCAGTCGCACTGCCGCTCGTGCCCGTCGTGGCGATCTCCATGCCGATCCTTGTGTGGACGTACGCGCTCGTTGACGCGGACAAGCACCTGATGGAGCCAGCGATCTCGTTGCGACTCGCGTACGTCGCAATGGGACTTCTCGTGTGGTGCTGGATCGCGGACGCAGCACTGCACTACGCGCGGTTCCTGCCGTCGTCCAAGCGAGTCGGCTACCGACAGATCGCTGACGTCTCTGAGCTCTAAGGCATCAGACTCTCCCCGAGGTCTGAGTCGGTCTGAGAAACACTTCCACTGCCTCATAAACGCACGAATGGAGCTGCCCCCATCATCGCCATCACCAGTATTCCGCTGCCGCGATGGCGAGGCCTGGGAAGGCTACCGCCCACGGCTGATGTTGGAGCTCGCGCTTCGAGCCGGCATCGGCTCCATTCTCTCGACGCCGCAGTGGTGGCGCCAGTGGCGCCCGACGCTTCCCACGAAGAGCTCGTCCGATGGCACCACAGCGGCCCACTCGGCGAGAGACCATCGGCTTGACGCGATCGCCGACGTCGTGCTCGACGATCGCGTGGAGATGATCACATTAGAATGGCGCTGTCGCTTTGGCGTCTGCTTCGCTGCCGACTGCAGGAAACTGCAGCTGCGGCACCTGGTCGGGTTCCCGTGGGGCGACGAAGAGGACACTGACGAGCGCCGAGCCGCCTTCTTCGACGTCGAGCGCACGACGATCGCCTACGAAATGGCGGTGCTCGACCAAATTCAGCCATGCACAGACGACCCAGCGCATGTAGTGGAGCTGCGTGCCACGCTGGCCTCGTGTCAGTTCTTCAGCGACGCTCGACTGCGAGCGCTTGTGGAGGAAATCGACTCGACAGCGTTTATCTACTGGTACTTTGCTGTGCTTGTGGTCGGCCGTGAGGTCAGATTCGTATGGCCAGACCACATAGATAGTCAAGATATGTGGCCATTAGAGGGAGGCGAGGCGGGAACTCGAGCTGCTCGGCTCATCTGCGCGGCGTCCAAGGGCAGCGTCACAAGAGATTCATTCGCGGCGCAATATCCAGACGCCGACGATCGTCCCGAAGCCATTGAGCTCCTGTGGTTCCACGTCGATCGTGCCGTGCGCCAGCTCGAGAGCGTCCGCGCGTGCGCTCGTTCGACGCTCGACAACTTCATCGACCGCCACGATCTGCTCAATCCGATGCGAGCAGCAGAGAGATTCGGATTCATCTCCCCAGGACCCGCGATGGAGACCTGGATGAGCGACTCGATCATCCCACCAGCGCTCCAGACCTTTTTCCAGCGCGCCATCGCGGAGCTAGAGAATGTCCCAGACGAGTTCAAAGACTGGCGCCCATGGTCCAATGGCCAGCTCCTCGACCTCGTGCACCCGTCGCTCTTTTGCTCCGTACTCGGGGAGACCAGGCGACTGCCACAGAATCAGCCGCTGTTTCAAGACAACGCATCGGCTGCCGAGTCAATGTATCGCTCGCTTTTCATGGGGTCGACTCCGGTTGTTAACCTATCAAGCCGTCGCTACCAGTGGATCCCGACCGACTTTCGCGTGGACGCCGACGGACGTGTCAAGATCTCGTCCTACATCAACAATCTCCATCCCGTCCACCACCGCGAGCTGTACGACGCCATTGAAAACATCTTTGAGCGGTTCGTACCGTTGTTCGACCGCGTCTTGTCGTCGTTAGCGAAGCCAACCGAACCAGAGCCGCTGTTGTTCCCCGACGCTCGAAACGATATCACGTTGGTTCCGTTGTTTCCCGAGCTTCCTCCTCGACTGACGCTCGAAGACGAAGCCGACGTGTCGTATACAATCAAGGGAACAACCGTGCAGGTGATCACCAAGATCTCTGCAATCTACTTGACGCCAGAAACCACGAGGTACCCGGGCGGTTCCTGGCACCTGCAAGGCAGCGAGAACGAACGGGTTGTCGCGACCGGACTGTACTTCTTTGACAGCGACAACGTCACGGACTCGACGCTATCGCTCCGCGTGTTGGCGCAGCAGCCAGACTTGGATGAGGACGACTTGCTCGGTGGAGTGGTGCTCTATGGGGAGCATTTGGTCTCCTTCATGCAGGAACTAGGTACCTTCACTGCGATCGAGGGCCGTTGCCTCGTGCTCCCCAGTATGTTCGAGCTCGAACTCGATCCCGTCGAGCTCGTGGACCGCTCAAGATGCGGTGTGCGCAAGCTCCTGACGTTCCTGGTCGTGGATCCGTCGCAGCAGCTCGCGTCGACATCCGTGATTCCGCCGCAGCAAGAACACTGGCGCCAAGAGATCCTTCAGGAGCTCAAGAAGACGCGACTGCCTGAAGGCGTGGTCCAAGGTCCGTTGGCAGAGATGCTGGGCTGCGGTATGCGCTGGACAGAGGCAGATCGCCACCGTCATGAAGACATGGAGCAGCGCGGCCTGGTGCGACCGGATCCGTGGGCGTTTTCACACGATGCGTGAAAAGTGAATTGTAGCAATCGTTGGTCGTGTTTGACGATCAAGAAACCCCCGAAGCTCCGTAGTGATGCCTCGTTTTTCTCGTGTTTGTCGCAGTCGAAAGGGTATTAAAAATCGAATGCATCTAGCTCAGAAAAAAAGGTTCATGCGACTTAGGTCCGGTCGTGTTCCGACTACGTGGGGGTTCACGTGGCTTTGATTGAGCACTGGCAGTCACTTCAACGACTATCTGGTGCGCTGGGGCCCCCTATGGGTGCGGTGGTGCGGGGGACGCACCAACACTTGGGTCCCAAGGGGTTCCCAACCCACCCACAGTCAGCCATTGAAGTAGCACACGTCAAAAAGAGGTTGGTGGAAGACTCTCACTTCGAATTCCAGCTTCCACGAGCCAAGTCCACCCCTCAAATGCCCAGCGTTTGCCGCCATGTCCAGGTTTCGGGCCGCATCGTTGCGCTGCTCCTGGTGGTTGTATCCGTCGCCTTCGACCGTTGGCGCAGTGCCGAGGGTCTCTCGAACGAGGAGGTCGCACCGGACGTCTTCTTCGAGCGCTTGTCGGTCGGAAACTCGGTCACATGCGTGACGCTGCGCCGCTTCAACCACCGTGGTGGCGCGTTCCAGACCCACGAGATGTGCTACCTGTCGTTCCTGAATGAGAACCAGCTCCCGTCCATCGAGCCGGACCTCGTCACGGGGCAGGAACGGGTCTTCAACCCCGTGTGCGAGGCCGACACCGAGTGGACCGCCGAGAATCTCGGTGTGCCGCCGCGCGTCCCCATCGCTGCGCTCTGGAAAACACAGTGCTCCGTCCGCACCATTGCGGTGCTTGGGATAGTCTTCGCTCTTCTCCTTGGAATCATTAGCTTGGTCATGTGCTGGTCCGAGCGCGACGCTGAAGTCTTGAGCAATAGCTGGTGGCTGTCGGTCGCACTGCCGCTCGCGCCCGTCGTGGCGATCTCCATGCCGATCCTTGTGTGGACGTACGCGCTCGTTGACGCGGGCAAGCACCTGATGGAGCCAGCGATCTCGTTGCGACTCGCGTGCGTGGCGATGGGACTTCTCGCGTGCTGCTGGATCGCGGACGCAGCACTGCACTACGCGCGGTTCCTGCCATCGTCCAAGCGAGTCGGCTACCAACAGCTCGCCAAAGTCTCAGAGCTTCCACATCGAGCGAGTCTGCAGAGGTCTCCGTCTGTCTGAGTATTACGTACCAGAGAGACTACTGAGCTCTTCAGGATCACCTTTGAGTGGCTTCGTTCGGGTATTCCCACGCTCTATTGGACTAACCGTTCGATTTCAACTGTTGAAATGCATGTTAATACATTTCGTCACACGTGAGCTCTGTGAAAAATGGATACCAAAGGAGCATTGACGTCGCAAGAGTGGAGTGAATGGCGACTCACCTCGCACTCACTGCGCAGCACCATTGACGAAGACGTGGCTGTTCCCACTGTCCTGTGCAGACGCCCAGGTCGCACAATGTCGCAGCCGTCGGTCGCATTGATGCCACGCGATCCAGCTCTCTCGCCGGCTGATTTGTCCGGCGCTTGGCAGCTCAATTGCTCGTGTAGCACGTTCAGAGCCGCGCCAAGCAGCCAGCGTCGCCACCACCGATAACACAAATCTCTCTCTCTCTCTCTCTCTCTCTCTCTCTCTCTCTCTCTCTCTCTCTCTCTCTCTCTCTCTCTCTCTCCACGCAAGCGCATTCTCCTTTTCTCCTTCCTTCTCCTTCCAGTCAAGATGCAGCGTCTCCAGCAGACTCTGGCGTTGCTGCTGCTCGTGCTCGCGTCCTCCGCCACCTCCATCGCTACCGCAGCTGCCGCGTCCGACGCCAGAGCACGCGCACACGCGCTCAACATCTCGGTGCCGTCGGGCGTCAGTCGTGCAGACGTCGTCTCGTATCCCGGCGCGAGCTTCGTCACCGTCCAGTTCGCCGACTTCCATCTCCCTCTCGGCGACGTCGTCGTCGTGCGCAGCCCCGACGCGACCCAGGGCCACGTGTACTCGGACACGGGTCGCGGCTCGCGCGGCGCGTTCTCGTCGTCGCCCATTCGCGGCGACTCGGCCGTCGTCGAGTACTTTGCGCTCAACACGACGGCCACGTCGGGCGTCAGCTACCGCCTCGTGGGCGCCACGCACGGCGCCGCCGCCGTCCCCGAGGCGATCTGCGGCCAGGATGACTCGCGCCCCGCGCGCTGCTACGCCGACTGGCCACTTGCGCCGCTCGCGTACAACCGCAGTCGCGCGGTCGCGCGGCTCCTGATCGAAGGCAGCCTGCACTGCACGGGCTGGCTCGTCGGCAGCGCGGGTCACCTGCTCACGAACCAGCACTGTGTGCCGACCGCGCTGCAGGCGGAGGACATCGAGATCGAGCTCGGCGCCGACGGAGCCGCGTGCGCCGACGCCTGCGACGCGCCGTTCGCGTGCGCGGGCACGTTGGTCGCCACGTCCGCGACGTTTGTCGCGAGCAACGAGGAGCTCGACTACGCGCTGCTGCAGCTGCAGCTACCGCTGCCGCCGACCATGGACGTCGCGGGCTTCGGGTTTCTGCAGGTGCGACGCAGCGGTCCGCAGGTCCACGAGCAGATCTACGTCCCGCAGCACCCGCTGGGCTGGGGACGCCGCATCGCCGCGCAACTGGACGGCGGTGCGCCCGCGGTCGTGACGTTCACCAACCGCTCGACGGTCTGCGGCCGCAACAGCGTCGGGTACATGGCCGACACGCAGGGCGGATCCTCGGGCGCGCCGGTCATCGCGGCGAGCGACAACCGCGTCGTCGCGCTGCACGCCTGCGGCTCCTGCGACAACCAGGCGATGGACATTCGCGACGTCGTCGCCGACATGGAGGCGCGCGGCATCGTCATCCCAGACATCGATTAAGGCGGAGGCGTCCGTCAATTAGTGTTTTCGTCTCCTTCCTCCTCCTCCTCCTCCTCCTCCTCCTCCTCCTCGACATTGTTGTCCGCGTCGTCCCCTTCCTCTCCCTCCTCGTCATATTCTCCCTCTTCCACTTCTTGATTGTCCTTCTTCTCCGCTTGCTCGGCCAGTTTCTCCGCGAGGAAGAAGACTGGCGACGCTGGCGAGAGCTCTCGGAAGTCGGGAAACGGTGTCACCTCTCTCGCCTGCTGTTGCTTCTCTTCCTTCGCAGACGATCGCCTTAGCGCCCACGCAGCACGCAGAAACACCGCCAGGTCGTCCCGCACGAGCGCCGCGTACCGCTTCTTCATGGCGTTCAGCAGACTCGTGCGCACCCACGGACGCGCCCACGCACGCACGACCGTGTGCAGCACCGTCACCAGCGCCTGGTGCCCGCGTCGACCGTCGCGGTAGTCGGTCTCCGTCGCTGCGTCCAGCAGTCTCGTCAGCGTGAACTGCACGGCGAAGACGAGCTGCTGCTCCACGGAGCCCGTGACCGCGCGACGCTGCTTTGCGGTCGCGATCGCCGTCGCCACCACGTCACGCACGCGCGGCTCCAGCAGCGCTGCCAGCTTGGTCGCGATGCTCGACGCGACCTCCGACGCGGCGATCGACAGCGAACTGCCTTCCGCACGCAGCACGTCGTCCAGCGCGTCGTGGAACCCAGAGACCGACGGCGCCGAGAGCTGTGCGTCCGCGAGCGCTGAGAGCCCGTGAACACCGCTGCGCAGCAGCTGCGCGTCCGTCGGAAACACGCGACGCAGCGTTGCCTCCAAGCTTTCTCCTGTCGTGTCATTCTTCTCCTCCTTGTGGTGATCCGCCGGGTTGCCGTCGTCGTCGGGGGGCGCAAACGCGATGCTCTGCAGGGCCTCGTTCGTGTTTGTGTCAATTGCGAGCGCGAACCGCAGCACGGCGAGCAGGTTGCTCGACCGGAATGGCGCGACGATCGCGCGGAGTCTTTCCTGCAGCTCAGCGGCGTCGCTGCGTAGCTGCCAGTGCAGCGAGCGCTTGACCTGCGACGCAAGGAACTCGCCATACTCCCGCGGGTTCTCTGCGATCGAGTCCTTCACCGACGCATCCAGTGCCAGCACGACTGCAGGCAGGCACCACGCGACCACGTTGCGCTCCACGCGCTGCCACGCGGTGCCCATCGAGCGCTGCATCTGCACCAGCAGCCTGTCGATCGGGTTCCCAGCGCCGGACGATGACGCTGCTGTCGTAGTCGAACCGGAGCGACCGCTGCCTTGCATCTTCTGCTGCTCTCGCCGCGAAGTTTGACACACCCAGCGGAGCTGCGCCTTCTTGAACGTGTTGACGACGAACGCGACCTCGTAGAGGCCGAGGTCCTTGGGCGCGGGCACCGTCACGCGGCCGGCGACGGGCTCCGCGTCCTGCGCCTCGACGAACGCGGTCGGCGGAATGTCGACGAGCGAGTGAAAGTCGTCCGTGTTCTTGGTCGAGTGGCTGCTGTTGCTGCTGCTATTGCCAGCGCGCAAGAACGCGATCATGCTGCGGGCCTTGGGGTTCGAGAGCACGCTGTACGGCAGACCGCGCAACCGAAACTCGACGCCCAGCGACTCGTGCTGCGCGATCGTCGCCTTGTCCGCGTACACGGCGCCCGAGACGTTGAACGTCACGATCGAGACGACGTCCGATGGAAAGCGCTCCATCACTTGGTAGTGGTCGCGGGCGAACGACGCACCAGCGTCGCCCTTGTCTTGCGGAGCGACGTCGCTCACGGCTTTGGACTTGGGTGGTTTCTTTTGTTGATTGTCGGCAGCCGTCGAGTCGCCCACCGGAGGAACGTACCGCAGGTAGTAAAACTCGACGTCGTGGAAGCCATTGGTCCACGGGAAGATACCGGCGTCGCTGCCCAGCACAAACTCCTCTTGTGGCTCTTGCGACGCAGGGCGAAAGCTCACGACGCCACGCACAACCTGCATACATACACAAGATGCACAATATCAGGGACCCCTCCAACCACCAGTGATTCAAGTTGTTTGGCCTACCGATCGGTCGTCGCTGCTGCGTTTCACAGGAGCCGTTGGCGTGATCTTCAAGTCGCCAGCAGAGCGTCGCAGCTCCGCATCGACGCGCTCCAAGAGCTGCTCCAGGTCTCCATCCCCACTTCTCTTTACCTGCCGCTCTTCTTCTTTCTCCATGAGCTGCTGGATCTGCTCAACCGCGCCACTCTGTCGCTCTCGGTCTTGTGCGTTGCGCTTCAACTGACTCGTCGACGACGAGAGACGCTTGGAAACCTGCTGCGCCATCGCGCAAAGCCGTCGCCGCTGCATGGCGTGCGGGTCGACGGCGCTGTTGCCGGCTCCAGCGACCGGTGGCGTCCACCCGAACGGCTCGATGCGAGCTGCCTGCACGCGACGCAGGCAGAGGCACTCGCTCATCGTCGGCGGCTCGAGCTCGCGACCGGGACGCACCGAGAACATGCCGATGGCGTCGAGCGCGTGGAAGCGCTGCGTGGCGTTGACCTGCCACGCGACCGAGATGGCGCAGCGCTCGTCCGGCACGTCCTCGTTGTCCACGTACAGCGTCGCGGGCGTCGCGTGCAGCGCGATCAGTTGCTTCTTGATGGCGCTGCTGCCACTGTGGCCCATGCGCAGCAGCTCGTCGTCCTCAGGGACCGCGTCCGGCGCCTCAACGTGGTCGCTCACGAGCGCTCGCGCCTGCTCCAGCACGTCGAGCAGCGACGGCACGAGCGTCACGAGCGACGACACGGCGACGCAGACGCGCTGGTGCTCGGACGCCGCCACGAGCTGCACGAGCACGACGCACGCGACCTCGATCATCGCGCAGCTCCACTTGACGAGACCGACGGGAAAGCGCGAGCCCCAGAGCACCGCTGACCACTGGCTGCTCTGGTCGCGACTGTCGCTCGCGACCGCACGGAAGAACGCGCGATTCACAAAGTACGCGAGCACGGGCGAGCGGTTCGCGGCCTCGGCGACGTACCCGACGACCGTGAGCCGCGGGACGCTCATCCAGAGCAGACTCGTGAGCTTGCCCTGCACCGCCATCACGCGCAGCTGCTTGGCTTCGGCGCTCGGCTCGAGCTCGAACGACCGCTCGCCGCGCGCAGCGACCTGCAGCAGGCGCCAGGGCGTCTCGGCCCACAGCCCGAGCGTCACATGGACGACGGTGATCGCGGGCTGCAGCACCAGCACTCGAACGTAATCGACGGCTGAGCGCAAGGCCGCACGCCAGCTCTCGTGCCAGAGGCGTCCAACGCCCAGCGCCACGACGGGGTACAGCAGCGTGCCGAGCATCTGCCACCAGTAGAAGAGGAGCAAGCGCACAAGCTGCCCGAAAAAGCCGTAGCGCTCCTGCCGCTCGGCGAAGGGCGCGAGCGTCGCACCAGGGCGACAGCTTCCGCACCACCACTTGCGCTGCTTGGAAGACTCGGGTTTCGAGGCGTCAACGCGCGCCAGCAGACGCAGCACGAGCAGCGGGAACAGCACAAACAGCAGCGCGACGATCGCGACGAGCGACGCCGAGCCGACGCAGTAGTTGAGCATCACGAGCGCGTCGTCCGGACACGTGGGCGTCACGCTCGTCGAGAGCTTGAACTCGTACCATGTCGTCGACCAGGATTTGTGCAGTCGCGCGCCGACGCGAAGCCACGTCCCGCCGATAAACACGGCGCACGTCTTGGTGAGCAGCTCGACGGGCGTCTCGAGCACCGAGCTCGCGGCCTCGAGCAGTCGCCGCTGCTCGCGCTTGAGTCGGAACGGCAGGAAGCGGTGCAACTTGGTCACCTGCAGCAGCAGATCTTCGCGGACGACGACGAAGAGCACCCAGGTCGCGAGCAGCAGCAGCGCGAGCGTCGCGGCAAGCATCCACCCCGAGACACACGCGCTGTCGAGCGAGAACACGGCGAGTCGCTCGAGCAGTTGGTTGAGGACGCGCTCAAAGAGGTCGTGGATGCGGCCGAGCGCGACGCCGACGTCGCCAAACAGCGTGTGCAGCTCTGCGCGCACGTTCGCCGTCAATCGCCTGACGTCGACGCTCGGGAACGACCCGGCGAGCACCGAGATGTTGAACGACAGCGACACGAGCGAGAGAAAGTAGCGCAGCAGAAAGAGCGACGTCAGGAACACGAGCTTGGGCAGCAGCCGTCGACGAGCGTCGGTGGCGGCGTTGGCTGGTAGCGGCGCCACAGGAGCAGAGACAGCAGCCGCGTGTGGCTCCGCGCCAGACTTGCTCTTGCTCTTGTGGTGAATGTCAATCGTTGGCAATTCAGCTGATGGCGAGGGCGCTCTGTCGACGACCTGGAACGGTCCAAAGCGCCCAATCTCTCGGTTCATCACAGCCGCAGCAGTCGTGCCATCGCCGTGCTCTTGGGGTGGACGCACGAGGCAGATCGCCGTGTAGAGTCCTGCGTGTCGCGTCTCGGCACTGGCACCGAGACGCACCGAGAGCTCGACGCCCGTGGTCGCCGCTTCGTGCGTCGAGACGTCACGAACGACGGCGACGCGCTGCAGCAGTCGCCACGAGAACGCGCGCGCGCGCAGTTGACGCACCGCCTCCATCGCAAACAGCGGCGCCAGCGTCGCGTCCTCGAGTGTCGCGACGGCGTCCTCGAGCGCCCACCCAACGACCAGCGAGAAGTAGCGGCGCACCGACGCACTCGCTGTCTCGCGGCGCCGCTCCAGCTCCTCCATCACGTGCTGCGTGGCGTCGTCCATCGGCAGCAGCGGCTGCTGAGCGCTGCTGCCGCCCGAGATCAGGCGCTGCCACCACGCACGCGGGTCGACGAACCGCCGGTAGACCCGCTGGAGACCGTGGAGACGCTGCGGCTGCCGCGCCGCGTCGGTCGCGAGCCGCACGACGGCTGCACGGAGCGCGTCCGCGGTTGAGACGAACGCGCTCGGCAGCAACGCAATCGTGAGCGACGCAGCGTCGGCGCTTG
This sequence comes from Pythium insidiosum, assembly GCA_022836835.1. Taxonomy (NCBI): domain Eukaryota; phylum Oomycota; class Peronosporomycetes; order Pythiales; family Pythiaceae; genus Pythium; species Pythium insidiosum. The sequence goes on from JAKVDI010000014.1 coordinate 897,104, forward strand.
AGCGTTCGCCAGACACGCGGCAGCGCACAGAGACGTCGTCGCCCAAGCGGAATACCGTGTCGTACGCTGGTTTCTTCGATGTCGTGATGCTGGCGGTCGCCGTCATGTTTTCGTTTCCTCGTTCTCTCACGAGCAACTCGTCGAGCTCAGAAGCGACGGCGGCGACGACTTTCGCGGTGGCCGCAGCGTCCAACGAATACCTCTGCCTTCCCTCCTTCTTCTTCTTCTGCTTGATGCGACTATCGAGTTCTTCAGTCGACTGCTCCAGCAGCAGCAACGACGTCTGCGCTTGTGCCATCGCAGCGATGCTCGTCGTCTTCTCCTTCTCCTTCTCTCCTCCTTCTTCCTCATCTTCTTCCCCTTCCTCTAGGGTTGGACCGTCGACCGAGAGTTCTGCCGACAGCGAAGACGTGACTTGAATGAGCGGACCAACCGCCAGCGTCGTGTGGGAGCTGTTGATCCCTGGGACGACGACCAGCGGTCGCGAGCGACCGACCATCGACCGCTCTGCACCGTCCTTGCGAAAGACCGCGACCACGTAGTACCCCGGCACGAGGCTCAGGTCCTCGGCACACGGAAAGCGGAGCTGCCCGTGCTGCTGCGAGGCGTGCGTCTCGACGCCGTCGCCCTCTGGCGCGTGCTGGAAGCGTCCGAGATCGGGCGCGCGCCAGTCCCAGACGCCGTCCTTCTCGCTCCAGAGGAAAAGGAAGTACGGTGCTATCGGTCCCTCGCTGCTGCCAGAGTTCACGCGCACGAGCGCGCACATGTCCTTCTCGCGGCACCCGCCAGTCGTCGTCGCGTGCCAGCGCACGACCAGCGGACTCGACAGCGGGTACAGACTGATCTGGTCGTCATCACGGCAACTGCCGTGCTCGACCGTGCGGAAGCCGAGCGCGGCGACGTCCACAACCTCCAGCGGCTTGGGCTCGCTCGCGTCCGCCGCCGCCGCGAGAAACCGCATCTTGACGAACACGGTGCCGACGTTGTGGTGGTCCGCTGTCGCAAGCGTCAGCATCTCTTCCAGCGTGTCCTGCTCGCTCGGCAGCGCGCCCAGCACCTCGACAAGCGGCACTTGCGCAGCTCCGATGAGCTGCACGGCCGCTCTGGATCTCGAGTGCTTCGAAGTGTCGGCGTCGTTGTCCGTCTCCGCGAGCTCCACGTCCACCTTCAGCGCCACCACCGTCGTCGTGGCCTTGTCCAGGTCTGCCTGCAGCGCTGCCAGCTCTCGCTTGAGCTTCACAGCGAGCTCCACGCTCGAGCGGACGACGTCCTCCGCGACGACGCCGCTCGCCTGCTGCGCGACTGCGAGCGTCTGCTGCCTGTCGGCGGCTGCTTTCACGGCGTCACAAAGCTCTCGCAGCTCCTGCAGTCGTCTCTCGCTGCGCTGCAGCGCCACGAGGCTCCGCTCGCGGTCCGTGACGCTGCGCTTGAAGAGCTTGCACGTGAGCACGTCGCGGACGTCGAACGCGTCCACAAACAGGCGGATCTTCTGGTCCTGGAACGAGATGTTCTCGCCTTCGTCGTCGCGCAGTCGGATCACGAGGCTCGTGAACCCGCCGCCAGCGGTCGTGGTCTCCGTCGCTTTCGCGGTAGTCGTCTCCATCTCTCGCCGCAGTGTCGCCAGCTCTGCCGCCGCTCGCTCGCGCTCTTCAACAGAGGGCGGCGCCTCCTCCTCCTCCGTCTCCGTCTCTTTGTTGCTGTTGTTCTTCTTCTTCTTCTTGGCGGCGACGAGCTCTTCCAGCTGCAGCACGCGCCGCATGCGTCGCTGCGTGGCGCCGCCGTCCCACTGCTCCTCCGCCGCGACGCTGTAGCGCGCCGTCCGCACTGGCGGCTCGCGTGGACCGATGGACATCCGCACGTACAGCGCCTCATCGTCATCCAAAGGCAGCCGTCCACACTGAGGCAGCACTCGATCCCGCAGCTGCAGCACGCGGCGCACGTCGATCTCGAGGAACCCGCGGTCCGCGCTGCCGCTGGCGGCGCGCAGCTCGAGCTCGAACTCGGTCTCGTTGCTCATGCGCGTCGCGTCGTCCCCCACTCGAGCTGCTCGAACAGCAAGTGAGAGATCGCGAGCAGCTCCGTCGGGACGTACGGTACTCGACCAGAAACCAACACGAGCATCGGATCGTTTTTCGTGTTCGTTTTTCGCGTTCGTTTTCGCGCTTCGGTTTGCTCTCTCTCTCTCTCTCTCTCTTCGTGTGCGTGTTGGTTTCGTTTCGTTTTGGACGGACCTAAACACCCCATGCTGGTTTCAGAGGTGAGCACAAAAACTAAGCCAAGCTAATATATAGGCGACCGATGGATCCAACAACTCGTCTCGACGCTGCCGTGACGATGGTGCTCACGCGCAAGCGCGCGCGGTGTCTCTCGTGGCAGCGCGGCGCTGGATCGCAGGGCGAGGCGCTGTACCAGGCGCTGCACAGCGGATCGCTCGCGTATCTCGAGGTCGCCGACATGGCGAACGCGCTCAACGTCTGCCGCGCGCTGCGCTTCGACGAGGAGCTCAGCGCCATCGCGCTCCACGCCACCGCCTTCGCGCGGCATCTCGGTCGTCACTGCGTCGACGACTGGACAGACGATCGCCCATTGTTCCTCCAGAGCGAGCAGGTGCTCGACCAGATACAGTGTGAGAGACACTGCTGCGACGGCGAGTCGACGGTGACGGCGACGACGACCACAGCGGTCGCAGAGCTGCTCGAGCGCCTCGACCACCGCCGCGGCCAACACGTCGGTCTGCTGTCGGCGCTGGCGATGATGCAGGCGCGCGTACTGCCGCTTTGCTACCGAGACTGGATCGTCAACACGTACGGAGATCTCTGCACCGTACGCCCCGTGCTGCGCGTCGTCGGCTCTAAGAGCTCTCGACTGGTCGACGCGACGCGAGGAGCTCTCAACGACTGGAGCGCGGCGCTCGGCGACGACTTTCTCAGTGCCCCCGCGCAGTACACACACGTCTCGGACTTTGGCGCGCACTGGGAGACGATCACGACCACGCGAGGTGCTGGGCGTCGCAGGCAGTCGCTGCACTGCGGACTGTGCGACGGCGCCAAGGCCGCAGTGAAGGAGTATCGGCGCGAGGCGCGAGCCGCACTCAAGCGGTTCCAGGACGTGCTACGAGACCGCAAGGAAGAGTGGCGCGCCGAAGGACTCGACGCCGCCGAGATCCACCAGCGCCGCAGCGAGCTCAAGGCCGAGATGTTCCCCGACGAGTGCTACCCGGACCCCAACTTTGCCGAGGGACTGGACGACGAGATCCTCGCGGACATTTGCGAGAGCGGACGCTTCCCGTTGGACCCGTTCGACGGCATGCAAAGCGGCTTTGAGCGCTTCAACGACGACGTGTTCTACGCGCTGCGGGAGGAATGCATCGACGTCTGCCACGAGCTGCTGCAGCCACTCAAGCAGACGCTGACGCGCTGCTGTGAGGTCGTCGGGCGCCGCGTGCACCGCGACTGGATGGGCGACGGCCAGTGGAGCGACCAGGGCGAGGGCCGCGATATCAAAGGCGAACTGCTCGGTGGCGTCACGCCCGCGGGTGTCTTCTGCGGTGTCTACCTACTCACGCGACGCAGTTGATGGATGGCAGTTGAACTGAACAGGGCGACGTGTCCCCATTATGGCTTCGAGAACAACAACAAAACAAATAGGGAAGATATGGCATGCACCGACAATGGATCGACGTCCTCGTGGCTGACGGCGATCGCCAGGCACAGCGTTGCGCCGGACGTGCTGCCGCTCATGGGAGAGGTCGAGATGTTTCTCACGCAGGAGCTGCCAGTCAAGAGCGCACAGCACAAGCAACTGGGCGATCGCGTCGGGTGAACGGTCTTTCGCTGGTGTGGCGCTGTCGAGGCTAGCACCACTGGCGCCAGCACTGCGGCATCAAGAGAACGGAGCCGACGCTGGCTCGACGTGCGAGCTCCAGCGACAGCCGCGGGTGATAGCCACCCGATCGCGGCCGCCGATGACTGATGATTGGGGCGGAGCTACTCCGGCACAAACCGTTTCTTCATTAAATACTGTGTGTTGTTACTCAGACCGACTCGGGGATCCTCATCTCATCACTTTCTTGCTGCTGGAGCTGTCGGTAGTCGACTCGCTTGGCCGACGGCAGGCGCTGCGCGTAGTGCAGTGCTGCGTCCACGGTCCAGCACCACACGAGAAGTCCCATCACGACGTACGCGAGTCGCAGCGAGGTCGCGACTTCAAACAGACGCTCGTCCTTGTCGATAAGCACAAACGTCCACACAAGGATCGGCATGGAGATCGCCACGACGGGTGCGAGCGGCAGCGCGACCGACAGCAACCAGTGGTCGTCCACGGCTTCGATCTCATCCTTGGAGCAGCACGTGACCAAGTCCACGAGCCCAAAGAGAAACGTGAACACGGCACCGATCGCGGCGATGGATTGGACGTAGCACTGCGTCTCCCAGAGCGCAGCGATGCGGACGCGCGGCGGCACGCCGAGCTTCTCGGCGGTCCACTCGGCGTCGGCGCGGCACACGGGGTTGAAGACCAGTTGCTGGCCCGTGACGAGGTCCGGCGCCATGGTCGGGTGGTCTTTGTTCCCAAGGAACGACCGGTAGCACGTCTCGTGGCTCCGGAACGCGCCGCTGAGGCGGCTGAAGCGGCGCAGCGTGACGCACGTGGTCTTGGTTCCGACCGTGAGGCGCTCGAAGAAGACGTCCGGCACGACCTCCTCGCTCGAGAGACCGTCGGCGCTGCGCCAGCGGTCGATGCCGACGGAGAGAGCGAGCAGCAGCAGCGCGACGACGCGGCCGAAGATCATCACGTGGCGGAGAGAGCGGGGCATTTTTGAGTTGGGGATGTCGGTGGATGCGGGAGCAGGAGAATGCTGAAATGCGAAGCGAGAGTCGCTGTGGTCACACGTCCATCCACCAGCATTGCATTGAGACGAAAGCACCTGAGGTGGATTGATTATACAGTACAGTAGTTGGGTGTACAGTGCCGCAGTGCCCAATGAACGCCATCTGAACCCACGGGCAGTCGAATGGAATGAGCCCACGTCCCCATGATTCATGTGACTTGGGTTCACTCGACGGAGTCCGCCGTGTCGCTGGTTGCTGCCACGAGTCTGTTGGTGATTGCCGTGTCGCACTGAAGGCGAACGAACACCACAAACGCACAGCAGAAGATCGTCTGCGTGGCAAATGAGATGAAGGACAGGTGGGTTCTCAAGCCAACTGGATCACGACGTCGTGATCCAAAGAGAATCTTTGGTTACACGGTAGTTGGCGTGGACGTCGAGCTGTACGCGCTCGCACAGGGAAACACGAGCGATGTGGTGTTGCCCGTGCTGCTCGCGCAGGGAGACGACGGCGGTGGGACGACCCAAGGCAACGACTGACGGCGCGCGAGCGTCTGCGTAGGCTTTGAAGAGAAGCAGGCGTCCAACGAAACGAGCGCGAAGATGCGTAAGAGAAGATGGCACTGCGGAGGGAGCGACTTGAGCGGTTCCCATTCCAAATACATTTATACTTTTTCTCTGTTCACGGATGGACGGACGGACGGATGACGGACGGACGACTGATACTTCTTCACGCTCAGCTTCAGTGGACGAGTACGACGTCGTCGTGTAGCCGAAACGTGAGGTGCACGCCACAGAAGATGCCGGACGCGCTGTCGATGCCTCCGACCAGTTCATGGCGTTCGCCATCGTCGTCGTCGTCGTCTTCCGCACTGACTCGTTCGTCCTCGATCTCGGGTCGTTCGCTGTGCTTCGTCTTCATGCCGCCGTCGTCCTCCTCCGGTTTGATCGACTGTAGCCGGCGCAGTCCACGCAGCACTGCGTGCGGGATGCGGCCGACCGCCTGGCACTTGGCGTGCAGAATCTTCTTGAGTGGCTGGTAGAACGTGCGGCACTGGTGCTGGTACTTGAACGACACGGCACGCAGCAGCGCGTCGACCGTCGAGATGCCGCGCGCACGCGTGTCGCCGACCTGCCACGCCTGGAAGCTGCCGTGCTCGCAGATGTGGCGCAGTAGCAGCGGCTCCGGCCACTGCAGGCACTCGGGGCGGATGTACGCGTCCTGCGGGAAGTACTTGGCGTGCAGCGCGTCAGTCAGCGCTTGTAGCTCCTCGATCGTCTTGGGGCCGGCGGCCTGCCACTGCGTCTGCATGTGGCGCAGCACCTGGCCGTACTGCCGCAGCCCGAGCTCGACCTGCCGCTTGTAGAGCGCCACCGAGTCGCGCACGGCGTCGCAAAGCCGGCACGACACGCGGCCCGAGACGCGGTCGACGTAGATCGAGTCCCAGTGCGTCGCGAAGCGCGACTCGGCCGCGCTCTTGTCGTCGAAGAACGCGTCACCGCCGTGATCGCAGAACGCGTTGAGCGCGTCGGTCACGAGGCGCCGCGTCCAGCGCGTCGGCGGCTCGACCGACGCGTCGAGAAACTGCGCGAGCGGCATGAGCACGGGCCGCACGCTGCAGAGCACGTCGTCGTGGTGCGTGGGTCCTGACGACGACGCCGGCGGCGCGTACACAAAGCACCAGCGCAGCACGCGCTGCTTGAGGAACGCGGCGGTCGAGACGACCTGCGCGGGCTGCGCGGGCGACGCGCTGCCCTCGAGCTGCTGCGCCCATCGACCCTGCGACGGGAACGCAAAGAGCCGCTGCTCCTGCTCCGCGACGGCAGCGGCGGCGTCGCCGTCAAAGCGCCGGAAGAGCGACCGCGTGACTTCGGGCAACGCGAGCACGCAGCTCACGACGAACGACGCGTCGAACCGCAGCGCGCGGCACGTGTGGAACACGGCGGTGGCTTCCTCGAGCGAGAGGAAGCGGAAGACGCCCATGCTCAGCACGCTGTGGAACGCGAGGCTGGTGGATGAACTCGCGCGATCTTTGGCGGGCAGCAGCTGCGTCGCGGCTTCGGATCCAAAGCGCGGCCGCTTCTCGGGCGGCTGTACGAGAGCTGGCGGTGCCGTGCGAATGAGCTTCATGGACAGATCGATCTCTCTCTCTCTACGGGAGAGCGGCGTCCACACGCGAGCCGCAGAAGAGCGAGAATGGAACGAGCGAGCGATGGCGATGTCGGCGTGGAGTCGTTTTGCCCCATGATGAGATTCGTCGGCGGAGTGACCGCAGTGGACCCTGCGACGTGTGTCGTCTTGGTGGATGTATGTGGACGATTGCGCAAGCAGCATTGCGCAAAACGGCTGCCCGTGCTCACACGTCACAGACGCCGACCAAATGACAGTTCCCGCGACGTTTGGTGACCGCCTCGGGGGCTCGTCTCTGGGGTTTGCAACAGTCGAAAGCGGCGCGTGCCCCGCAGAGAACAGAGCGTCCGTCGCGACGCTTCGAGGCGCACACGCGTGTGAGCTGTGTGGGATGAGTGGCGTCCGCTCAGCACTCACTGACAGTCCCTCGTTCGACTCAACTTTACTATGGCGCATGTCACGACGTGACTCTTGATCAATTCTTGCATGCGCGCGACGACCGTTGTGCTCAATCAACAGTCAGTCGTGCTACGTGGCAACACGACAATGTGTTCCCAGGCGAGACAAAGCGTCTTATGCCTCCAGAGCTGGGTGATCGCTCTTCTTCATTCGCTCGAATTGACATATTTTCTCCATCCCTCCATCCAAACTCGATACTCCGCAACGTCCTGTCAACCAAGATGCAGCTACGAGGAACCTACAAAGCGCCTTCAACGCTCACCACAGCAATCAACCTGTGGTGAGTGATGCAGTGGCGATCACTTGGAACAAACGCTGTTGATTACGGTTTGCTGTGGGCGCGATGGGCTTGTGACGCAGGGCTCTGTCGTGTTGTGCTGCCACCACCGGCCGACGCTGAGGCAGAGGCGCGATCGAGCCAACACGACGGTCTCTGCGTTGCTAACGGCCTCGCGCAGACTGATCCGCCAAGAGCGTGTTCAGGTAGAGCTGTCGGAGCTGCCAGTTCCGGAATGACCCTGGAGTCCGCTCAACGACGGTCGCCGGCGGAATGAAGTGGTGCGTCCTCGTCGTTGTCGAGCGCTCAGTCAACGACAGCTCCGCTTTCGCTCCTCCGCCAGCTGCGAGCAAGCACTCGCCGTCCCACCGTTGTCCCATCGAGTGACACGCGCGGCCAACAGAGCCATCCGTTCGGCTGCGAAAACCAATGGCCTCTGAAACATGATACAACAGCTCCTCACTGTTGGTCTCGTCAACGTCACCTCAACGCAGCTTCAACAATCCAACTGCAGCACCCGACCCAACGCCTCGTTAGACCTCAAAACGAACGTCTAAAACGACGAACGCGATGGCAGCAGAGCACACACCCACATATTGTGCATCCGACCGATACCCCCACGCAAATGGAGAACCACGTGGCCACAATGGGGACCCCCCACGCACAGCTAGCATCACCGGCTCTTCCTCGGCCGACCAAGCAGAGTGAGTGCCTGAGCAGCTGGCGGAGCAAACCTGGCTGCGAGAGATCGGGCGGAGTCTAAAACCTCGAGGTTATTCGTAAAAACCTTGGGTTATCCTCGCTTTGGTTTTCTCAGAGCAGAGACAAGCTGAACCCGAGCAAAAGCTGCCGCCCCAAGTTACGAAGGCGGCAGCGTCAAACCAGGACACCTCGGCGTCGACGAGACTGACGCAGCGGCAGCAGCAGCACTCGACTGCGCAGATCAGCGGCCCGCTCCCCCTTGCAGCGTGTCCAGGTGCGCTCATGTGCGCGCGTCGCTGCTCTCTTGGCGTTGTGATCTCCCCTGCTGAGGTGGTGCTCTTCTTGCTCTTTGATCCCCGCAGTTGACATCGAGAGCGATCAACTAGCGCTCTCTCTTCATCGTTTAGTCCATCGCCATCCCAGCAAACGGTGCGCCAACCCTGCTGACGTCCCAACACGTTCGGCACCCGAACGTGTTCGTTCCGGTTTCCTCCAACTGACCCGTCAACCTGAACGTTTAGACTGCTTTGTGTCGAGGATGACAAGCCCAGCGCCCAAGGACGCGCTGCCGCCGACCATGCCGGTCACGATCAAGAAGGAAAATGGAGAGAAAGCGACGGCCTCCGCAGGGAACAGCATCCCCCGAAAGGACAGCATCGGTTGGGGCGCCGACGACTTCCTCGGCATGATCTCGCACACGCCGCCAGCGTTCTCTCCCGGCAGTCTGACGATGCCCATGACCAAGCGTGGGCGTAGCGGCAGTATCTCGAGCAGACTGCTGAGCGCCTCCGACTTGGAGGAGCGAGGCATCATCGACCGGTACCAGAAAGGTGTCCTCAAAGATCTGATTATCAGCGGGGACGAAGCTCTGCAAAAAGCTCTCGAGAAGTTTGATGCGGGTGACCCGTCCTCGCTGGAGGCGATGCTCGATAGCGGCGCCTTGAATCGCAAGTCGTCCATTGACCTGCTCGACGACTTGGATTTGGGCTTTCTGAATGTCGGATCCCTCGGTGACACGCCGAAGGACGAGGTATGTCATGGCAGCTCGGACCAAGGCGCGTAGCAACCGTCTGACGTCGTTTATTTTTTTTTCTGCCCGACCACAGTATTCGTCATCCGCGCGAAGTCAATCGATGGACGAGTGGGACGAATTGAATTTTGAGTCTGCGTTCAATGATGTGTCGACGCGAGATATCCTCGACGGCGACCTTTATGGTTCCTCCTTGGGCACATCGCTGCCGAATTCTCTGCCTTCAATGGGCTTGGGAATTACTCCGCCGGCATCCTTCAGCTTTGGCGAGGATTTCATGGAAAGCAAGATCAAGTCTGAATCAGGAGCACAGTCAGAAAACAAAGCCAGTCCTGCCGCAGATGCGACGATGACCGATGCCAGTCTGCCGGGGGCGACTGCTGCGCCGTCAACGCCATCGACAATGTCAACATCGCGCCCGATTGGAATCCCCGGAGCTTCCAGCGCAGCCTCCGGGGCAAATAGAGCATTTGGCGCGCTTGATTCGAAGGACAAGAACGGTCAGAAGAAGGCGTTCGTCGGTGCTTACTCTCCCGACTCTCGACGGAAACGTATTGAGAAGTTCCTTGACAAGCGGCAAAAGCGAGTGTGGCGGAAGGAAGTGAAGTACGACGTGCGCAAGAATTTTGCGGATTCCCGACTACGTGTGAAGGGTCGATTCGTGAAGAAGGAGGACGAACAACTGCTGCGTGAGCTGCTCAGCTTCACTTAAGTACAAAGCTTTGAAGAATCGACGGACCCTCCACTATTTCGAAACTGGTAGCTCGTCGCCAATCCTAACTATAATAGATTCGCCTCATGCCAATAACGTTAATGAGCTTATGATCGTGTTGGATCGAACGGTCAATGGTTTGGGTTGACGTTCAGGTGCACGCCCTGAAGCCGAACTCCCTGGCGTTGAGCACGGCGTCTCGGTCGATCGAAGCCAAAACCTTCGCGTTCGACATGGGATACAATAGAACCAAACCTCCCGTCATGAAACGGAGCAACCTCCAGTGCAATGCAGACTTGCTCTTCAGCTTGCGGACGTGGATGAATGGCAAGTGTACTGTAGGTCAGAAGGCAAGTCCATTTTTGCGATGTATGTATCCATGTCGGTGTTGGAGGTTCTTATTCTGTTGTCAACCCGTGATCCACGTGAACTCCACCGGTCACACAAGTGGAGTGATGGTCACCATCATTCCGCATTGACACGGCAACAAGTCGAGCAGTCGTCTCACCAGCTGAGGCGGATGCGAGATCGCGACTCGCTTCCTCGCATCGCTCGCTTCGTTCGAGGCGACTCAGCATGCGACAATGGGCATAGATGGGATGAACGTTTGATATACACCGCCCTGTGTACACCACAGCGGCGACTTCATCCTCAGAAATCTCCCGCAAAGTCGCCGACTCCACCGTCAAATGTCCCACCTCCAGCTGCCGCTCCATCACCGTAGTCGTAGCCGTAACCAGCGTCGACGTTGTTGTGGTGGCCTGCATCTGCGATGGCTTCACCAAGAAGTAAACCGCCTGCCAGACCGGCAGCGCCACCCAACGCAGCTCCCGCCCCTGCTCCCATTCCGCCTCGATTGTATCCGCTTGTCCCGTACCCTGGAGCCGCGTACACGGGGGCCGCGTAGGGCTGAGCAGTCGCTTGGGATGGCATTCCGTACACTGCAGCTGACGGAGGAGGTAGCTCTCCTTGTGCATTCATGGGGTAAGCAACGGGCACCGGCGAATCCTCTTGGTCATGGCGAGAAGAATTCCGCCGAAAAAGAAACCAGAAGCACGATCCACACGCTGCGACGAAAAGCAGAACGCTGAGTAGCCACCACAGCCACCCAAGCGGATCTCCGCCGTAAGCTCGACCGCCTCGATGGTGCGCCAGCGCCCACTGGCACGAGTAGTTCGTGATGCGGCACACAGCATTCGTTGGACAGCAACAGCTTTGACGCTGGCTCACTTGATCCAGCCAGAACCCGCAGAACTGACCAGGACCTCCACGGAAAGCCGCACTGCAGTCCCCACCTTCAGCGCAGAGCTGGCAACCCGACAGCGCGTGGACCTGGCGCTCTGTCGAGATTCCGAGCGTCAAACAGAGCAAAAGAACCAGCGCCATATTCGTTGAGGACAACTCGCTCTTCACCCCAGAATAAATCTGAGCTACAAGTGCGCTGCACTGCATTCATGAATTGCAGCGTATCTCATCCACAACGATCACGCCGTTGGCGCGCGCTCCATTGTTCTGCGGCCGCGTCTCAGCTCCACAATCCTCGCAGCTCAACTGCCACCATCAGGAGCTGTGAGCATGACAGAGTGTCATGGCGTTGATTGCCAAGCGCTCGCTCATTCATTCATTCCATTCACACAGAGCAATCCACCTCTCTATAAGAGCGAAACATGCGCGCCAGCAGATGCAGATTGTGATGTTTGTACCAGCTGGAGTTGGCATGGATGGAACAATCTCGGCTTCAGCATCGATGGCGCAACAGGTGCGCGCACAGAGAGCATTGCTCTCAGAGCAACACCTCGAGATCAGATCAGATCGATGATGTCTTGTGTGGAGAGCAAAAAGATTCAGACCATGGTCCGGACGGACTGTGCTCTCACGCCAGCGTGGGCTCCACAACGCCAAGACAGGTTTCGCTGAGATCTCGTGCAGTGAGCTGCTCTCGAGGTCAAAGAGTCCACACAGTACAGTACGAGCGCACCACCGAGTCTTTGAGCCGTGGCTGTCTCGTTGATGTCGGCGTCTGGCGTGGCGCACCTACCCCTTCTTCGAAGCTCTTTTGCTCGACCCTACCCCTTTTCATCAAGTTGTCACGGACCGGATCGTTCGGGTTTGGCTTGGTGTTTGTGAGCGTGAGCTGCCTTGTCTTCCGAAGCCAGTGTGGGCAACGCGAGCAGAACAGAAACGGAACGCGCACGCCTCTCAATCAGGCGCGTTCGGTCGGAAGGGATGTGGGTGGCTGATCGGGGCGTGTGCAGCGCGGTCGTCCGAAGGCGGCTCGACGACAGACTGTCAGACTGCGAGGCAACACGCAGGGAAGGAGCGGGTTCGGCGCCGCACGACACCGCGCTGGCGTAGGGTTGTCATTCGGTAAGTTGCCGCATCGAAGGCTCGGGTCGCCCGATCGACTCCCGAAGCGGCCATCGTGCCCCACTGCAACTGCCCGCTCGGGATCCCGGGACGGGCTCGATCTTCCATCGAAACGAACGCGTCGTGGCATTGAGTTTTGGATCTGATGACTTCGACCACAACCGACGCGGCCGAACACCAACGCGGCGGTGAAACGGCGTCGGCCGCCTCCTCTCCGCGCTCCTCTCCGCCGTCCTCCCCCGCGTCCTCATCGTCGCCGTCGCCGCCCTCCTCTCCGTCGCGATCGGCGTCCGCAGGCTCCACCCCGAAGGAGAACAAGTCTAAAGGCGACACCAACACCAACGCCAACACCAACGGCAGCAGTGGCACGCCCAAGTGCCGCTTCAATGACTGCGACAACCCCGCGACCGACGACACCGACAAATGCGCCTTCCACAAGAACCGCCGGCAATGCTGCGTGCCCAACTGCACGAACCAGGTGTACGCGCGCAAGCTCTGCGTGCGCCACGGCGGCAAGAAGCAGTGCCAGGCCGACGGCTGCGAGGCGCACGCCCGCGGTGGCGGCTACTGCCTGCAGCACGGCGGCTTCGTCGTCAAGCGCTTCTGCATCGTAGAGGGGTGCTCGAAACAGGCGCACGCGCGGCAAAAGTGTGTGCGCCACGGCGGCGGCCGCCGGTGTAAAGTGGACGGCTGCATGCAGCACGCGCGCGCTGGCGGGCTGTGCAACCGCCACTCGCATGGCCACCAGTGCCGTATCGAGGGGTGCAAGAAGACCGCTCAGCACTCCGGATCGATCTGCTTCCGCCACGCGATGGAGCTGCGCGCCCACGGTGAACAGGTTCCGGAATTGAACATCTCGAAGGGCGGACGATTGTCGAGCAAGAAGCGCCAGCAGCTCCAGCGTGAACAGCAGCAGAAGCAAGAGCAGTTCCACCACCAGCAATTACAGCAGCAGCAAATGCAGATTCAACAGCAGCAGCAGCAGCCTTCAGGAGATCTCGGCAGCAACAACGCAGCACAGTCGTCACAGCCTGGTCCGGGTCCGTTCGGCCTGCCACTCAAGATCAATGTGCCCACCAACATCCCCAAGCTGAGCAGCCTGAAGACACCCCTCGGGGGTTTCCCCACGCCTCGAAGCCACGACTTCTCGCTTCTTTTGGGACTCCCGTCGCCTCAAATCGACCACTCGCAGCTTCCATCGGTCCTGGCGATGGCGAACCAGCAGCGAGGGTCGTTCGACACTTCCAGTGTCTTTACACCACAGGGTCCTCCCAGTCTCTCGCGAGGTCAGCGCACGCCAGGACAGTCGTTCCTGTCGCTTGGCGTGTTTCCGACGCCGACGTCGGAGAAGTTGATGCATGGCGGTGTGGAAGAAGACCTCGACGCCATCATCAACAGCTACAACAAGTTTGTGGGTGCTGGAAGCGCGTCGCCTATTGCGTACCATCATCCAACGCACCAGTACGCTCCCCCACCAGTGCTGGACAACCTGCTTTTCGACCAAGCAGGCCACCTCGTGCACCATCCGGCCGGACTTCCTACCCACACTGCAATGACCGCTGCGATGCATTCGCGGGGCCATCACCTCGCTGTGCACCCAGCGGCACCACTTCATGTCGGTGCCCCACAACTGCACCGTGCCAAGGTCGACTTTGTGCCTGCGCCACACGCTGTCGCAGCCCCTGTTCAGCCGGCACCTCCAGGCTTCGAGGGATACACCGTCGTGGACCCACCAACCGACTACGCTGCCCAGTTTTTCGCCGACAATGGCGCCGAGAAGGCGGCTCGCCAGCCGAAACTACCGGCGGCGGCCGTGAAGGCGACTGGGGTCGCTGCAGCATGATCGCAATGCTGCTGTTTCAATTGCCGTCGAGTGCCGTGAGCATGCCGTGAGTGTCGAATCCAAGACGAAATCGTTATTACCATGAGGTCTGATCGCCTATTTTGTGCCTGCGGCGACGCTCGTGACGATAGAAGTTTAATAAAACGAATTGTTCTCCACCTAGTTGGCAGAATGAAAGCGTCGAATTCGTGGACGATAGAAGTCTACAAAACTTAACCCGCAGAATAGAGTGGAGAGCTGAGCTTCGTGAGCTCCTCTCCGATTGGGACTACACACCTCCCATAGTTTCTCGTTGTTGTGGCACAGAATCAATCTCGGCGTATCTGGTTTTCGTTCGACGACGAGCGCCACGTTGTGCAGCAGTTGAGGCTCCGACAGATGTCGACGTTGAGCCATCGACCCGAACGATCTTTCTGTTCTTCTTCAGATCGCGACCATGGATGATATCCGGTATCTTTGCTTCTCTCTGGACATCTGACGGATCCAGCAACTCCCTTGTCCGGAACACGCCATCCACATGTTCATTCGGTTCAACTTCAGATGTGTCCTGCAGGATTTCTGGTGGCTCGATCTCGTGTTCCGACATGGATTTCGATTTGTTTCAAAATGGAAAATTGCGGAACTTGATTGGGGGAAAGAATTACAGCAAATACGTCACTGCTTAGGATGCACTTGCCGACTCGGTGGCGCTGCGGTAGTTGGCTATCAGCTCTGCGAGTCCCGTGTCCAGCTCGCCACGCAGCAGCTCCAGCGTTTCCACCTTCCCTGCCGCTCGCTCGCTCTCTTGCTGGCAAAGCTCGAGCTGCTTCTTCGTGAACAACTCGGGGTTTGTGTTCTCGCTTCCGTCTAGCATCCTGTAGACAAACGCGTTAGTGAACATCGCTTCGAGTCAATCGACTATACAGATACGTACTCGAGTACTTCCAATGGCAGCATCGCGTCGTACGTCGCACCAGCCGCATCGACTGTCTTGAGTAGTTCTACGTATGCGTTGACTTTGTCGGTGAGATAGCCGAGCTGCTCTGGTCGAAAGTCCTCCACTCCGAGAATGAGTTTGTCAAGGGTTTGGACGGTGCTCATCAAAGCGTCCACCAGTTCGGTCGGCAGGTGACCGACAACGTCGTCCTTCAACACCTTGGACGCGCCTCCCGCAGCACCACTGCCGCTCCCACCTAGAGCTGCGCCGCTGCCATTCTTCATCGGCACAAGATGTGGCTTCTTGCCAGCAGCGTGGCGCTGGGCAGCTGATACGCTCGAAGGGGTCTTTGGTCGACTTTGCGGCGAGCTCAGCGGCGTAAACGGCGCGATGTAAGGGCTCGCGCTCACCTGTGCGCGCCGCTCGTGGTCGCTTTTTCCAGGCCCAGTCGAAGGCGCAGCCGCGGGCGTCACGCTCGCTGGTCCGCTGCCGACGGCGTCGTCCTGGTCGCGGTCGGACGGCACGATGTCGGAGAAAAAGTGTTCTTTCTCCTCTTCATCATCGTCGTCGTCCTCTTCTTCATCGTCGTTCGTCTCGTTCTCCTCCTCCTCCTCCATGCGCTCCGGCATCTCCTCGTCCTCTGCCTCCATCGCGTTCCCCCCGCGCGTCGCTGCTTTGCCGGCCATTGTGTCGTGTCGATTGAGAGCAAACTGCACAGAGCAAGCAGACTCGGCTGAAGAGCGGAGCGCAGTGAGTGGTGTTTGGCACCCAAAACGAATGGTCTATCTGTTATAACAGACGAAATCGAACGATTAAATGTCTTTTTGGCGTGTGAAAAACTCATGTACCCATCCACCTGATCTTCTTCCACTCCCAGTCCTCCAGTCTCTCCTGTCTCTCAGCTCTCTCTCTCTCACTCGTTCTTTCGCGATGGATCGCCGACTTGTTCTCGCGAGACGCGCTGCTCTCGCTGTCGCTGTGCTGTTGGCCATCGGCATCGTTCTCTCCCTCGTGGCGTCCTGGACGTCCTACTGGCGCGTCGCCGACGGTCTCTCGTCCGACATTGTGGCACCCAACCAGCGCTTCGTCCGCGTCATCGTCGGAGAGACAGAGACCTGTGTGACGCTGCAGACCGTCTCTTCAGGCGCCACACGCGAGACTTGCTACACGACGTTCATCTCAAGACGCCGACGCAAGAGCACTATCACGAGTGTGGTCACGAATGAGACTGTGACGTTGGACGGCATTTGCTCAGATCAACAAGACCTTCCGACCGTCGCGCGGCACCTAGGGATTCCCGATCGCCTGCCAATGGCCAAGCTCTGGGACCATCAGTGTCACGGCACGCACTGGGTCACGGTGTTCGCCCAGCTCATCGCAGCCACAGCCGCCGCCATCATGGTTGCAGAGATGGTGTACTTCTTCCACACTGGCGCTGCTCGTGCGTTCACCGCGATGCACCCTCTTGTGCAATTGCTTTTCCCCAGCATTCCCTTCATTCTGTTGGCTCTCGTGCTGGTGCTGTGGGGCGTCGTGGTGCAGGAGCCAGGTTTTCAAACCGGATCGTCGTTCTCCATGGCGCTCGTGTCGGAATTCCTCTTCTTCCTCGCGTTCATGGCGTTCGCGATCAGAACAGTGTTTCTCCGCCGTCTTGATGCTTCGTCAGCGTCGAGCAGCTCGTCACTTGCGTTCGCGAAGAAGGCGGCGTATGGCTCTGACAGCGAGTGATTTATGATCGTGAGACTCGTGTAATGGATGCGTGTATGTTGACTGAAATTGTGTGCTCAGTCAGGCGCTGATGGCATACTGATTGTCGTCGTCCGCCGTGTCGATGAAGACAGTCACGGTGCTCGAGCACGTGACGAGCGGATCGAGCGCACTGACGTTTTCGCTGGTCACGTACATCAAGTCGGACAGCTGTTCCGGCCGTAATCCGCTCGTGAGCTCTACTGGAAAGCACTGGCGCGTGCCAGCTCGAACGCTCTGCAACGCCTCACAGAACGGAGTGAGCGAGAGATCGAGCGGCGCCATGAACCACAGAGCCCTCGGACGCGCGAGGAAGACGTCGACCCAGCGCGGTAGGTACGTGACGTTGGACCCGCCGACCATGACGAACCCGAGGTCTGACGTCGCGAAGAGACTCTCGTCGTACGGATCTGGCGCGAAGCTGCGCACGGCGTTGCCGTTGTTCTCGAACACGACGAGACCCTTGTTGGTGAACGCCTCCCACGGAAAGTCGGTGAGCGGGTTCTTCGACAAGCTGATCAAGTACGCCTGCCAACTTTTGAATGCCCGCGGGAACGCGGTGAGCTGGCAGTAGTTGCAGTTGAACCAGCCGCCGGCGTTCCATCGGGGCCCCATGGCGTCCGGGATCGAGTCCAGATTCGACACGCAGAAGATGATGTCGATGAGCAGCGGCGGGAAGTCGGGCGCCATGAGCCCGTTTGGCAGCACGCCGCCACTGACGTTGACGCGGAAGAAGTAGGCCAGCACGACGTGCGGGTTCGCGGTCGCTGTGAGCGCCGCGTCGTAGTCCCAGGACGCGATTGTCGTGTTGTACATCTTGACCGCTTTCGTCAAAGAGAACGACTGGTGTAGCGACGGCATCTCGAATGCCGGGCAATGCGTCACGACGGTGCGGCGCACGTACGACGGGTTGAGCCGCTTCCACTGCTCGGTAACCTTGGACGCTGCGCCGTCGTGGCCATCACGCGCACAGTCGACGTGGATGAGTGCACACGCTGGCGAGGATTCGGCCCAAGGACGCAGCTGCGTTAGGCATTGCGTAACTTGAGAGACGCTCTCGGCTTTCAGATGCAGTGCCAGCACGACGGTGCCAAGCAGCACGAAGCCGAACTCGACGACCTGGAGCAGCCGACGCTGCACGTGCGAGTGCACGCGGCGGAAGGACGACATGATGCGCAGCGTGGGCGACCCTGGCGTTCCCTTGGCCCTGACGACGGCTGTGGCCGATTCCTCGTTCGCGTTGGCTTTGGTTTTAGGCATGACGGCATCCAGCACGGTCGTGGACTTGGTGGAGTCCAGGCATAGAACGTCCTTGACGTCCTCCAGACACATGAGCAGTCCAAAGCTGAAGACGATCTGGCGCAGCAGATCGCCCCAGGACGTGATGAGCATGATGAGAAACTCGATGAGCGCCGCGACGAATTGCTCGTCGTTCAACCAGAACGAGGGGGAGAACGACCAGATCGACGGGTCAAAGTCGCCGTAGTACGAGAGCATAAGCAGCGCCGAGACACCGATGGAGGAGAGCAGGTCGAGTGTCGCGTCGAGCATGAGCACTGCGAGTCGGCGGAACATGACGCGGTCGCGGTACACCGCGTTCACGAGTGGCACGGACCAGCAGTTGATCACGAGCGTCGCGACGTAGAAGCGGTTGAGCCACGGCCGCGCGAGCGCGCGGCTCATGGTGTAGGCCTGCTGAGTCTGCAGCGAGGTCTCGATAATCTCGCGTACGGCGATGATCTGGTCAAAGTACGGGCTACTCACCCCGAAGACGCCGTCTCTTCCGATCATGGAGCGCAGCACGCGGAGCCATCGAGGAAGTGGGGGAGGCGGAGGAGCGTCCCCGGTGTCGCTCCCCTCCTTGACTCTGCCGCCGAGGATACTCGAGAACCGCTTGGCAAGGGAGCCGACACGCTGCTGCCGCTGTACGGCGGCTTGGTCGTGGATCGGCCCAAAGCTCCAGTGGCGCTTGTACAGGCTCCACGCTACCATGAGGAGCCCCATGAAGCAGTGGATCGCCGCGAAGAAAAACTGCACGGCGGCCACGATGGGGTAGTTCTTGGCGGGCATTCCGATGCTGTAGCCATCTAGCATGAGCTCGGTCACGGAGCCTGGGATACGTCGGTAGATGACCCCGGCCGAGACAAAGTAGAAGGCGCAGAAGGCGTGCAGTACCCAGATCACGAGCCAGATGCACCCGAACGGCACGGGGCGCACTTTGAGGTACCTGACGAACTTGGCGTTGGCTGGTGCGGTCTGCATGGCAGCGGTGGCAGCGTCGAGGCGTTTCTGCTGTTGCTTTGGTCGTTGGCGTCGTTTATTCGGCGGCACCTGCGTCGCTCTTGCTCATGTTTTCACGAGAGAGTGAGAGAGAGAGAGAGAGAGAGAGACGAATTGACCCGTAGAGAATTCACTCGCTCGCTCGTGGGAAGTGGCCTCGCTTCGAGATCTGACCAGAGCCACTACTCAAGATCCACAAATACTTGTTCCTAACGGTCATATACGTAGAGCAACCTCACCCTACGCTCGTGCGATCCAGAGGTGGCACGCGGCGTTGGGATCATGTGACGACTCCAATGCGGACGGCGCAGCGTCGCATGAGATCACTGCATCATACACCATCAACATCAAGTGTGTGTGAGAGCGAAAGCCAAACGTAGCGCTCTCTCCAAGTTATTAGGGTCGTCAAGGAAGTGGTAGAGCAGGCATTCACAGCGATCGTTTACTTCGTCAACGGCGACTGGTGTGATTCGTCACCCTACGAGCGTCGTCGCAGCTGTAGCGCGAGCGCCGCCATGCCCACAACTCGGAAACCGACGTTCAGCACGACCAACAGTGCGGCGTCGAGCGCCGGCGATCGGTCGCTGACGCCGTAGTGCGCCAGGACTTGGGCGCCAGTCGTGGCAATGCACGCTGTGCCGTCGCACGCAATGGTCGGGACGCGCGACCAGAACGTGTGCATGAGCCCTTCAAAGCAGTAGCGCACGGGGGAGAGGCGCATCCACCAGCGTAGGTACCCAGGGACGTCGGCCGCATTGAGGAAGAGCCCGCCAAA
The DNA here is from genome assembly GCA_022836835.1 of Pythium insidiosum. Lineage (NCBI taxonomy): Eukaryota > Oomycota > Peronosporomycetes > Pythiales > Pythiaceae > Pythium > Pythium insidiosum. The sequence continues at coordinate 917,170 of JAKVDI010000014.1, forward strand.
CAGGATAAACGGCAGCAGAAACGCGACGCCGACGATGACTGCGATGTCCGCACGGCCGCATGCGCACGAGATCATGTACCCGTAGCCAACGGAGGCGCTGCTCACCAGGATCACGAAGCCCTGCATCGTGAAGAACTCGTGGACGCCGCCGTCGGCGACACCGACGAGCAGGTACTGCGGTACAAAGTAGAAGATGGGTAGCAGCACCTGCAGCACGAGCTCCGTGACGTTCTTGGCGAGATACCATGCGTCGACGCGGAAGAGACCGTCGTTGTACTCGCGTCGCAGCAGAGCGAGCTCTGCGGGCACGGACGCGAAGACGGGCTTGGCCGAGATGAGTGTCTGGTTGATGGAGATGAAGAAGAGCAGACCGACGATTGCCTGGATGTTCTGCTGTGAGACCTTGAGCCCAAAGTACACGGCGCCGACGAGGAACGCGATGAAAAGCGTCTGTAGCAACGCAGCGCGCGACGTGACCGAGTCGCGCACGATGCGAAGCGCGTTGCGGTGCGCCAGCAGCCAAAACTGCTGCAAGAAACCAACGGGAACGGGGTCTTGCTTCGGTGTGTTTGCCAGCCAGTCACCGTGGCTAGCAAGTGTGTGTCTTGACGGCGTGTGCTCATGGCGGTGCTCGATCCACGACTGCTTCAACGCGTCCACGCGGACACCGCAGTCGTCTTCATCGTCGTTGTTGTCGTTGCTGTTCACAGCACCGTCGTCCTCGACAAGCAGACTCATGACGAACTCGATGGGCGGCACGAAAGGCGGGCGCGCGTATCCGAGCTTGGTAAAGTGCACTGGCAGGTCGGCGCCGGCGCCGTCAAAGATGGTGCCGCCATCCGCGAGCAGGTGCACGCGGTCGAGCAGGCTCATGATCTCGGGCGACGGCTGGTGCAGCGTCGTGATCACGACGCGACCGTCGCGCGCGATGCGCTGGAGATGGTGCACGACCGTGACGGCGCTGTGGCTGTCGAGCCCCGACGTCGGCTCGTCGACGAGCAGCACGCGTGGCTCTGCGAGCATCGCCGTTGCGAGCGAGAGTCGCTTCCGCTCGCCGCCCGAGATGCCTCGGATACGCGCGCCACCGATGAGCGCGTTGCGGCACTTGCTGAGCCCCAAGTCGGCGAGCACGGCGTCGACGCGGCACGCAATGTCGCTCGCGTGCAGTGCACCGCCGAGCCGCAGTCGTGCCTGGAACACGAGATGCTCGCGCACCGTGATGGTCTCGTGGAAGAGGTCGCGCTGCACGACGTACGACATGTGGCGCAGCGACGCGCTGGACCATGGCTCGCCGTAGTACGTGACGGAGCCTTCGTACGCGCGGTTGCGGTGCGCCAGGCAGTCGAGCAGCACGCTCTTACCGGCGCCCGAGGGACCCATCAGGCCGAGCACTTGACCCACTGGCGCAGCGCCCGAGACGTCGCTGAGAATGCGCTTGGGGCCAGCGGCCGTGGACGCGTGGAGGAAGACGCCTTGCCACTCCAGTGCGGCGGCAGCAGTCGAGGAGGCCGCGGTCGCAGCGTCGCCTGCCGTCGTCATGTTGGTCGGAGCTGGTGAATTGCAGAGTGACTTGACCGACCAGAGGCGTGACGTCTGAAGGTACGTTCGCCCGTCACATGTCACAGACGATTGGATTGATAGCGTAACCTGTTTAAAACAGTCGGTTTGCGCTTGGGAGTGTGTCAGGTGTGAATCCCGACTGGAATAATGCGTTGCGTTGAGCCCGGACTCCGGACGCTGGAAAGATCGTTCTCCGCCAGAGATGTTCTCCACGCAACAAAAGTTGTTCTTTGGTGATCACGTTTCACGTTCTCAAGAGCTGCGCAATCACAGTCTCAGATTGGTGTAGAAGTACCTGTGTACACGTGGTATGAGGCCGGGCTCTCACCTCGAGCCATGGCCGTTGCATTGGCTGTGGGCCACCGATTGAGACGACGTGTCGCTCGAGTGTTTGTTTCCCCATCCCAGCTCGGCGAAGGCCGCTTCGACCAAGTTGGTGTCGTCGTGTAGGTTACGTCATCCTTCAACAATGTGCCAGGGGCAAAGCCGGCTCGTCACCTTTCACGTCCTTCCACACCATACTGTACCAGCCAGTCGATACATGTACCGACCGAAGTCCATGGATCTCATCGCGGCCACAGTGCCTACCATTCAATCGAACTGTCATCGGATGCGCGCATGGGACGAAGAATGTGGGAGAGGAGCGCATGTATGGCCACAGAGACGAGGTGCAGCACAATGGATATGCAAAGATTTCTCCGCATGTGGGTGTCGGTCCCAAATGCTGGCAAGTGCCGTGTCACTTGAGCTGCGCGTACGCTTGTGGGGCACCGCTGACGCATGCGATCGACTCGATGTGTTCCACCAATTGCGCAGGGGCTCGTGAATGGCCAAGAGCCCTTTGCAAAAGTCACGAGCGCATTTCATTTCGCCTGCAACGTGATAGCAATTGCGCACATGTCACAGATTGCGAGGTATGTGTTTTAAACACTGTGCTTGCTCTTCCCACACCAACACACCACAAACTCCTCGACGAAATGCCAACAGGTAAACGCGGGCGTCGCATCATCCAGCACAACACTCCAACGCTCGCATCCGGTGGTGGCCCACTGGTGGCCCAACCACAAGGATGTTTGTTCTCCGCTGAACAAAGATGATCACTGCACAGAGATGCTCTTTGGTCATCTCTGTTTTAAACACCGCAGCGCCGATGATCATCGATCATCATGATCGCTCGATCCTGGAGAGCTACGACATGTGACGTCAGCACTAGACGGTTGCAGTCGGCCACTTTGAAACTTGCGCTCGACCTGCACCATGCCGCCGCAGTACAAAGCGCCGCTGAGCGACCCAACAGAGGCCGCGCTCTCGCAGCCGTCGGCGTCGTTCGTCGTCGTCGAGACGCCGCGACTCGCGCGCAAGAGCTGCGTCGGCGCGCGGCGCCCCACGAGTCCGCCGCTGACGCTGACCTGGAGCCACCTGCAGCTCAGCGTGCAAGAGCGCGACCCGAGCACGCGGCTCACGCGCACCAAGCCGCTGCTCTCGGACGTCTCTGGCTGCGCGCGACCGGGAGAGCTGCTGGTCATCATGGGACCGTCGGGCGCCGGCAAGAGCACGCTCCTGGACTGCATCTCAGGGCGGAATCCGCTCGTCCAAGGCGACGTCTGCATCAACGGCAGCGCATGGACCGCGGCGACTCGCCGGCTCGCGTCCTTCATCTACCAAGACGATCTGTTCTACGAGACACTGACGGTGCGAGAGCACCTCCTGTTCCAAGCAAGACTTCGCATGGGGCCAGACGCCGGCGAGGACGAGTTGCTTGAGCGCGTGACCTCCGTGATAGAGGACGTCGGTCTCTCTCGACGGGCGGACGAGATGATCGGCGGGGCGCGTGGCTCGGGCCTCTCCGGTGGCGAGCGCAAGCGCCTCTCGATCGCGTCGGAGCTGCTCAGCGATCCTTCCATCCTCTTTGTGGACGAGCCAACGTCGGGCGTGGACAGCGCGATGGCTCAGACGATCGTGCGGCTACTGCGCCGCCTCGCGCACGTTGAGGGCCGCACCGTGGTGGCGACGATCCACCAACCGTCTGCCATGGTCTTCGCGCTCTTCGACCGTTTGTACCTGCTCAGCGAAGGCCGCGTAGTCTACGACGGCGCTGCTGCCAACGCCGTCTCGTATTTTGGCTCCATCGGGTTTCCATGCCCGCAGGACGCCAACCCTGCGGACGTCTTCATGGAACTCCTCGTGGTGCTGGACAAGGCGTCGGACGCAGCGGGCGTTGCCAGGCTCCAGCGTCTTGTGGATACGTGGAAGACCCACAGCACTGCGACCGGCATCTGTAGCTCGACCGAGTCCCGATCGCTGGCGTCTTCTTCTTCTCTTCACTGCAGCGCCAGCGCCAGCACGCGCTCCCTCTGGTCACAGATCGTCGTGCTCACGAGTCGCCAGTGCCGCCGCATCCTGCGCGACCCGCTCAAGTCGCGCACCGGCATCTTCCAGTCGCTCTTCGTCGCGTGGCTCATCGGGTCGCTTTACTTCCAGCTCCAGACCGACACGCCGCGCGCCGTGCAAAACATCTCGGGCATGCTCTTCTTCATCGTGATCAACCAGACCTTCACGGCGTCTATCCCAGCGTTCACCGCTGTCTCGGTCGAGCGCCCTTTGCTCACACGCGAGTATGAGGCTCGACGCTACCATCTTCTCGCGTGGTTCGTCGCCAAGAACCTCAGTGAGCTGCCGTTCCAGTTGCTGCACCCGCTCGTATTCTTCCTACCGACGTTCCTGGCCACGGGCATCGCCAGTGGCTCGGCCGCCGCCTTCTTCGAGATGCTTGTGGTGCTCGTGCTCGTGAACAGTGCTGCCGTGTCGCTCGGTTACGTCGTCTCCTGCGTCTGCCGTCGCGGGGACATCGCTCCCATCATCGGCGTTGCCGCGCTGCTCCCTTTCATGCTCTTTGGCGGTCTCCTGATCAACGCCAACGACCTCGCACCGGCGTTCAAGTGGATCCGATCGATCGCGACGATCCGCTACGGCTTCGACGGCCTCATGATCTCTTGCTGGAAGCACGAGACGATCACGCCTGCTCTCGAGTCGAGTGCGGGCGAACACGGTGTCTTGGTGCTCCGTCGCTTTGGTATCTCGCACGAATCGGTGCTGACGGCGTCGTTGCTGTTGGTCGCCATTAACGTCGTCTTCCGCGCACTCGCGTTTCTCGCCTTGTGGTGGTCGATGCGGACGGCGCGTACCAAATGAGAGCGAGGAGAGACTTGTACATGCCATTGTCCATAGTAATTGGAGCATTTCCTCCATCGATCGATGCGCTTCCACTCTGACCATTTGTGATGTGTGAGCGAGATAGATAGATAGAGAGAGAGAGAGAGAGAGAGCGTTTCGTTGTCCACAGAGATCGGGGCCTTCCATCGAGATAGCAGCCTTGAGCGATTTTTCAGTTCATAGGACACGCGTAACTTGATTTTTTTTTTCTTTGTGAGCTTCGTGCATGAGACTCATTCAGACGATGGGGACTACTCACTTGCTTTCGACCAGACGTACACAACAACTTGGCTGTGGAGAGTTTTGCGATACATTCTGGTTGAATATGCAGGAGAAAAGAAGATCCTACGACGTCGAAACGGTCTGGAGGGCGTCACCACGACGGTTCGCACGCGGGAGGACGCAGCAGGAGCGAGGATACGTCGAGCCACCGCCGTATTTTTTCGCTGGTCCGGGAGCACGTGCGGAGTAGAGCGGCTGAGCATACGCACGCGGCCACGAAGAACGTCGTCGAGATGAGGAAGCAGTGACTTGAGCGTCGCACACACATGCGAATGAGAGAGAGGGAGTGAGAGAGAGAGAGAGAGGACGGGAGGGAAGAGAAAGAATCCAGTCGGGGCACGTCGATACCCGCGCCACTTTAGAGGGGGGCGAGGCGTTCATATCACCGCCAGTTCTCGCTGCGCTTGCCAGCTGAGTCGCCCATGAGCGTCGCCGTCATGCTGGCGCTGACCTTGGCCTCGAGCGCGCCAATGTCCACGAGAGCACCCATCGTCTTGGCCAACAACGCGTCCTCTGTTTCCATTTGCTGCATCAGCAGCTCACGGAACACGATGCCATTCGTCCTTGTGGTTGTTTCAGCCGTCGCGAAGAAGCGCTCCACGCGCTCGATGCTGGAGCGACGCTCACCGTGCTCGTACATCTTGCTGCAGATCATTCGGACGACGCCGCGCTCGCGCCCGTCCTCGCAGAGCTCTCGTCGGATGAGACACGCTCCGATAGCTTTGCGGGTGACGTCCGTTTTCTCGTCGATCGGGTGAAGCTCGTCGCGGTCGACGTAGTCCCACATGAGAATCGCGTGGTCATCCGTGAGATCGTAGACGACGACTGGTCGCGTCTCCATCTGTAGCTCGTCGCCCGGCGAGTCCACGCCCTTGTACGACACTCGAACAGCGCCGTAGCAAAGGTGGTACGCAGACGACGCGTCTGGATCCACAATGACGCGCGTCATGTCGCCACGCTCGTACTCGGGCCACGTGACCGCGATGTCTCGGATCGCGGCACACGCCGCGCGCAGAATCTTGCCGAGGTCGAGCGTGTCGACGGCGTAGACACTCACGGTCGTCGCGCCGTACGCACGGCACGTGTGGTGGTACCGCGTGCAGATGTAGGGTCGCGGGTGGAACGCTATGGACTCGGTCTCTCGACAGACAATCTCCATGGCGGCATAAAGCCGCGTCTCGGACGTGAAAAGCGCGTACTCGGCGCGTCGCATGGCGCGATCGCGCGGGAGCCGCGTGTAGTGGTGCAAGTACTGGTGCATGTTGATCTCCTGCAATAGATGTTTGATCGTGAGCTGCTGGCGAGCAACGTCCGAAAATCAAGAATTGCGTTCCGTACCAACGGAGCACTGGAGGCGGCGCCGACGACGCAGCGAAGCTGTTTGAGGAACTGGGCTTGCAGAAACATGGCGCGGCGAAGCTCACGGTTGATCTTCTCAGCACGGTGCCGCTGGTGGCGCTGCGCGAGCGCGTGCTCCTGCGCACGAGCGAGCACGTCGCCGTCTTCGCCGTCATCCTGGTGGCTTTCTCCATCCTCGATCCGAACGGAGGAGCGCCCGCGAAGTCGCTCGTGACGCAGCACGCTCAGTTCTTCCGAGAGCGCCTTGACTTGGGCGCGCAGATCAGCGAGCTCATGCTGCACACGTGGCCCAAGAGTGACTGTCAGAGAGGAGCTCTGAGCGACGCAACAACGGCAGCAGCGGTGGCACTCACGCGGCGGCGCGACACAGTGCCCTGATACGGTGCAGCTGGGGCGTCCTTGACACTGGAGGGACTCGTCGAGGCAGCGGCAGCAGCAGCAGCAGCGGTGGCGACTGTCTTGGGCTTGGGCGCCTTGGGCTCCGGGACCGGCGCGCGCGCTGGCTCGGGCGACGCACAGAAGACGCCGTCGAGCGAGTCGGAGGGCAGCATACTGAGCAGCAGCGCATCGTCAGCAGCGCAGGAGAGCGGCGGCGCGTCGTCCGGCAGCAGGAGATCGGCGACGAGGTCGAGGTCGGCGGCGTCGGCGTGGAGATCCCAGGTCATGGCGCTCCTCATGGTGGTTGGAGTATGGGTGGGGGCGCCCGAACCGAACCCGAACGCGCACCTGAACGGGTCGACAGGTTAGACCGACCCCGTCTGTCGGGTCGCGAACAAACCGAACCGAACCTCAAGTTGCGGAAACGAGACCAATCACGCCTGTTCAACGGATTTTGACCAATGGAAGGGCGCGCCGAGAGTGTTGGTCGACACGCACGTCACCACAAGAACCGCTTGAAGCACCTGCGTCACTCAGACTCGGCGCCCCCAAGCAGTCAATGCATACAATGATCTTTCCTTCTTTGCTTCTCTCTCTCTCTCTCTCTGGTGATTGAGAACTTGCGTGGCGCTGGGGCGTCTATTCGTCGGTGGTGATGAATGACGGCTGGATCCACAACATTCCTAGTCGGTCATCGCGTTCACTGGTCGTCGTGATGCTCGTGTATCGCACTTTGTGTGGTGCTCCCCATGAGTCACCCAGTGTACTGATTGCGCATCAACCGATTGCACTGATGAGCAAAGGCGCTTGTCTCGCGTTTGAATGCAGCAAGAGCTCTGTTGTGCGCGAGCCACTTGCATTTAACATTCAGTTGCTGTTGCTGCCTCCGTCTCGTTGCTCCTTCAAAGTCAGTTGTCGCAAATGAACGCTATTTGATGCTGGAGGAAGCTCGTCAAGATAGTGACAACATTTCGTTTGGCTCGCTCGACACCAGACATCGCAAAAAAAAAAAGGGTTTGCCAAGCCAATGTTTTGAGCTGCCGGAGATACTCTTCGAGCATCACTTCTACTTCTATCGCGCTTCCACCTGCGGATACACGCCCCGAGTCACCGTCCGCAGGCGCGTTCTCGAGCTCCAATAGACGTAATTCGGGTCATTTAAAAACTGATCCAAAATATTCATCGCCGTTGGCTCACGCCGTCATGTCTAGAGCAGGTGATTGCTTTGTAGAGGCGCGCATCCTTCTGTTTTGCTCGAGCAAAACATTCCAGTCTGTTGAAACAACAGCAACGCCATCCGAGAGATTCGTTTCTTGTGCGAACAGTTCGTAGTCGAGAAGCTCTTTCAATGCCCCGTCCAATTCTGCGGTGAACGCCAAACGCCTTGATTTGAGCACTGTCCTTCATCCCCGTGAGGCACGGAGATGGAAGTCGAATCATGATACCCGATCTCCAAGTTTGAGGCGACGAGGATCCATCCATGAGCCGAAATGGACTTGAAGACAGCAAAACTCGTTCACAGTGCTGACCAGAATCGAGGACAAACTTATGGCCTGAGACCCAATTGAAGTTACCAATTTGCTCCTTGACTTGGACTTCGCGCCCCAGGATGACTTGAAATATGCGCAAGTGGTAGAAACGACTCTAGGCTGAAGATGGACCCACACAACGTTACTAGCGTCTGAATCGATATCAACACACGCATCACGCATCGAACTCGTTCATCAGCTGATTGGCAAGGATAACGAACGCTGCTGTCTTGACAATCTTCGTGCGATTTCTCAGAGAGATATTCTGACATGATGGACCAGACAACAGAGAAGCCCCCAACTTGTTGAGTCGACAGGTCTACCCACCAGTCAGCCCCACGAATACGAATTCGAAGACATGCACCCAAGCCGCTCTCGAACCGACCATTGGTCGGCTACCAACCATTTCCCCATGAATTCCTTTGTTGTGTTGTCTGTCAGAAGCGAGCGCAGATTTCGCAATGAGACAGTGTTGACAAGACTCAGTTATCGCCAGAATCGATCGCATTCAGAACGCCGTTTTCTTCCACAAAGACAGGTAGCGCAACAACAATTCGTCTCCGTGTCGACGGTGGCGCGCTTCCAAGCGATCAGCACGCACGTGACCGATAATGCTGGCTTGTTCTTTTCTCGTTCGGCTCCAATAATGGGTGGAGCGGCCTCCGTGGACAGATATAGTTTCGTTTTCCTCGCCTCCGGTCGGCTGTGCTGCCTCTGTCGCTTCCAGTTTATCAGTCAGTCGACCACCACCAGTGGAAAACGATGACTGAGGACGCTACGCTCTATTTCCAGCCACACAAACACGGTTGATCGCCTGCGTCTGCGTGCTTCCCGATGGCTGGCTGGCTATCCGACAATTCCATCGCTCTTTTGCCACCGAGTTGGTCTCAACCTCTCTGTGCGTCACGATGGGCAGGATCCAGCCCGCACCAGTGCAGGTCGTTGGTCCGCTGTCACCTCCTCCCGCTGGTCGATCACCACCAAGGCCAAGACAGCAGGTACTTGCGTCGAGGCACCTCCAGCGGCTCGTGTGCCTGGTCGTCGTGGTCGTGCAGACGCTATGGGCGGTAGTGATCCCCATCAAGAACGTCGTGATCATGCCGTTCCCTCGCGTCGTCACCGACTCGCAGGTCCCGAGCGCCATCGCGTACGACCGCACGAGCGCGTCCACGACGTCGCGACGACTCGCAGGACCCGAGGTCTACAAGGTCGTGCGGGCAGTCGTCAACATGTCACTGAGCCAGCCAGAGCTGCGACGCGTGTTCGAGTCCAAGGGCGACTTCGCGATCGACGAGATCGGGTCGCTGCTGACGCCGGAGCAGCACCACCTCTTCGCGCAGTACTACGCGCTCGTATTCCAGGCGTCCGAGTTCCCCGCCGGCGGCTTCGTCAAGCGCTCGCAGACAGTGGCGCTGCGGCGCGCCTCCGACGGTGCGTGGGTCGATGTCACGCTCACGTGTTCCGCGAGCGACTCGCTGCCTGGCCTCACGTGCGTCAATCCAAGCGGCATCGTGTGCGACCCCGGTGACTGGATCTACCGCCCGTTCACGCTCAAGCTGGCGCCTGTGGACCTCGCAGCGCTCACAGCGTCGACTGGGTGGAGCAACCGCATCTCGACGCTAGCGTTCATCACGTGGACGCATAACGCGATGCGGTCGCTGTTCGCGGCCAAGAACTGGGCGCAGGTGTTCGCCGACACGAACGACATGAAGAACCACCAGCTCGAGCAAAACGACACGCGGCTGCTGTACACGTACGGCTACACGATCATCGACCACCACGTCTTCAATCAGACCAAGACTGGCGAGTGGCTCGACCTCGGGTACCGCAAGTTCGAGTCGTGCTTCGGGTCCGAGTACCTCCTGGCGTCGTACTACGCCAACTACTTTGCGCTCGACGCGATCCAGGACGCGCTGCTGGACGCCGACATCTACGCAGCGACGCGGCTGCTCAACAAGACGACGGCGCGACACTTTGACGCAGCGTGGGATTCGATCTTCCGCCACGACGTGCTGCTGACGTCCGGCGCCGGCGCCGTCGACTTCCGCGACTCGCAGCAGCTCTTCCTGCGCTCCGAGATGACGCGCGCGACGGTCTCGCAGTGGGCGCTCAAGCCCGACCGTCCGATGTCGGGCCCCATGCAGATGGGCAGCTCGCTGCGTATGATGAACTACATGAGCTGGTACCGCAACAGCTACTACAGCTTCCTCAACTCGTCGGTCGTCAGCGACGTCGTCGTCGCAGACTGGCGCCAGTTTGGTGGCTACCTTGTCGGCTTCAACGGCTTCAAGTACGACTTCGCGCGCGCGACCATGGGCGTCTACCGGCTCGCGGAGCAGCGCGCGGACCGCACAGTGAACGACCCCGCACAGAGCTTTGCGCGCGAGCGAGCGATCGCGCGGTGGTTCGCGCAGCACGAGCGCGAGAGCCCCAACAGCCTCGTGGCCGTGCTGCGCGACGTGTGGGGCGCCGACGAGTCTGTCGCGTTCGACCCGACGACGAGCGGGTGCCCGCACGCGTTTTTGCGGATGCTGGCGCAGTCCGCGTGGATCCTCGCGCTTGAACGGCGGCCCGTGCTCTCGCATCTCGCGTACATGTCGATCACAGACGTCGACGACCCGGCGCCGTGGTTCTTCAGCCAGTTGACGGTCAACAGCCTCGTCGGCGAGAACATCGTAGGCGACCGCGTGCGGTTCCCGTTCAACCGCGAGGAAGGCACGCCGTACACGGGCTCGGCGTGGGTCATGGTGCCCGTGCTGCAGGCGCTGCTGAGCGTGTCGAACGAGACCGAGATCGCTGCTGCGCTGGACGCTCAAGTGGACGTGTCGTTCTTCCAGCTCATGAGCACGGAGGGCGGCAAGCTCATGCTCAAGAACGCCGACCACTGCAGCTACGGGTGGGCGACGCTGAACGTCACCGCGGCGGACGACAAGGATGGCGTGTGGGCCAAGATCCGCCCCAAGGTACGCGCCACGGTCGAGCGCGTTGTGCGTCAAGTGCCTGTGGTGTTTGCCGAGCTCAACGCGTTTTCACCGGTCGCGATCCGGCACGAGTACGTCACGAGTCAACGGCCCAACACGGTCTACGGACTCGAGGGTCCGCCGGTGTTCTGGGAGCACACGCCACTCGGCGTCGGCCTTGTGAAGCTCGGATCTCGCCTCGCGCCGACGGACGACGAGGTCGCGGTCTGGCAGCAGTCGCTCACATGCTACGAGACGCTTGAGACGCGCTTCGTGAACGTGTCCACGCGCTGCTGGTCTGAGCCAAAGAACACGGTCGACGCGCTCGTACGCGTGCGCTCCGTGGGGCTGCGCATGCTCATGTTCACGATGTGGTCGCTCGGCGTCGTGCTCAACGCCATCGGTGCCGTCGTGAGCCTCAAATTCTTGCTGCGGGTGCTGCGGCTCTGGCGCGACGACCGGTTCTCGGACATGTCGCCGCTGCTTGCGCTCAACCTCGAGGTCCAGGGCCTCGGCATGATCTCGCTCGAGGGCATCCTCGTCATGGCCATCAGCTCCGTGCCGCTCATGCTGAGCTACCACCTGCCGAGCGACGAGCGCTTTCTCGAGCGGCAGTCCGCACAGCAGCAGCAGCCCGCGTGGTTCGCCGAGTGTGTCGTGCTGTTGAGCCTCACGTGGTTTGTGCGTCTCGGCATCGAGCTTGGCAACATGCGCGTGCACCTGCGGCACTACAACTGGTGGTTCAACCTGCTCTCGACGCGACTGCGCTACGCCATGATGCTACTCATCGCGGCGCTGCGCCAGGTCTTCCGCATCCACGGCGTCGACTACAACCTGGCGCTTGCCAAACTCGTCGTGAGCTGCGTTGCAAGCGTCGTGCTCGGGCTCCTCGCGGCGCTTGCGTGCGTGGTTTTCGACAAGGAGAACCCGCAGTCAGGCGACCGGCTGAGCCGATTGCTTGTGCGCCACCGGCTCTCGCGCAGCACACACGGCAGCGTCGCACAGCTGGGCGGCGTCTGGACGCAGACGGGGTTCGCGATGGAGGGCTGGCGAGCGCTCTTCGCGGCGGATGCGGCGGTGACCGCGTTGCTGAGCCCTCATGGCAAACTGCTGTCGCTGGAGGCGAGTGACGACGAGAATGCCGAGAAAGCACCCGCAGCAACAGACGGACTCCGCCGGAGATCAAGGGCAAAGTCAGTCGGGCCACTGCCCGCAGGCTTCGTCGGCTCGATGCTTGCGCGAGATGCTCCAGCGCGTGAAGGCAACAGTCCCTCAGTGCGGGACCTGCGGTCGTGAGTCTCCAAAAAGAACTAACTAATTAGAGAGCTGTCCAAAATTGCAGCCGAAACTATAGCAGTTATGAACCCGGTCAAACAAACCTCTCCAGTTCGAATCAGTAAAACCGGTTTTGCTGGCTCAAATTCTTTTCTCTCGAGCCCCGCCGGAGTTTATGGCGGCTCAAGAGGGGAGGCTCGCCAATCTTCGAGACTGATCGCGAGTCCCATTGAGCCGAGCTCAAATATCACCTCCTCAGGTTTCTCGAGGTTCGTTCTCCGATCTCGAGGTTGGCTAGAAGACAGACGACAACTAAAGTATGCTCAGTATGACTGACATGGGAGAGCCCTGCGGGAGCGTTGTGATTGCGTTCGAGAACTTCACAGGCAAGCGAGGCTTCAAAGTGGCCCCCAACGTCGTAACAAGCGCTCAGTGATATTCAAATGGGGCGTTCGCGTCGTACCTACGCGTGTAACGGGCCGACCGTTACAGCACGCAGAGAAAGGAAGGACACCACGCGGACACAAGTGGTCGTCTTGGAATAGGAGACGTGTGGGCTAGAAGGTAAACTCAACTCTGTTATTTACTGTTGTCTTTCCGTGACCACATATTGCTAAAACTCTAGAATCTAAAAAAACCCCAAGTGTGACTGCGCAAACATCCGATACGAAATAATTCCAGATATTCACAGACAATGGGACACATCAAAGGGCACGTCCGGTGACATCCGGACGTGACCTCAAAATACACGGAGTTATGTGGTCACACTATATCATGGGTACTCATTTGGAGTTGGCCCCATTACAACGCGCGACAGTGACGATGAGACGAAGGGAGAAGAGGATGTCGACATTATTAGTGACGGCATCATACCTGAGGACGTCGAGTCAGCCATCATCCAATAACGGAGCAGTGTGCAATTGTTTGGTTGATGCAGCATGCCGACAGAGTCAAACGATCATTGCACTTCCTGCTGGATGAATATCCAAGGCAGCCAAGCATTTGCGCTCACATGTTATATTATCACCAAAGTCAGTGAGCGAGCTAAGGAACAAGTGTGACAGAGAAAATCTGTTTGAGCTATTCAAGTCACACACATAAATTTAACAAAGACTGGAGATAAATGTCGATGCTGCTGTGCAACCGTGAATTGACCCACATGACGGCGATCGGGACAAGGGCTTCGACGTGCCACAAAATTCGTGGGTGCTGTCTTCGTTGTTGTCTTTTGCTTTGTCCATCAATGACTTCTGTGCGGCAACAACGGACGCTGTCCGCGATATTCGATCATTGATGACACGGCATCTAGGGCTAAAGTAGGAGTGGTGCCTCGCACATCTCTCCAACGCAGCAACAGAAATGGCATTTGGTCGCCATCGCAACAACACCAAGGTGAAGTATCCACAGATGTATGACTTGGTCCAGCCCTTCATCAAAACTGTTCATCGTTCGATCCAACGAGAAGATGAGTAATTCGTATGATCCGTTGTCTGTGATGCTCAGAGGTGACCGTCAAGAAGGTGAAAGCGATAGTCATGCTGAAACAACCCACGTGACGCACAAAGCCCACCGTTTCTTGGGCCTGCATCGCGTCATCGAGCGTGTGCTCAAGCAATGGAAAGTACTGGTGACCTTCTTCAAAGAGCGAACTGCTAAGGCGTCGAGAGAGCGTATTGAGCCTCCCGACCCATTTCCCCTTGCGAAATTGAGATCTATAGTGCGTTTGACACGAAACCTTCTCCATGATAGCTTTGAGAAGCGTCCTTTAGTTAGCATTCTTCCTCGCGGCTGAATCGTAGATCATTTGCATTCGAAAAGCGATTGTTTCTGCATTCACACTACATAAAGTTCGATCACTAAACCAAACGAGTTGTAAACATTGTGAGCGTTCCTGGACTGATGTGACAAGCCGGTCTCCGCAAGAAACCAAACTGCGCTACTATTCGACAGCCCTTGAATATAGTATGCGTGCTCGTGTGCATGACGGCGGCGATGTGTGTGGCGTGTGTGTGGGTGTGTAGTAAGTGTGGACGAATGGGGACGAATTAGGACGAGCTTGGACGAGCTTGGACGAATTTGGATGAATCAGGACAAATCTGGACGAATCTGGACGAATCTGGACGAGTTTGGACGAATTTCGTTCCTTGTTGCGACGGTGGCGGACTAGACAGGGACATGACATGGATGCCGACGATGGCACAGCACTTGAATATAGTATGCGTGCTCGTGTGCATGACGGCGGCGATGTGTGTGGCGTGTGTGTGGGTGTGTAGTAAGTGTGGACGAATGGGGACGAATTAGGACGAGCTTGGACGAGCTTGGACGAATTTGGATGAATCAGGACAAATCTGGACGAATCTGGACGAATCTGGACGAGTTTGGACGAATTTCGTTCCTTGTTGCGACGGTGGCGGACTAGACAGGGACATGACATGGATGCCGACGATGGCACAGCACTTGAATATAGTATGCGTGCTCGTGTGCATGACGGCGGCGATGTGTGTGGCGTGTGTGTGGGTGTGTAGTAAGTGTGGACGAATGGGGACGAATTAGGACGAGCTTGGACGAGCTTGGACGAATTTGGATGAATCAGGACAAATCTGGACGAATCTGGACGAATCTGGACGAGTTTGGACGAATTTCGTTCCTTGTTGCGACGGTGGCGGACTAGACAGGGACATGACATGGATGCCGACGATGGCACAGCACTTGAATATAGTATGCGTGCTCGTGTGCATGAGCGGCGATGTGTGTGGCGTGTGTGTGGGTGTGTAGTAAGTGTGGACGAATGGGGACGAATTAGGACGAGCTTGGACGAGCTTGGACGAATTTGGATGAATCAGGACAAATCTGGACGAATCTGGACGAATCTGGACGAGTTTGGACGAATTTCGTTCCTTGTTGCGACGGTGGCGGACTAGACAGGGACATGACATGGATGCCGACGATGGCACAGCACTTGAATATAGTATGCGTGCTCGTGTGCATGACGGCGGCGATGTGTGTGGCGTGTGTGTGGGTGTGTAGTAAGTGTGGACGAATGGGGACGAATTAGGACGAGCTTGGACGAGCTTGGACGAATTTGGATGAATCAGGACAAATCTGGACGAATCTGGACGAATCTGGACGAGTTTGGACGAATTTCGTTCCTTGTTGCGACGGTGGCGGACTAGACAGGGACATGACATGGATGCCGACGATGGCACAGCACTTGAATATAGTATGCGTGCTCGTGTGCATGACGGCGGCGATGTGTGTGGCGTGTGTGTGGGTGTGTAGTAAGTGTGGACGAATGGGGACGAATTAGGACGAGCTTGGACGAGCTTGGACGAATTTGGATGAATCAGGACAAATCTGGACGAATCTGGACGAATCTGGACGAGTTTGGACGAATTTCGTTCCTTGTTGCGACGGTGGCGGACTAGACAGGGACATGACATGGATGCCGACGATGGCACAGCACTTGAATATAGTATGCGTGCTCGTGTGCATGACGCGGCGATGTGTGTGGCGTGTGTGTGGGTGTGTAGTAAGTGTGGACGAATGGGGACGAATTAGGACGAGCTTGGACGAGCTTGGACGAATTTGGATGAATCAGGACAAATCTGGACGAATCTGGACGAATCTGGACGAGTTTGGACGAATTTCGTTCCTTGTTGCGACGGTGGCGGACTAGACAGGGACATGACATGGATGCCGACGATGGCACAGCACTTGAATATAGTATGCGTGCTCGTGTGCATGCGGCGGCGATGTGTGTGGCGTGTGTGTGGGTGTGTAGTAAGTGTGGACGAATGGGGACGAATTAGGACGAGCTTGGACGAGCTTGGACGAATTTGGATGAATCAGGACAAATCTGGACGAATCTGGACGAATCTGGACGAGTTTGGACGAATTTCGTTCCTTGTTGCGACGGTGGCGGACTAGACAGGGACATGACATGGATGCCGACGATGGCACAGCACTTGAATATAGTATGCGTGCTCGTGTGCATGCCGGCGGCGATGTGTGTGGCGTGTGTGTGGGTGTGTAGTAAGTGTGGACGAATGGGGACGAATTAGGACGAGCTTGGACGAGCTTGGACGAATTTGGATGAATCAGGACAAATCTGGACGAATCTGGACGAATCTGGACGAGTTTGGACGAATTTCGTTCCTTGTTGCGACGGTGGCGGACTAGACAGGGACATGACATGGATGCCGACGATGGCACAGCACTTGAATATAGTATGCGTGCTCGTGTGCATGACCGGCGATGTGTGTGGCGTGTGTGTGGGTGTGTAGTAAGTGTGGACGAATGGGGACGAATTAGGACGAGCTTGGACGAGCTTGGACGAATTTGGATGAATCAGGACAAATCTGGACGAATCTGGACGAATCTGGACGAGTTTGGACGAATTTCGTTCCTTGTTGCGACGGTGGCGGACTAGACAGGGACATGACATGGATGCCGACGATGGCACAGCACTTGAATATAGTATGCGTGCTCGTGTGCATGACGGCGGCGATGTGTGTGGCGTGTGTGTGGGTGTGTAGTAAGTGTGGACGAATGGGGACGAATTAGGACGAGCTTGGACGAGCTTGGACGAATTTGGATGAATCAGGACAAATCTGGACGAATCTGGACGAATCTGGACGAGTTTGGACGAATTTCGTTCCTTGTTGCGACGGTGGCGGACTAGACAGGGACATGACATGGATGCCGACGATGGCACAGCACTTGAATATAGTATGCGTGCTCGTGTGCATGCGGCGGCGATGTGTGTGGCGTGTGTGTGGGTGTGTAGTAAGTGTGGACGAATGGGGACGAATTAGGACGAGCTTGGACGAGCTTGGACGAATTTGGATGAATCAGGACAAATCTGGACGAATCTGGACGAGTTTGGACGAATTTCGTTCCTTGTTGCGACGGTGGCGGACTAGACAGGGACATGACATGGATGCCGACGATGGCACAGCACTTGAATATAGTATGCGTGCTCGTGTGCATGACGGCGGCGATGTGTGTGGCGTGTGTGTGGGTGTGTAGTAAGTGTGGACGAATGGGGACGAATTAGGACGAGCTTGGACGAGCTTGGACGAATTTGGATGAATCAGGACAAATCTGGACGAATCTGGACGAGTTTGGACGAATTTCGTTCCTTGTTGCGACGGTGGCGGACTAGACAGGGACATGGCATGGATGCCGACGATGGCACAGCACTTGAATATAGTATGCGTGCTCGTGTGCATGACGGCGGCGATGTGTGTGGCGTGTGTGTGGGTGTGTAGT
Source organism: Pythium insidiosum (assembly GCA_022836835.1). Lineage (NCBI taxonomy): Eukaryota > Oomycota > Peronosporomycetes > Pythiales > Pythiaceae > Pythium > Pythium insidiosum. Next base: position 934,997 of record JAKVDI010000014.1, read on the forward strand.
AAGTGTGGACGAATGGGGACGAATTAGGACGAGCTTGGACGAGCTTGGACGAATTTGGATGAATCAGGACAAATCTGGACGAATCTGGACGAATCTGGACGAGTTTGGACGAATTTCGTTCCTTGTTGCGACGGTGGCGGACTAGACAGGGACATGACATGGATGCCGACGATGGCACAGCACTTGAATATAGTATGCGTGCTCGTGTGCATGACGGCGGCGATGTGTGTGGCGTGTGTGTGGGTGTGTAGTAAGTGTGGACGAATGGGGACGAATTAGGACGAGCTTGGACGAGCTTGGACGAATTTGGATGAATCAGGACAAATCTGGACGAATCTGGACGAATCTGGACGAGTTTGGACGAATTTCGTTCCTTGTTGCGACGGTGGCGGACTAGACAGGGACATGACATGGATGCCGACGATGGCACAGCACTTGAATATAGTATGCGTGCTCGTGTGCATGACGGCGGCGATGTGTGTGGCGTGTGTGTGGGTGTGTAGTAAGTGTGGACGAATGGGGACGAATTAGGACGAGCTTGGACGAGCTTGGACGAATTTGGATGAATCAGGACAAATCTGGACGAATCTGGACGAATCTGGACGAGTTTGGACGAATTTCGTTCCTTGTTGCGACGGTGGCGGACTAGACAGGGACATGACATGGATGCCGACGATGGCACAGCACTTGAATATAGTATGCGTGCTCGTGTGCATGACGGCGGCGATGTGTGTGGCGTGTGTGTGGGTGTGTAGTAAGTGTGGACGAATGGGGACGAATTAGGACGAGCTTGGACGAGCTTGGACGAATTTGGATGAATCAGGACAAATCTGGACGAATCTGGACGAATCTGGACGAGTTTGGACGAATTTCGTTCCTTGTTGCGACGGTGGCGGACTAGACAGGGACATGACATGGATGCCGACGATGGCACAGCACTTGAATATAGTATGCGTGCTCGTGTGCATGACGGCGGCGATGTGTGTGGCGTGTGTGTGGGTGTGTAGTAAGTGTGGACGAATGGGGACGAATTAGGACGAGCTTGGACGAGCTTGGACGAATTTGGATGAATCAGGACAAATCTGGACGAATCTGGACGAATCTGGACGAGTTTGGACGAATTTCGTTCCTTGTTGCGACGGTGGCGGACTAGACAGGGACATGACATGGATGCCGACGATGGCACAGCACTTGAATATAGTATGCGTGCTCGTGTGCATGACGGCGGCGATGTGTGTGGCGTGTGTGTGGGTGTGTAGTAAGTGTGGACGAATGGGGACGAATTAGGACGAGCTTGGACGAGCTTGGACGAATTTGGATGAATCAGGACAAATCTGGACGAATCTGGACGAATCTGGACGAGTTTGGACGAATTTCGTTCCTTGTTGCGACGGTGGCGGACTAGACAGGGACATGACATGGATGCCGACGATGGCACAGCACTTGAATATAGTATGCGTGCTCGTGTGCATGACGGCGGCGATGTGTGTGGCGTGTGTGTGGGTGTGTAGTAAGTGTGGACGAATGGGGACGAATTAGGACGAGCTTGGACGAGCTTGGACGAATTTGGATGAATCAGGACAAATCTGGACAAATCTGGACGAATATGGACGAATCTGGACGAGTTTGGACGAATTTCGTTCCTTGTTGCGACGGTGGCGGACTAGACAGGGACATGACATGGATGCCGACGATGGCACAGCACTTGAATATAGTATGCGTGCTCGTGTGCATGCGGCGGCGATGTGTGTGGCGTGTGTGTGGGTGTGTAGTAAGTGTGGACGAATGGGGACGAATTAGGACGAGCTTGGACGAGCTTGGACGAATTTGGATGAATCAGGACAAATCTGGACGAATCTGGACGAATCTGGACGAGTTTGGACGAATTTCGTTCCTTGTTGCGACGGTGGCGGACTAGACAGGGACATGACATGGATGCCGACGATGGCACAGCACTTGAATATAGTATGCGTGCTCGTGTGCATGCGGCGGCGATGTGTGTGGCGTGTGTGTGGGTGTGTAGTAAGTGTGGACGAATGGGGACGAATTAGGACGAGCTTGGACGAGCTTGGACGAATTTGGATGAATCAGGACAAATCTGGACGAATCTGGACGAATCTGGACGAGTTTGGACGAATTTCGTTCCTTGTTGCGACGGTGGCGGACTAGACAGGGACATGACATGGATGCCGACGATGGCACAGCACTTGAATATAGTATGCGTGCTCGTGTGCATGCGGCGGCGATGTGTGTGGCGTGTGTGTGGGTGTGTAGTAAGTGTGGACGAATGGGGACGAATTAGGACGAGCTTGGACGAGCTTGGACGAATTTGGATGAATCAGGACAAATCTGGACAAATCTGGACGAATATGGACGAATCTGGACGAGTTTGGACGAATTTCGTTCCTTGTTGCGACGGTGGCGGACTAGACAGGGACATGACATGGATGCCGACGATGGCACAGCACTTGAATATAGTATGCGTGCTCGTGTGCATGACGGCGGCGATGTGTGTGGCGTGTGTGTGGGTGTGTAGTAAGTGTGGACGAATGGGGACGAATTAGGACGAGCTTGGACGAGCTTGGACGAATTTGGATGAATCAGGACAAATCTGGACGAATCTGGACGAATCTGGACGAGTTTGGACGAATTTCGTTCCTTGTTGCGACGGTGGCGGACTAGACAGGGACATGACATGGATGCCGACGATGGCACAGCACTTGAATATAGTATGCGTGCTCGTGTGCATGCGGCGGCGATGTGTGTGGCGTGTGTGTGGGTGTGTAGTAAGTGTGGACGAATGGGGACGAATTAGGACGAGCTTGGACGAGCTTGGACGAATTTGGATGAATCAGGACAAATCTGGACAAATCTGGACGAATTGGACGAATCTGGACGAGTTTGGACGAATTTCGTTCCTTGTTGCGACGGTGGCGGACTAGACAGGGACATGACATGGATGCCGACGATGGCACAGCACTTGAATATAGTATGCGTGCTCGTGTGCATGCGGCGGCGATGTGTGTGGCGTGTGTGTGGGTGTGTAGTAAGTGTGGACGAATGGGGACGAATTAGGACGAGCTTGGACGAGCTTGGACGAATTTGGATGAATCAGGACAAATCTGGACAAATCTGGACGAATATGGACGAATCTGGACGAGTTTGGACGAATTTCGTTCCTTGTTGCGACGGTGGCGGACTAGACAGGGACATGACATGGATGCCGACGATGGCACAGCACTTGAATATAGTATGCGTGCTCGTGTGCATGACGGCGGCGATGTGTGTGGCGTGTGTGTGGGTGTGTAGTAAGTGTGGACGAATGGGGACGAATTAGGACGAGCTTGGACGAGCTTGGACGAATTTGGATGAATCAGGACAAATCTGGACGAATCTGGACGAATCTGGACGAGTTTGGACGAATTTCGTTCCTTGTTGCGACGGTGGCGGACTAGACAGGGACATGGCATGGATGCCGACGATGGCACAGCACTTGAATATAGTATGCGTGCTCGTGTGCATGACGGCGGCGATGTGTGTGGCGTGTGTGTGGGTGTGTAGTAAGTGTGGACGAATGGGGACGAATTAGGACGAGCTTGGACGAGCTTGGACGAATTTGGATGAATCAGGACAAATCTGGACGAATCTGGACGAATCTGGACGAGTTTGGACGAATTTCGTTCCTTGTTGCGACGGTGGCGGACTAGACAGGGACATGACATGGATGCCGACGATGGCACAGCACTTGAATATAGTATGCGTGCTCGTGTGCATGACGGCGGCGATGTGTGTGGCGTGTGTGTGGGTGTGTAGTAAGTGTGGACGAATGGGGACGAATTAGGACGAGCTTGGACGAGCTTGGACGAATTTGGATGAATCAGGACAAATCTGGACAAATCTGGACGAATGGACGAATCTGGACGAGTTTGGACGAATTTCGTTCCTTGTTGCGACGGTGGCGGACTAGACAGGGACATGACATGGATGCCGACGATGGCACAGCACTTGAATATAGTATGCGTGCTCGTGTGCATGACGGCGGCGATGTGTGTGGCGTGTGTGTGGGTGTGTAGTAAGTGTGGACGAATGGGGACGAATTAGGACGAGCTTGGACGAGCTTGGACGAATTTGGATGAATCAGGACAAATCTGGACGAATCTGGACGAATCTGGACGAGTTTGGACGAATTTCGTTCCTTGTTGCGACGGTGGCGGACTAGACAGGGACATGACATGGATGCCGACGATGGCACAGCACTTGAATATAGTATGCGTGCTCGTGTGCATGACGGCGGCGATGTGTGTGGCGTGTGTGTGGGTGTGTAGTAAGTGTGGACGAATGGGGACGAATTAGGACGAGCTTGGACGAGCTTGGACGAATTTGGATGAATCAGGACAAATCTGGACGAATCTGGACGAATCTGGACGAGTTTGGACGAATTTCGTTCCTTGTTGCGACGGTGGCGGACTAGACAGGGACATGACATGGATGCCGACGATGGCACAGCACTTGAATATAGTATGCGTGCTCGTGTGCATGACGGCGGCGATGTGTGTGGCGTGTGTGTGGGTGTGTAGTAAGTGTGGACGAATGGGGACGAATTAGGACGAGCTTGGACGAGCTTGGACGAATTTGGATGAATCAGGACAAATCTGGACAAATCTGGACGAATATGGACGAATGGACGAGTTTGGACGAATTTCGTTCCTTGTTGCGACGGTGGCGGACTAGACAGGGACATGACATGGATGCCGACGATGGCACAGCACTTGAATATAGTATGCGTGCTCGTGTGCATGACGGCGGCGATGTGTGTGGCGTGTGTGTGGGTGTGTAGTAAGTGTGGACGAATGGGGACGAATTAGGACGAGCTTGGACGAGCTTGGACGAATTTGGATGAATCTGGACAAATCTGGACGAATCTGGACGAATCTGGACGAGTTTGGACGAATTTCGTTCCTTGTTGCGACGGTGGCGGACTAGACAGGGACATGACATGGATGCCGACGATGGCACAGCACTTGAATATAGTATGCGTGCTCGTGTGCATGCCGGCGGCGATGTGGTGGCGTGTGTGTGGTGTGTAGTAAGTGTGGACGAATGGGGACGAATTAGGACGAGCTTGGACGAGCTTGGACGAATTTGGATGAATCAGGACAAATCTGGACAAATCTGGACGAATATGGACGAATCTGGACGAGTTTGGACGAATTTCGTTCCTTGTTGCGACGGTGGCGGACTAGACAGGGACATGACATGGATGCCGACGATGGCACAGCACTTGAATATAGTATGCGTGCTCGTGTGCATGACGGCGGCGATGTGTGTGGCGTGTGTGTGGGTGTGTAGTAAGTGTGGACGAATGGGGACGAATTAGGACGAGCTTGGACGAGCTTGGACGAATTTGGATGAATCAGACGACAAATCTGGACGAATCTGGACGAATCTGGACGAGTTTGGACGAATTTCGTTCCTTGTTGCGACGGTGGCGGACTAGACAGGGACATGACATGGATGCCGACGATGGCACAGCACTTGAATATAGTATGCGTGCTCGTGTGCATGACGGCGGCGATGTGTGTGGCGTGTGTGTGGGTGTGTAGTAAGTGTGGACGAATGGGGACGAATTAGGACGAGCTTGGACGAGCTTGGACGAATTTGGATGAATCAGGACAAATCTGGACGAATCTGGACGAATCTGGACGAGTTTGGACGAATTTCGTTCCTTGTTGCGACGGTGGCGGACTAGACAGGGACATGACATGGATGCCGACGATGGCACAGCACTTGAATATAGTATGCGTGCTCGTGTGCATGACGGCGGCGATGTGTGTGGCGTGTGTGTGGGTGTGTAGTAAGTGTGGACGAATGGGGACGAATTAGGACGAGCTTGGACGAGCTTGGACGAATTTGGATGAATCAGGACAAATCTGGACGAATCTGGACGAATTCCTGGACGAGTTTGGACGAATTTCGTTCCTTGTTGCGACGGTGGCGGACTAGACAGGGACATGACATGGATGCCGACGATGGCACAGCACTTGAATATAGTATGCGTGCTCGTGTGCATGACGGCGGCGATGTGTGTGGCGTGTGTGTGGGTGTGTAGTAAGTGTGGACGAATGGGGACGAATTAGGACGAGCTTGGACGAGCTTGGACGAATTTGGATGAATCAGGACAAATCTGGACGAATCTGGACGAATCTGGACGAGTTTGGACGAATTTCGTTCCTTGTTGCGACGGTGGCGGACTAGACAGGGACATGACATGGATGCCGACGATGGCACAGCACTTGAATATAGTATGCGTGCTCGTGTGCATGACGGCGGCGATGTGTGTGGCGTGTGTGTGGGTGTGTAGTAAGTGTGGACGAATGGGGACGAATTAGGACGAGCTTGGACGAGCTTGGACGAATTTGGATGAATCAGGACAAATCTGGACGAATCTGGACGAATCTGGACGAGTTTGGACGAATTTCGTTCCTTGTTGCGACGGTGGCGGACTAGACAGGGACATGACATGGATGCCGACGATGGCACAGCACTTGAATATAGTATGCGTGCTCGTGTGCATGACGGCGGCGATGTGTGTGGCGTGTGTGTGGGTGTGTAGTAAGTGTGGACGAATGGGGACGAATTAGGACGAGCTTGGACGAGCTTGGACGAATTTGGATGAATCAGGACAAATCTGGACGAATCTGGACGAGTTTGGACGAATTTCGTTCCTTGTTGCGACGGTGGCGGACTAGACAGGGACATGACATGGATGCCGACGATGGCACAGCACTTGAATATAGTATGCGTGCTCGTGTGCATGACGGCGGCGATGTGTGTGGCGTGTGTGTGGGTGTGTAGTAAGTGTGGACGAATGGGGACGAATTAGGACGAGCTTGGACGAGCTTGGACGAATTTGGATGAATCAGGACAAATCTGGACGAATCTGGACGAATCTGGACGAGTTTGGACGAATTTCGTTCCTTGTTGCGACGGTGGCGGACTAGACAGGGACATGACATGGATGCCGACGATGGCACAGCACTTGAATATAGTATGCGTGCTCGTGTGCATGACGGCGGCGATGTGTGTGGCGTGTGTGTGGGTGTGTAGTAAGTGTGGACGAATGGGGACGAATTAGGACGAGCTTGGACGAGCTTGGACGAATTTGGATGAATCAGGACAAATCTGGACGAATCTGGACGAATCTGGACGAGTTTGGACGAATTTCGTTCCTTGTTGCGACGGTGGCGGACTAGACAGGGACATGACATGGATGCCGACGATGGCACAGCACTTGAATATAGTATGCGTGCTCGTGTGCATGACGGCGGCGATGTGTGTGGCGTGTGTGTGGGTGTGTAGTAAGTGTGGACGAATGGGGACGAATTAGGACGAGCTTGGACGAGCTTGGACGAATTTGGATGAATCAGGACAAATCTGGACGAATCTGGACGAATCTGGACGAGTTTGGACGAATTTCGTTCCTTGTTGCGACGGTGGCGGACTAGACAGGGACATGACATGGATGCCGACGATGGCACAGCACTTGAATATAGTATGCGTGCTCGTGTGCATGACGGCGGCGATGTGTGTGGCGTGTGTGTGGGTGTGTAGTAAGTGTGGACGAATGGGGACGAATTAGGACGAGCTTGGACGAGCTTGGACGAATTTGGATGAATCAGGACAAATCTGGACGAATCTGGACGAATCTGGACGAGTTTGGACGAATTTCGTTCCTTGTTGCGACGGTGGCGGACTAGACAGGGACATGACATGGATGCCGACGATGGCACAGCACTTGAATATAGTATGCGTGCTCGTGTGCATGACGGCGGCGATGTGTGTGGCGTGTGTGTGGGTGTGTAGTAAGTGTGGACGAATGGGGACGAATTAGGACGAGCTTGGACGAGCTTGGACGAATTTGGATGAATCAGGACAAATCTGGACGAATCTGGACGAATCTGGACGAGTTTGGACGAATTTCGTTCCTTGTTGCGACGGTGGCGGACTAGACAGGGACATGACATGGATGCCGACGATGGCACAGCACTTGAATATAGTATGCGTGCTCGTGTGCATGACGGCGGCGATGTGTGTGGCGTGTGTGTGGGTGTGTAGTAAGTGTGGACGAATGGGGACGAATTAGGACGAGCTTGGACGAGCTTGGACGAATTTGATGATGAATCAGGACAAATCTGGACGAATCTGGACGAATCTGGACGAGTTTGGACGAATTTCGTTCCTTGTTGCGACGGTGGCGGACTAGACAGGGACATGACATGGATGCCGACGATGGCACAGCACTTGAATATAGTATGCGTGCTCGTGTGCATGACGGCGGCGATGTGTGTGGCGTGTGTGTGGGTGTGTAGTAAGTGTGGACGAATGGGGACGAATTAGGACGAGCTTGGACGAGCTTGGACGAATTTGGATGAATCAGGACAAATCTGGACGACGAATGGACGAGTTTGGACGAATTTCGTTCCTTGTTGCGACGGTGGCGGACTAGACAGGGACATGACATGGATGCCGACGATGGCACAGCACTTGAATATAGTATGCGTGCTCGTGTGCATGACGGCGGCGATGTGTGTGGCGTGTGTGTGGGTGTGTAGTAAGTGTGGACGAATGGGGACGAATTAGGACGAGCTTGGACGAGCTTGGACGAATTTGGATGAATCAGGACAAATCTGGACGAATCTGGACGAATCTGGACGAGTTTGGACGAATTTCGTTCCTTGTTGCGACGGTGGCGGACTAGACAGGGACATGACATGGATGCCGACGATGGCACAGCACTTGAATATAGTATGCGTGCTCGTGTGCATGACGGCGGCGATGTGTGTGGCGTGTGTGTGGGTGTGTAGTAAGTGTGGACGAATGGGGACGAATTAGGACGAGCTTGGACGAGCTTGGACGAATTTGGATGAATCAGGACAAATCTGGACGAATCTGGACGAATCTGGACGAGTTTGGACGAATTTCGTTCCTTGTTGCGACGGTGGCGGACTAGACAGGGACATGACATGGATGCCGACGATGGCACAGCACTTGAATATAGTATGCGTGCTCGTGTGCATGACGGCGGCGATGTGTGTGGCGTGTGTGTGGGTGTGTAGTAAGTGTGGACGAATGGGGACGAATTAGGACGAGCTTGGACGAGCTTGGACGAATTTGGATGAATCAGGACAAATCTGGACGAATCTGGACGAATCTGGACGAGTTTGGACGAATTTCGTTCCTTGTTGCGACGGTGGCGGACTAGACAGGGACATGACATGGATGCCGACGATGGCACAGCACTTGAATATAGTATGCGTGCTCGTGTGCATGACGGCGGCGATGTGTGTGGCGTGTGTGTGGGTGTGTAGTAAGTGTGGACGAATGGGGACGAATTAGGACGAGCTTGGACGAGCTTGGACGAATTTGGATGAATCAGGACAAATCTGGACGAATCTGGACGAATCTGGACGAGTTTGGACGAATTTCGTTCCTTGTTGCGACGGTGGCGGACTAGACAGGGACATGACATGGATGCCGACGATGGCACAGCACTTGAATATAGTATGCGTGCTCGTGTGCATGACGGCGGCGATGTGTGTGGCGTGTGTGTGGGTGTGTAGTAAGTGTGGACGAATGGGGACGAATTAGGACGAGCTTGGACGAGCTTGGACGAATTTGGATGAATCAGGACAAATCTGGACGAATCTGGACGAATCTGGACGAGTTTGGACGAATTTCGTTCCTTGTTGCGACGGTGGCGGACTAGACAGGGACATGACATGGATGCCGACGATGGCACAGCACTTGAATATAGTATGCGTGCTCGTGTGCATGACGGCGGCGATGTGTGTGGCGTGTGTGTGGGTGTGTAGTAAGTGTGGACGAATGGGGACGAATTAGGACGAGCTTGGACGAATTTGGATGAATCAGGACAAATCTGGACGAATCTGGACGAATCTGGACGAGTTTGGACGAATTTCGTTCCTTGTTGCGACGGTGGCGGACTAGACAGGGACATGACATGGATGCCGACGATGGCACAGCACTTGAATATAGTATGCGTGCTCGTGTGCATGACGGCGGCGATGTGTGTGGCGTGTGTGTGGGTGTGTAGTAAGTGTGGACGAATGGGGACGAATTAGGACGAGCTTGGACGAGCTTGGACGAATTTGGATGAATCAGGACAAATCTGGACGAATCTGGACGAATCTGGACGAGTTTGGACGAATTTCGTTCCTTGTTGCGACGGTGGCGGACTAGACAGGGACATGACATGGATGCCGACGATGGCACAGCACTTGAATATAGTATGCGTGCTCGTGTGCATGACGGCGGCGATGTGTGTGGCGTGTGTGTGTGTGTAGTAAGTGTGGACGAATGGGGACGAATTAGGACGAGCTTGGACGAGCTTGGACGAATTTGGATGAATCAGGACAAATCTGGACGAATCTGGACGAATCTGGACGAGTTTGGACGAATTTCGTTCCTTGTTGCGACGGTGGCGGACTAGACAGGGACATGACATGGATGCCGACGATGGCACAGCACTTGAATATAGTATGCGTGCTCGTGTGCATGACGGCGGCGATGTGTGTGGCGTGTGTGTGGGTGTGTAGTAAGTGTGGACGAATGGGGACGAATTAGGACGAGCTTGGACGAGCTTGGACGAATTTGGATGAATCAGGACAAATCTGGACGAATCTGGACGAATCTGGACGAGTTTGGACGAATTTCGTTCCTTGTTGCGACGGTGGCGGACTAGACAGGGACATGACATGGATGCCGACGATGGCACAGCACTTGAATATAGTATGCGTGCTCGTGTGCATGACGGCGGCGATGTGTGTGGCGTGTGTGTGGGTGTGTAGTAAGTGTGGACGAATGGGGACGAATTAGGACGAGCTTGGACGAGCTTGGACGAATTTGGATGAATCAGGACAAATCTGGACGAATCTGGACGAATCTGGACGAGTTTGGACGAATTTCGTTCCTTGTTGCGACGGTGGCGGACTAGACAGGGACATGACATGGATGCCGACGATGGCACAGCACTTGAATATAGTATGCGTGCTCGTGTGCATGACGGCGGCGATGTGTGTGGCGTGTGTGTGTGGTGTGTAGTAAGTGTGGACGAATGGGGACGAATTAGGACGAGCTTGGACGAGCTTGGACGAATTTGGATGAATCAGGACAAATCTGGACGAATCTGGACGAATCTGGACGAGTTTGGACGAATTTCGTTCCTTGTTGCGACGGTGGCGGACTAGACAGGGACATGACATGGATGCCGACGATGGCACAGCACTTGAATATAGTATGCGTGCTCGTGTGCATGACGGCGGCGATGTGTGTGGCGTGTGTGTGGTGTGTAGTAAGTGTGGACGAATGGGGACGAATTAGGACGAGCTTGGACGAGCTTGGACGAATTTGGATGAATCAGGACAAATCTGGACGAATCTGGACGAATCTGGACGAGTTTGGACGAATTTCGTTCCTTGTTGCGACGGTGGCGGACTAGACAGGGACATGACATGGATGCCGACGATGGCACAGCACTTGAATATAGTATGCGTGCTCGTGTGCATGACGGCGGCGATGTGTGTGGCGTGTGTGTGGGTGTGTAGTAAGTGTGGACGAATGGGGACGAATTAGGACGAGCTTGGACGAGCTTGGACGAATTTGGATGAATCAGGACAAATCTGGACGAATCTGGACGAATCTGGACGAGTTTGGACGAATTTCGTTCCTTGTTGCGACGGTGGCGGACTAGACAGGGACATGACATGGATGCCGACGATGGCACAGCACTTGAATATAGTATGCGTGCTCGTGTGCATGACGGCGGCGATGTGTGTGGCGTGTGTGTGGGTGTGTAGTAAGTGTGGACGAATGGGGACGAATTAGGACGAGCTTGGACGAGCTTGGACGAATTTGGATGAATCAGGACAAATCTGGACGAATCTGGACGAATCTGGACGAGTTTGGACGAATTTCGTTCCTTGTTGCGACGGTGGCGGACTAGACAGGGACATGACATGGATGCCGACGATGGCACAGCACTTGAATATAGTATGCGTGCTCGTGTGCATGACGGCGGCGATGTGTGTGGCGTGTGTGTGGGTGTGTAGTAAGTGTGGACGAATGGGGACGAATTAGGACGAGCTTGGACGAGCTTGGACGAATTTGGATGAATCAGGACAAATCTGGACGAATCTGGACGAATCTGGACGAGTTTGGACGAATTTCGTTCCTTGTTGCGACGGTGGCGGACTAGACAGGGACATGACATGGATGCCGACGATGGCACAGCACTTGAATATAGTATGCGTGCTCGTGTGCATGACGGCGGCGATGTGTGTGGCGTGTGTGTGGGTGTGTAGTAAGTGTGGACGAATGGGGACGAATTAGGACGAGCTTGGACGAGCTTGGACGAATTTGGATGAATCAGGACAAACTGGACGAATCTGGACGAATCTGGACGAGTTTGGACGAATTTCGTTCCTTGTTGCGACGGTGGCGGACTAGACAGGGACATGACATGGATGCCGACGATGGCACAGCACTTGAATATAGTATGCGTGCTCGTGTGCATGACGGCGGCGATGTGTGTGGCGTGTGTGTGGGTGTGTAGTAAGTGTGGACGAATGGGGACGAATTAGGACGAGCTTGGACGAGCTTGGACGAATTTGGATGAATCAGGAAAATCAGGACGAATCTGGACGAATCTGGACGAGTTTGGACGAATTTCGTTCCTTGTTGCGACGGTGGCGGACTAGACAGGGACATGACATGGATGCCGACGATGGCACAGCACTTGAATATAGTATGCGTGCTCGTGTGCATGACGGCGGCGATGTGTGTGGCGTGTGTGTGGGTGTGTAGTAAGTGTGGACGAATGGGGACGAATTAGGACGAGCTTGGACGAGCTTGGACGAATTTGGATGAATCAGGACAAATCTGGACGAATCTGGACGAATCTGGACGAGTTTGGACGAATTTCGTTCCTTGTTGCGACGGTGGCGGACTAGACAGGACATGACATGGATGCCGACGATGGCACAGCACTTGAATATAGTATGCGTGCTCGTGTGCATGACGGCGGCGATGTGTTGGCGTGTGTGTGTGTGTAGTAAGTGTGGACGAATGGGGACGAATTAGGACGAGCTTGGACGAGCTTGGACGAATTTGGATGAATCAGGACAATCTGACGAATCTGGACGAATCTGGACGAGTTTGGACGAATTTCGTTCCTTGTTGCGACGGTGGCGGACTAGACAGGGACATGACATGGATGCCGACGATGGCACAGCACTTGAAAATATGCTGCTCGTGTGCATGACGGCGGCGATGTGTGTGGCGTGTGTGTGGTGTGTAGTAAGTGTGGACGAATGGGGACGAATTAGACGAGCTTGGACGAGCTTGGACGAATTGGATGAATCAGGACGAATCTGGACGAATCTGGACGAATCTGGACGAGTTTGGACGAATTTCGTTCCTTGTTGCGACGGTGGCGGACTAGACAGGGACATGACATGGATGCCGACGATGGCACAGCACTTGAATATAGTATGCGTGCTCGTGTGCATGACGGCGGCGATGTGTGTGGCGTGTGTGTGGTGTGTAAAAGTGTGGACGAATGGGACGAATTAGGACGAGCATTGGACGAGCTTGGACGAATTTGGATAAATCAGGACAAATCTGGACGAATCGGACGAATCTGGACGAGTTTGGACGAATTTCGTTCCTTGTTGCGACGGTGGCGGACTAGACAGGGACATGACATGGATGCCGACGATGGCACAGCACTTGAAATAGTATGCGTGCTCGTGTGCATGACGGCGGCGATGTGTGTGGCGTGTGTGTGTGGGTAGTAAGTGTGGACGAATGGGACGAATTAGGACGAGCTTGGACGAGCTTGGACGAATTTGGATGAATCAGGACAAAT